>BMAC01000094.1:1539735-1562659 GCA_014905375.1 Phtheirospermum japonicum | reverse complement strand
AACTTAAGTAAACAAAAATAACATTCAAAAAATCCTAGCCTCATATTACACCATCTGTAAATTTAGTATATATATATATATATATATATATATATATATATATATATATATATATATATATATGTGTGTGTGTGTGTGTGTGTGTGTGTGTGTGTGTGTGTGTGTGTGTGTGTGTGTGTGTGTGTGTGTGTAGGATTAGGTTTAGATGAGAACCATGTCTTTATTTGAGAACCCAGGGTCAATTATGCGCCTTAAATCAAATTAAATAGATGGATCAGATTTTTTGTATATTTCCTTATTTGATTAAAAGCATTAGGATTATATAATAAAAGCACTGCTGGTGTATATAACTGAAATATTAATAAACTACTGTGATTGTATAATAAAAGCTACTGGTATATAATAAAATCACTAGTTCACAGGTTCGCAAATAAGGACATGGTTCTTATTCGAACCATATATATATATATATATATATATATATATTATACATATATTCTAATCTATTAACGTAATAATTGACAAAGCAACATATAAAGTTTAAGCATAAGAACACACAAAACTATATTCTGATTAACACAGTACACGCACCCAAAAAAAAAAGAGCACGAATAAATTTTTTTCGATAATACAATAGACAACGAAGAAGAAGCTCTACACTTCATCTTCTGCTGGAATTAGGCCACAAAAAGTGAGGGGTTTTGGTGAGTAGTATATATATATATATATGTATATATTATACATATATTCTAATCTATTAACGTAATAATTGACAAAGCAACATATAAAGTTTAAGCATAAGAACACACAAAACTATATTCTGATTAACACAGTACACGCACCCAAAAAAAAAGAGCACGAATAAATTTTATTCGATAATACAATAGACAACGAAGAAGAAGCTCTGCACTTCATCTTCTGCTGGAATTAGGCCACAAAAAGTGAGGGGTTTTGGTGAGTAGGGTTCGAGTCTCAAAGGAAGGTTTTGAAATTATCCGATTTAGGGCCTCCTTTTTTCTTGAAATCGATTTAGGAGTTTCTTTTTTCTTGAGATTTTCGTTGGTGTTTTGCAAAACCATTGAAGGAAAAGAGCACAATTGAAGAAAAAAACGAGATTTTGGAGGAGAAAAGAAGGAAAAAAATGGGAACTGGATAAAAGAAGGTTCGATCGGGCCAAGGGCTAGCGGGTCAGCTAGGATCCGCCCGTGTCATCCGAGTCCCACGTTGACCCGCCGATCCGGGTTTAAAAATGCTAATTTCGATTTATTATCATATAAAAATGATAAAAAAAAAAAAGAAAGGCGCAAGAATCCCTCCTTTTCCAATCCATCTTCTCCACGATGTTGGCGTCAGTTATCCCTCTTGCAGAATATTATCTTATTATTTCTCAATCTCTTACCCACTCCTCTCGTCTTCATTGTACCTGTTTCCCATTAGGTAGGTAGACTATTTTGTTAATTGTAATTTAGATATGTGTCCAATAGTTTATTCATCTAAGTTAATAGTGGATTTTTTATATTACCTACTGATGTTAATGGATGGATCAAAGCGTCTGCGAGGTGTATGGAGTTCTGAGGGAGCTGTTGCACAAACATTTGAAAATAACCAAGATGATTTGGATGATGAAACCCTACCACCAGATATTCTAGACTCCGATATGAAGCACAACAACATAATGGTAATGCAAATGAAGTGTACGAAGATATCGAAATTAGAAGTACTTCTAAACTTTGGTGATGAAAAAGCATAATTCACTATATAAGTTTTGCCAAACAATTGCTTACCCCTACTTATAACTACAGTGAAGCTAAATTTAGTTTTTTTTTTTTTAATTCAATATCAACCAACATATTAATCAAATAATTCTTATTGTTTTAGTAGATTATGGTTACATTCTGCGCATCACAATATGCTATTGACTTTAAATTTAAAATAAGGTTCCACTTCTATTTAAGATAAATTAATCTTCACATGGAACGAATATAATTTTTAATCTTTTGGTTTTCATTCTATAAAGATCAAATATTTTTATATTTGTTTTAATGTAATTAATGTCAACTGTAAAAATTCATAACTTTGAGCGACTTACTTAGGAATATGAATTAGCATCTCCAAACTTAATTACTTATTGTGAAATAGATGGTCCAATATAACTAAATTGTGTTCAAATTTTTGAAATTATTATTTAGATCTAGAAGGTAATGTGCGTAGAAGACAAGGACAGACTCGTGCTAAGGATGTTTGGACACTGCCCAAAGTCTCAAATGTAATTGTCCAATTTAACGAGTTAGGGTAACCGATTAAGAAAGGTGGAGGGATTCTGGGTGGTTGGTTGGGTATTGTCGCAAGGAAAAAATAATTTCGCTCCATTGAATACTGAGATTGGAGGAAAATGCCTTATGAACATAAAGATACTTTATGGAAGTTGACTAAGGTAGTTAATGTGGATTAATTTTTTTAGTCAAATAAATAATTATGTATTTTGATCATACATATGTTAATTGTAACAATCTGGTATATTTTCTTTAGGGAAAAAAACTTTTTGCCCCCCAAACTATTTCGATTTTTACAGTTTACCATACGAACTTTTTTTTTTCAATAAACCGCCATCTGAACTATGCGCGAATTACATTTTACCCCCTACAACACTTTTTTTGTGGTTTTGTGATCAAAACCATATGACATGGCGCAATCGGGTTGGGCCACATCATCCGATTTTGATCACAAAACCACAAAAAAAGTGGTGTAGGGGGTAAAATGCAATTCGCGCATAGTTCAGATGGTGGTTTGTCGAAAAAAAAAATCGTATGGTAAACTGTAAAAATCTAAATAGTCTGGGGAGCAAAAAATAATTACCCCTTTTTTGTATAGGTATACTTTGAAACCTCTGATAATTCTTATGTTAAAAAATGGGTATTGACTTCAATCCGTGTGAAATGGAAGAATTACATGCATTAGTTAAAATGTAATCAGTTTTTTGCCTGGGAAAACAAAGAAACAAATTATAGACCATGTTCCACAAGGAATCTCTCCTTTACAATGGAACAAGCTTATTGAGTACTGGTTCTCAGCAGAGTCGAATGTACTAAAATAATTAGTATGATTATGTATTTTACTTGAATGCGATTAAAAATTTTATGTGTTCAGTTTCCACTTGTATTTGTAGACACAATCTGATAAAGGTAAAGCAACAAGGAAACACCACAAAACGCCTCATACTTGTGGTTCCAAGAGTTTTGCACGGTGCAAAGACGAATTTGTGAGATTTTAATTGTTTTAAAATAAAAATTAAGCATTATCTTAAATGATGCATACATAAAAGTGAGTACATCTTCTTATATGACCTCTCTTATTTCCTATAATTGTGTGTTGGTTGGGTGTTGATGATAATGTAAAGATTCAGTTGTATCTAATTAGACTTTTATATGAGATAGTGGTAAGTTTTATCATGGGAGAGAAACGTGACATGTTGATGTTAATATGATATTATGGCAGGAAGTCAAAAATTGAAAGCAACCGGGACTTGTCGACTTCTTTGCCATAACGCGCAAAAAAGAGGATGGAACTTTTGTGAATAATTGTTGTAAATATTTGAATTAATATTTTTATATGCTTGATTTAGTAAATGATTTAATATAATATAATACACTAACTATTAAAAGCTTAACTAGATTTGTGCCATATCCTAATTCACTCCTAACTTGATTTAGACTTCATGATCTTATTTGGTGGTCAATTTTATTCAAATATATTAAAGTGTTAATGTTTTGAGTTTTTATTATTTACCCATTTAAATTATGTTCATAATGCAAGCATGTATTTTCTGTCTTTTGGGCGGTGGAGGGAGCCACGTCGATTGTAGACTGTATTATTTTAGTTTTTAGATTTTGTGTTGATTATATATAAAGAGTATTGGATTCCCTTGTTAAATTTTAAGACTCTTGAACTAGATTCTCTAATTCTCTAATTTTGATTCTTAGAAGAAAAAAAAATGCTAATCATAAAATCTTTGACAATTATTTGAAATAGGACACTACTACCAACCTGATTATAGAACGCAGTGCAACATCTAAAAATCAAGATGCAAGTATCGTTCAAAATGAAGTATTCTATGAATTCATGGGGGGAAGATCAATATGGAAGAGTTAAAGGATATGGTCTTGCAGTGACGCCTACACAAGTCAATGGCCAAATCTTTCCGTACAAAGAAAAAAGATCAAGTGAACTGGAAAGTATGCAGAAGGCACTTGATGATATGCAATCAAATTATGAAACAAAGATAGAACTTCTAACAACCGATTAGGAAGGTAAAGTAGGCCAATTGAAAGAGGACCACGAGGAGAAGATGCAAGATTTGAAAAGTGTCAACGACCAGTTGCAAAGAGACATGCATCGACTTCAATGTGAATTCTTACAATTTAAGGATGTGATGACACAGGTTTATATTCAATTTATTTTTTATTATTATTTTATTATTTGAACTGTAAATTTTTAGAATTATTGAGAAAATTATATTATCAAATGAATTTCTCTTACAGAATATGCCAGATTTTTCTGAATCTGGTATTTGAAACCACGAAACATTAGACTCGATAAACAATTAATATGTAATTTTATATATATATATATATATATATATATATATATATATATATATATGTGTGTGTGTGTGTGTTTGTGTGTGTGTGTGTGTTTGTGTGTAATCTAAGTTATTTGTGTTTTAATATTAATAATGCACCAGTGCATATAATTATCTCTCTCATGCGTGATGCTCAAGATACTAGTGGATGTTTAGGTGATTAGAAAGGACCAGGGTTCTTCTCTTTATGCAATCATTTTTTAGTAGTTGCATTGTTTTACTTAACTGTCTAGTGGTCAATAATTTTTAATAAATATATAGCTAGATCTTCTTACCTTTTCATTATAGTCGTGTAATCTATACTGTATAATAAAAAAAAATAGTTCAGATTTCTTAATCACGAGCTCTATTATCAATAGTGATCATGGCAATGCATTTTTTCTTATAGTGTGTAATCAGATTTCTTATTCTTTTGAACCAGGAGTTGAGCTATTGACGGAGATCATTCAAAACATATCAATTATCATTCTTTTGTTTTTTCTCCCTCTTTTTGATAATGATGCAATTTTTTCTTTGTGTTTGTTATTGACATCTGTTAAAGAATTTCACTATTTTATATATTCTTGAGTTTCCTTTGTTATTGTAAAGGTTTGATTTGGTTGTGAATTTGATGTCATGATTGTTGATCATTTATTTACGATATATCTATAAACCTTCATGTGTTGGTTCTCTTCCCTCTATTTGGATTTTTATTTGTTCTGTCGAAAGAGAATTTTGGATTAGTATACATTTGTTTAGTTTCGAGGTAAATAACAATAATAATAATAATAATAATAATAATAATAATAATAATAATAATAATTAAGACACAAAATGAATAGTGTTGCCAATTTAATGACACAAGTTATCAAAAGCGTAATCGAGTTAGCAGCTAAAATTTTAAAAGTTTCGCAAATCTTGTGACTACAATTTGAAAAATCGTTGCAGATTTAAGGATACAAAATCATTAAAATCGTAATGAACTTGATGTCGCTATTACTTAGATGTGTCTCTATTATGGTGACACTTTTTCGAAAAATGTCATATTCTTAATGACGCTAAATCCTAAAAGTGTCTTGAATTTGACAACGCTGCTTCATTAAAAACAAATTAGTGACGCAAAAATAGATTAGTGTCGTCTAAAAATTCTCTATGACAAAAAGAAATAGTGTCACCAAATTCATATTCATGACGCGATAGGAAAAAAAAACGTTACGTTCAGAAATTCGTGATATCAAATTTACCTACGCATGTATCTTGTGTCATGAATAAATTCGTGACATCAAATTTATCAATGTTATTCGTGATACTTCCCCAAGTGTAGGTAAAGTAAATATGAAAAAAAAAAAAAACATCACTAAACACCCTTTTTGTTGTAATAATAGTACACAAATTAATATATTATAATATCAAGTTAGATTGCTTAACGAATTAGACTCTGTCATTCTGACCTCACACGAGTGTTTTGCCAATTTATATTATTGGTAAGTAAATTACACATAAATCTTGAAACAGCTGAAGACAAAACCATTACCCTATCCTTCCTAATTAAATATAGACTTGCTTGGTGACATTTCTTTCTACTCAACTTGTGATTTTGACAGTTACCCATCGTTAATAATTTAACAATTCCGAGCAGCATAAAAAAAAATAATAATAATTCAAAAGCCATAACTCTTAGGTAAATATTGTCCCTTTCACGTCTACTAAATCAACAACCCTCGATGAAAGCCATAGAAAAACAGAATGTAGGACCAGTAAAATCTAAGCTAATTTCATCATATCTTTACCGTTTCAACAACAACAACTTGGTAGAATTTACATCATGTAAAGAAACACAATCCCCACCCAAAAAATAAAAAGAAGAGTGGGAAGGAGAAGAAAGAAAAGAAAACAAACAAAAAGAAAGTTATCCTCCCTAGTCCCTACACTTAGAATGTATTAATGGAGTACATATATACATATAAATTAGGGCATCCGCAATGCAGGTTTTTTCTCAGTCTCTGAGAGAGAAAATGAGACGATAATGATGATATCAACATAGTGAATTTCAGATTTTTTGGCAAGAGAAAGGGGAAAAAAAAAAAAAAAAACGGCACTAACAGTAAAAACCGGTTGTGGGGAGTAAATGAAACAAACTGGAGTATAAGAAATTGGCAATTGAAGTGATGGGCCAAGGAATTTTTTTTTTTTTTCTGGCTACGAATTAAATTGAAATTCAAGAATATTTTTATAAATAACCATTTATATAATATCCCATCTGCTCTAAGCTGGCATTTCATAAGATTTATCTATTATGGGAAAATGAAAAATAAATATAGATTAGAAGGTTTTTTTTATGAGTACGTGGGATGATGATTTCATGTGCTTGGGTTCTTCTTGTGTTCTTCTGGTAAAACCATTTCTTTTATTTTCATTCTCAAAATCTGATCTGTGTGCCCCTTCAGTCAAGATTGGGAAATCTTAGCGCGTTTGGTCACTCAAGATGGTGAGTGTTTTTAATTGTTATGAAAATCAATTGATAAAAATAACAGTTTTTATTTTTTTAGCAGATCTTTGTTTATATTTTCTGGGTTGAAGTGGGAATTTAATTTCATGGAGCAGTTTAGTTGGAAAGCGTAAGTTTATCTTAGTGTGCTTATGGTGTCATTAATAGAAGCAATGCAAGCAAGAAGCTTTGGTCACGAAAACTCTGCTCTGATATTTAAGGTATTTTTTATAATAATAATAAATTTTGCTTTCTTATTTAATTTGTTAGATATGA
This sequence comes from Phtheirospermum japonicum, assembly GCA_014905375.1. Lineage (NCBI taxonomy): Eukaryota > Viridiplantae > Streptophyta > Magnoliopsida > Lamiales > Orobanchaceae > Phtheirospermum > Phtheirospermum japonicum. The sequence continues at coordinate 1,555,277 of BMAC01000094.1, read as the reverse complement.
GCTCAATATTGCTTCTAATTAACCAATTCATTGTTGACAATGTACTAAAGTAGTGAACAATAGAATATAAATGATAGAAAGAAAAAAACGCATATTTGATAAAAGATCAGTGTTAACTTTATTTTATATTCATTCAATTATTTTACCAATGTTTACAGCAGAGAATGTTACAGCTATTTATAGTAATATATGTATGAAAAATGTAATCTTAGAATATGTGATTATAAATGCAACAGTACAGTACTCTACAACGTCTACCTAAAATATGTGGTCTCACAACTGCTACAGTACAATCTAACAGTTGTATTAAGTTTGATGTACTAAATTAGGGATGACATTATCAACTGACGTAGTGTAGGTCGACCTCTTATGAGACCTATTGCTAGCTTTCTGTGCGACCTCTTGGCGACCTCTCATACGACCTGAATGGTCGACAATCTTGCGACCTGGCGTTGCACACACCTTAAGGTCGTCAATCTATATATGACCATGCGACCTGAATTTATCAGGTCGCTCTCTATTATCCCCACTCAATTCGAGAAGAAGAACATATAGTTTATTGCGGAGCTGAACACTACAAAAAAAAATGTCGTTTGCTGAATGGCAGATCCGTCAGTAAACCCGTCAGTAAAGTGATCGCTGACGGCATTAACGAACCCTTTAGCAAATGATAACGGCATGTTGACAGATTGAGACCATCAGCCCGTCAACATTTTTATCGTCAGTAAATTGATCGCTGACGGCATGCTGACGGATTGGGACCGTCAGCCCATTCAGATTTTATAAAATATTATAAAAAAAATGGACGGACCTAGCCCATCCCGCATAAATAAATTTAAATCTCACGTATGGCATGGATGGGATTCGAACCTTTGACCTCTTGTAAACAGAGGAGGAGTGTTACCGTCTCGACAAGTCAATTACATTTGATAGTTTATATATTTTAATATATATTAGATATGTAAATTAAGTTAAATTATATTTATAATAAATATTATTATATTTATAAATGTAGATTACATTTATGAATAATGATATTATAAATATATAATATTATTATAAAAATATATTATTTATAAATATAGTGTTTATATATATATATATATATATATATATATATATATTGCTGATGGCCTATGCCCGTCAGCATATTGACCCATCAGCAATCCATCACTATATGTTGATGGCTTGCTGCACGTCAGTATTTTTCGTCAGCATTCGCCTATTATTTTGTAGTGGAACAAAGAATTGATGAGATAGCGGATTGGTGAAGACATCGACAGTCTGATCAATAGAAGTAACAAACTGAACCTGCAACAAGTGCTTCGCAATGAGGTCTCTAACAAAATGAAGATCTAATTCAAAGTGCTTGGTACGAGCATGGATAACAATATTGGAGGCAACAGTAATAGCACTTTGATTGTCGACCCAAATTCTAGGAGAAGCAGAAAGTGTGACATGAAGCTCGTGAATCAAGGATCGAATCCATATTATTTATGTAGTAGCATGGGCTAGGCTGCGATATTCAGCCTCGGTGCTGGACCTAAAAACAGAGGTCTGCTTTTTGAAGCACCAGAAGACAATATTTTATCCTAGAAAGATACAGAACCCAATAAAATATTTTCTCTCGTCCAAATCGCTGGCCCAGTCTGAATCTGAAAAACCTGTCAAAGTAAAGTATGAGGTTTTACTGTAGGTGATTCCATAAGGAATTGTATTGGCAAGGTATCGCATAATTCTCTTGACAGCTTTCTAATGTGTGCTGAGAGGACAGTGCATGTATTGACACATCTTGTTGCCATTGTAAGAAATATAAGGCCTAGTATTGGTAATATACTGAAGAGCTCCAACAATACTCCTGTAAAATGATGGATCAACAATTGGTTCTCCTTGAGATTTAGATAGGGCAGGAGAGACAACCATAGGTGTAGGGATGGCTTTAGCCCCAACCATACCAGTCTTTCCAAGAGATCCATAATGTACTTGCCATGATTCAGATGTAGACCCTCATCTGTGTGCGAGACCTCAATACCAAGGAAATGGTGCAGGTCACCTAGATTTTTTAATGAAAAAGTTGAATCAAGGTGATTAATGAACTTTGCAATTACGACGTTTTTGCTTCCCGTGATGAGGATGTCATCAACATACACCCAGATGCATCCGGAGGAAGTGTTGGAGTAGAAAAGGGAACTATCATCCTTGGAAGCATAGAAACCATATCGAATAAGAAAAGCTCGCAATATTCCAAACTAGGCTCACGGAGCCTGTTTAAGCCCATAAATTTCTGTAGACAGTCTGCAAACTTGAAGATTATTAGTATCCTGTTCAAAACCAGGTGGCTGAGCCATGAAGATTTCTCGGTCCAGCTCGCCATTCAAAAAGGCATTATAAACGTCCAATTGCTTTACCGACCAATTACAGTTGACAGCTATAGAGAGGACAACTCTAATAGTGGTAGCTTTCACAACAGGGCTGAAAGTTTCAGAAAAATCAAAACCTGGCACTTGAATATCCTTTGGCGACTAATATTGCCTTATATCGAGCTATAGTTCCATCAGCATGAGTTTTCAGTTTGAACACCCACTTGCAACCAAAAAAATACTTTCCTGGAGATAGCTCAGAGAGATACCATGTCTGATTCTTATAGAAAGCAGCATACTCTTCACACATAGCATCTTTCCATCTGGGGTGTGTTAAGGCTTCAACATAGGAGGAGGGCTCCTGAAATAAAGGAGCTGCATGATGAGCACCTTGGGTTTGTAAACTTCTGATTTAGCTCTTGTTATCATGTGGTTTTTACCTGCAAAATGATTAGTACCTGGTTCATAAGGAAAATGAGAAGTGTGTGGAGAACTCATAATTGGTATTCAACAGTAAGTGGAATAGTAGAGGGACAAGATTGACCGGAGGGTAGTGAGATTGGATGATGAGTAGGACTGGAGTGATGTGATGTAGGAGGTTATGGTGAGGTAGCGGAGGATTGTGATGAGGTCGTGGATGATAGTGGAGTGGTTGCTGCCATGGAAACTGGTAGAAGAGGAGGTGGACCAAGTGAGGTCGCTGGCGACTTTGATGAGGTTACATGTGATTGAGGTGAAGTCACTGATGGCGTGGTAGACAGGGGAACTGTTATAAGAGGAGGTGGACCAATACAGATGGTTAAATATTGGAGCAGGAGTGAGGTCCAGAATTCTTGGAAAAGAGAAATTTGAGCCTATCAAAGATCACATGTCTGGTGATTATGACCTTGCTTAGTAAGACTTTGAATCCCTTATAGTGTTCACTATAACCAAAGAAAGTACTAGGTTGCGACCTGAATCAGAGTTTGTGTTTATTAAATGGCTTAAGGTGAGGGTAAAAGTGACACCCAAAGGGTTTAAGTTGAGTGTAGTTGGGGTTTTAATTTAGTAGCTGATGAGGGCTTTTATACTGAGTGGTTTTGGAGGGTAGTCTGTTGATGAGGTAGACATCAGTGGTAAATGCATCATCCCAATATTTGATAGATAAATGAGAGTGAGATAGGAGAGAGAGTCCTGTTTCAACAATATGTATATGTTTTCTTTGTGCAAGTCCATTTTGTTCAGGGGTGTAGGGGTAAGATATTTTGTGATGTTTCCCAGAGGAGTGAAACAGTTTTGTGAGAGCTATGAATTCTCCCCCTCCATTACTTTTTACCGATTTTATTTTAGATTGAAACTGAGTAAGAATGAGGTTTTGTAAGTGAGTGAAAGCATTGACCATATTAGATTTGTGTTTTAGCAAATAGATCCAAGTATATCTAGTATATTGATCAACAAAGAAAATATAGTAAGCGAATACATTAGTGGATTTTATAGGAGCAGGGCCCCATACATTTGTATGTATGAGATCAAAGGGCCTTATATATTTGGTCTCAATGAGAGAACAGGGTAGCTTATGGATTTTTTCACTGAACACAAGCACAACAAGTGGAAAAAGTTATTTTATTATTTGAAAAGGAGAGATTACAGTCTTTGAGAGCTCTATGTAGTACATTATTGGAAAGATGCCCTAGTCTAAGATGTCATAATTGCAAATATGCTTCCTTATTGTTATTACTGAGAACGGTGATGAAAGTACTAGGGTCTTGAGCGACAGGTGAATGATAGGAATTAGTAGTAGGGGTGTTGGCGAGTTGTATGTCAAATTTGCAAAGGTCATTCCTAAGATATCCTATAAGAAGGGTTTGACGGGTAACCTGATCCTTAACACAGCAAGAAGTATGATGAAATTCAAAGTAAATAGAGTTATCTTGAGCAAATTGAGAAACACTAATGAGGTTTTTAGTTATGTGCGGAACATGAAGGATTTTTTTGATTAAAAAGGATTTGTTGCTGGATTTGAACTGAGAATTACCAATATGAGAAATGCACAAATCTGATTCATTCCCAACCTGAACCTTGTTGTTCCCTTGAAATTTCGAGGCGATGTTGAGACTGGTGAGGTCAATGGTGACATGATTAGAGGCTTCTGAATCTGTATACTACCTCGCATCACTACCTGAATCAGATATTAGTGACAGGGCAGAGAGATCAATGGACTGAGTGACTGGATAGGTTGAGTAGGAGCTTGCACAAGTGTTTGAGCCATTCTGAGCATTATTGGATGGTGCAGTGTAGGCAGCATCAAATCTGTAATAACACTTGTCAGCAGAGTGGTTGGAGTAACCAAAAGTTTGACAAGGCAACCTGTTTCCTGGTCAAAAATCTCTTCCACCTCTTCCTCTGTTACTACTGTTCCTTCCTCTACCACGTCTTCCTAAGTGGTGACCTCTTCCTCTATTAGATCCTGCAGCAGTCCAGTTTTCTCTTATTTGACCAAAGGACTGAGTAGTGAAATTGATAGTAGGGTTTGGTCCTTCTGTATTGATGAGATTTGAGGAATTTATATCTTCCAGTCTGGTTTCATAGCTTAGTAGCATGGGTAAGATGTTTCTGAGAGTGAGGGAGTCACTCCTAGCAGAACCTGTACAACCACTGGGTCAAAATCTCCTCCTAGCCTAGTGAGAACATGCATTTCCTGGTCTTCTTCAGAGATTGGTTGGTCGGCAGAAGCTATCATGTCGCAGAAAGTTTTTACTTTGTTGACATAATCTCTAATGCTCATGGTTCCTTTCTTGATGGAGGATAGCTGCATCTTGTACTACATTTTTCTTGCTGCAGTTTAACTGGAAAAGTTGGCCTCAAGAGTTTACCACATCTCTCTTGAGGATGCAAGGCCAACCATCATGATTTTTAGAGAGAGAAGAGAGAATCCAGGATGCTAACAGCTGATCTTACCTAACCCAGAGTAGGAATTCGGGGTTTACGGATCCTTCAACGATCTAGGATGGAGGTCTTATTTCTACAGTGAGGTAGCCTTCAAGGTCGTATCCTCTGACGGCTGTGTAGACTTGCATTTTCCAAAGCAGGTAATTTGAATCATTTAGCTTGATCGAGATAAGCTGATTTTGCAGCTGAATAACTGAGTTTGAATTTTGTGAAGATAGAGTGTTATTCTGAATTACTGAGTGAGATCTCGCCTGAGTGTCATGTGGTGGAGTGGTGTTACCCTCCATGAGAGATAATAAGAGGAGATAAAAATAAAGAGGGAAGAGATAATCAGAGTCAGGCAAAAACCTCGCTCCGATACCATGATAAAAAGTAAAGAACTCATATTTGATGAATGATTCAGTGTTAACTTTTCTGTATATTCATTTAATCACTTTCTTGATGACTACAGCAGAAATGTTACATCTATTATAGTAACATGTATGACAAATGTAGCCCTAAAATATGTGTCTAGAAATGTAACAGTACACTCTGCCACGTCTACCTAGAATATGTGGTCACCAATGCAACAGTACAATCTGACAGCTGTATTAAGTTGGATGTACTGAATTAGGGCTGACATCATCAGCTTATGTAGTGTCGATCGACCTCTTATGAGACTCATTGCTATCTTTCTGTGCGACCTCTTGGTGACCTCTCATACGACCTGAATGGTCGACAATCTTGTGACCTGGCATTGCACATATCTTCAGGTCGCCAAGCTCTATATGACCATGCAACCTGAGTTTATCATGTCGCTCTCTATTAATCAATATCTATTAATCGTTTCTTGGTTAAGATTGATGGTAATTTTTATCAATGTCTTAAGTTGCCTATACTTGGGATATTCTCGAGATTGTTCCATTTGTCCCTGATGCTGCCCTTACTACCTGTGCCCATGGGAGATTATCACCGATTGAATTAACCACATGTTCAATAATATATCTACTTAAGTCGTGTTCTTATTTTTATCAAAATAAATATGATTGGTTTAAGAATAATATTTTTAAAATAAAAAAAAACTACTTAAACAATGCATATAATGTTGTAGATATGCATTTTGATGCGAAGAACTATTGTCTCTCTATTTTATGGCTTTTTTAAAAGTAGAATCACTTCCACTTAGTTAAAGCACAAGTTGTCACATGGTACTACCAAATGACTTTTATTATGAGCCGATTTCACCTGCAATCAAGCAATTATCAAAGCAATCAAAGATTTTGATCGAATTCACATCAAGTTTTACATTAATGGGGAGGAGTGCTCGTTGCCGAAGGTGCTGCCGATAGACGGTGCGAGTCGATTGGGATTTTCAATTAGTTTGTAGATAAGTCGTATTTTGTGAACATATTTTTTGTAAATCTTTTTATTATTTTTTTATGAATGAGGATATGTATAGCTTCATATTGATTATTAGTTCATGTAATTTTATTACTAGTTATAGGAATTTTACTATTCACCCAAGATCTTATTACCGGAAATGATAATTTTATTACAGGTTGTGGTAATCTTATTATTGGTTGTTCTGATAAGATTAGTGCTTGTAAAAATTTATTATTTGATGTGGAAACTTTCACAATCAGTAATAAAATTATGACAACTGATAATACAAAGATTACCACGTATAGTAATGAGATTATTAAAACTAATAATCTTATTTGATGTACAATTAAAAGATTGTTTACGTGTTGATTATTATAGTTTAAATTTGTTGTTGTTTAAAATTGGAATGTGGTTATTGTAGTTTAAAAACATATGTGTATTTCGAAAAATAGATTACTTTGATTTAATAATCATTCGAATCAAATTTGATAGCTTATCATGAAGATTATTGGATATGATAATTTTATTATTATATGCGAATCAGGAGGAATAACAAAAAAAAGTGATATTACCAGTACCAATAATCTTATTACCAATTGTAGTAATCATATTATCAAAGGAGGGGGATGCATTTCTTTACAGTAGTAAAACTATTTATTTCTTTTGGGTTTAGATTTTCGGGCCAAAGGTTTGGACCCGACTATGGGGATATGCAGCTTTCCAGACGATGAATAAGCAATGGCTTATGGTGGCAGCTTCGATTGAGATTTTCTTATTCAAGGTGGATGGCGCGGCTTGAAGTGTTCTTGTGATAAGTTAAGCTGACCACATTGCTTCTAGACTACACGAGTCAAGTTTTCAATGAATATTATTAGATGTTCAGTACGAGGATTATTGGCGTGTTAATTACTTTAGTTTAAATTTTTTGTTGATTGGAATTTGATTATTGTAGTTTAAAAACTTAGGTATATTTCAAGAAAATAGATCACTCTGATTTGGTAATCATTGAAATCATATTTGATATCTTTATCATGAAGATTATTTGATATGATAATTTTACTATGCGAATCTGGAGAAATGGCAAAAATATATGATACTACAAGTTGCAGTAATATTATTACCAGTGTACCTATATTATCAGTACCAGTAATCTAATTATCGGTAGTAGTTTTCATATTATCAGTACTTGTAGTAGTATTCATATATAATTATTGGTTGTCGTAATCTTATAAAATAGTTATAAGACATGATTTTCTCCAATTAGTTGTAGATAGGTCGTCTTCGTAAGAAATTTTGCATGACCCAAGCCTCATATTGAGGTTCTTGCTTCTCAATAATGTTAAAATGTGATTTGATGTATGATCTCGACAGTTGTGAGTGAAAAATATTGGGAATGCATCATGGAGGATGGTGTTGCGAACAACTCATTCTTGGAAGACCATCCCTATATACCACACGATCATCAATCAACATGGAGAAGTGAGTTCTTAAAATTCATAATTTCAATAAATTTATTTATTTTGAAATTTTCTATGATTCTTTTGATTACAGCGATGACGAGTTTATTTTTAATGAAAGCATAAGTAGGGAAGAGAATAAAGAAAATGGTGAAAGTAATGTACCATAAATGTGTTTGCATTCATGTGGTCGAGAATTATTATTTTGTGGTTGTTGTTGTTGATCTAGGTGAAAAAGAAGAAGAGGACGTGGTCTTAAACGTTGAAGTTCCCAAAGTTGCTTTTACTAAAGGAGAAAATAATAAGCAATCCTCCCTTTTATAGGGGATAAAAATTGAATTTGTCATTCCAAGGATAATTGAAGTCTTTTTAATTATGTTTAAGAACGACGGAGAGGCCGAACTATATTATGATCAAAGCCAACCATTCTCGTTGGTAATAAATTCTTATTGGGAGGAAATTCGAACTAAAAGAATAAGATGATCATCAAAAGAATTATTCAAAATTCCTTAACAAGGGTGCTTCTAGCTGAAGACGTAAAACTTAGCACTTATTAGGAGGAACCAAACAAGGTTTAATTGTTTTTATTTTATATTTTTAGAGAAGCTTCTATTCATGCATCATTTCAAAAAATTTGTTGATACCCGAGTTGAAACTCAGTGTCTAGTTGTGTGTATCTTCAGTTTAAAGTATAGTGTTACACCCGAGTTATGACTCAAGTTGACACCCAACCTATAAGAGAGCGTGTTAATTTTTTGAAAATTCTAAGAGTGCACCCATATTGTAAGTCGGGTAGCAAGTCAGGTGTCGAGATGAAATTTTGAAGGAAGTTTCATTTTTCACGAGTCCAATTTTCTTTAGAATTCATTCATTCCTTGACCCTTCAACATTTTCCACAAATATAAATACATTCCTTAGTTTTGCTTTTACATACCAAAGACTTTTTATTCATCCATAAATCTTATTTTTCCAAAAGTTCATGTTTCGGAGAAAAGGAGAAAAAGTTGTAAGTTTTCAAAAACTAGGGTTTAAATTTATAGATTCCATCTTTATACTTGTTGTTTAATTTATTTTTATAGAACTTCCTTGTGATTGAAGATTTCTAGAAGCATGAATTAGTGTTATTGGTTAATTTTATCTTATGATTTTTCATTGAAAATTTATTTTCTCCCTTCTATGCATGAGGTTCATTTATATTTGTAATGACCACATGATTCTATTCTTGATATTGGTTTTACTTGTATCATTCTTGTTTGTAATGAATGAATTTCTGTTGAGGTTTAATTTGTAAAAATCATGGTGAAAATTATTATTGGAAGAATTTATCAAAGAAGACTCGAATTTGATTATGATTTTAGTGGCAAAAGGGAGAAATGGAAACAAAGTTGGATAATACATAAGCACAATACAGTGCCCACTCAATTTGCGGGTCGTATTTGCCTAGGAGAGTTGGATCTTTTTGAGGAGATTGAGTGTTTATTCAAGCTATGGGGATGGAATTAATTTTCTAATGAGAGTTAGGATAATAATTTTTCTAATGAGAGTTAGGATAAGTATATAGGACCAACCATTGAGTTTTTTAGTATCTTATCATATGAAGGAGAGAGCTCATGTACAGTAACGGGAATTCATTCCAATTTGGGAATGAGCCTCACTTCTTATCAGTGGAACAATTAAAGGGTCATGTGTTCGAGATGGAAACACATCGTATGAACATCATAGGAATAGAAATAAACATGCTTGACGGTGACTGTACTATATTGTAATGAAAAAGAAGAAAGGCGTCGAGGCCCAAATCAAATGGCTGCAAATTTAATTAAGAATATTGTTTAGAGGTATGTGTACTTAATATTAGAAAACATTCTTTTTTTCTCATTCCAACGTGAAGGAGGTAATTGTTAGGGAGATAGTGGTGCTTTCTTCAAAGCTTTATGAAGAGGAAACTAACATTGGGAAATTATTCATTGAAAATATGTGGAGTACACTACAAAAAAATAGGCGAATACTGACGGATTATGCTGGCGGGCCAAAAAATCTTCAGCATATGCGGATGAGCTTCATTTGCTGATGGCTTGCTGACAGGAAAAGGGCGTCAACAAGAAGCCCGCCAGCTACCCGTCAGCAAGCCGTTAGCATATTAATTGAGAGACATGTTTGCTGACGAGCGTCGTTGCTGACGGGCACCAGCTCGACAGCAAAATTAAAAAGAAAATTAAAAAAAAAAAACATGATGACTGGTACCAGCCCGTCAAAAAAATTAAAAAAAAATAAAATAAATATGCTGACGGGTGTCATGTCCGTCAGTATTTTTGTTTATTTCACCATATAAATCATCTCATCAATGTCGCTTTGAGGAACGTTGTTTTTACATCTATCTGATGCAACTCAAGATCCGAATGTGCCACTAATACCATTATAATCCTAAAAGAGTCTTTCAAAGAAACTAGAGAGAAAGTCTTTTTATAATCGATGCCTTCTTTTTGTGTAAATCCCTTTGCAATAATACGTGCTTTGTATCTTTCCACATTGCCTCTTGAACTTCTGGCTATGGGACAAGTTCTCATACGTCATTGTTACTCATGAACTTAATCTCTTCATTCATGGCATTTATCCAATTTTGAGAAGTTTGGATTTCAGTGGCTTGATGGAAGTTGATATGACCATCTTCCATCACTCCAATGTCAGTCTCATTTCCTTGGAGAATTAATCATCTGAAATAGCACTTCTTCTTTCTCTAGTGGATCTCTTTAATGTCATAGGTTCTTTAGAGGGTGCTTTTACCTTTTTGCTCTGCACTTTAGATTGTACTGCTTTTTCATCAAATTCTCTAATAAATTTGAGCTTTCATCTCCCGTGTTTTGCGAACATTTATAACTTTTGATTCTCAATTATTTAGGATGACATTGTCACCATCTCCATTTTAAGTTTGGTTTTTTAATTCTAATTTGAGAATTTTATTTTTTAATTATTTGAAGATATTTCAGATTTTTAACTTATTTCCAACTTTTCTAACACCAATCATTTCAATTTATTTTATTATTATATAATTTTTCATAAAATTTGTTATTCTCTCACTCACATAACTTCAATTACCAATGATTTTTAATCATTATTTTAGTACTCACTCATTTCAAAATATAAGTCATTTAAGATTTTCACAATATTAAAAAAAGAGTCAAATACCATATATATATATATATATATATATATATATATATATATATATATATATATATATATATATATATATATTACCTTACTCAATATTTTCCTTTTATTCTCCTACTATAAAAAAATAAATAAGTCATAAATAATTAGTAAGGAAAATTTAAATTAGTTATTTTAATTAAAAAAAATTACATATGAAATCATTTTAATTAAAAAAAACTTAATTATAAAAATAATTAAATAGGTTGTATTGATAATAGGAGTAGAAAGAAGAAGTTGGAATTCTAAATATTCCATATAGATAAATTATGAGTTATTTGCAATAATCTAAGTATTATCAATGAATTCAATCTATAACATAAAAATATAAAATTATATAATAATAATAATAATAATAATAATAATAATAATAATAATAATAATAATTAATAAATATTGATTAGACACCTCTACAATGTGACACGGGTTGAGAGTATGACATCTTTTGAATATTTTAAGTATGAAACAAATAATTATTAATGAACTTAATCTAAATATTAAAATATAAAATTATTTAATAATAGAAATAATTAGTAAATAAATTAGACACGTATAAAGCACGGGGTGAGAATACATCCTTGATTTTTTTTTATTATAGATTTAAAACTCTATAATTATCACTAATAATTTTTATATTTCTTTTGATAATCCCGTGTAATACATGTGTGTTATACTAGTGTGTGTGTGTATGTGTGTGTGTAGACCATGTATATTAATGCAAAATTATCTTATCTAAGTGTCTACTTCGTATGCTTTGTTTGACGAATAATAAAATCTGGTAATTCGGTTGCTTATGTGTCATTCGAGCCTAATATACCTAATATAAGATTCTCCTTTTTTATATCTTTTCTAATTTAATATTTTTCTTTTATTATATTTTACCTAATTTAATAATTTTTTAATTTTATTTTACCTATCACAATATTTTCCTTTCATTCTCCTACTATAAAATTATAAATAAGTCATAAATAGTTAGTAAAGAAAATCTAAATTAGTTATCTTAATTAAAAGATAAATTACATATGAAATAATATTAATTGCAAAAAAATTATTATGAAAATAACTAAAAAGGGTGTATTTATGTAGAAGTTAAAAATTTTATTTTTGAAATTTTTAATACTCTATATAGGTCAATTACGAGTTATTTATAATAATCTAAATATTAGCAATGAATTCAATTTAAACATAAAATATAAAATTATATAATAATAATTAATAAATATTGATTAGACATCAGCACAATGCGCACGGGTTGAGAGTATGATATCTTTTAAATATTTCTAAGTATGTAGCTAATAGTTATTTACGAATTTAATCTAATATTAAAATATAAAATTATTTAATAATTAATTAATTAATAGAGATTAAACACTGGTTGAGAATGTGGCATCTTTTAAATTTTTTAAGTATGTAATAAAATTATTAACGACTTTAATTTAAATATTAAAATATAAAATTATTTAATAATAATAACTAATAAATAAACTAGACAATTACAAGACAGGAGTTGAAAATACATCCTTTTAAATTTTTATTTTAAATTTAAAACACTATAATTATTGCAAGTATTTTTTTTATTTTGTTTTGATAATCCCACATATGTGTGTGTGTATATATATCATTAATTAGTGCTAGCCGGAAAATGGTACATCTATTAGGTAAATTAATTGGAAAAGAGTATAATTTTTTGTCGAAACGACTTCTATTTTTAATAATTTTTGAAGATCCAAAATAACTTATATTTATGAATCGGAGGGAACATTTTTTTTATATGAATTAATTTCAAACATTAAAATTTTATTTTATATTCATTCACAATCCTAACTTTTCATGGGACAGTATACCATGGACCCAGGTGCATATTATAAGGTGCACCTGTAATTTAATTTATCATCGTATATAACTGTACATATCATCACACATAAATGGTACATATCATCACATATAACTGGTATATATCATCACAAGTAATTGAAACTTTAAATCTAAAATTTAAAATCCTAAAATTAAAAAAATAAACCTAAAATAAAAAATTAAACCCTAAAAATGGAAAATTAATCCCTAAAATAAAAAACTAAACACTGAAATTGAATATTAAACTCTAAATCCTAAATTTCTATCGTATATCATCACATATAACTGACACATATCATCACATATAACTCACACATATCATCACATATAACTGACACATATCATCACATATAACTGGCAGAATAATAGAAATAAAATGGAAAATTAAATTAAGAAAATAAAAAATTAAACCTTAAAATGAAATAGTAAACCCTAAAAATGGAAAACTAAACCCTAAAATGTAAAACTAAACCCTAAAATGAAAAAGTAAACCCTAAACTCTAAATTTTTGACACATATCATCACGTATAACTACCAGATATCATCACGTATAACAGAGTGCACCTAACAAGGTGCACCCAGGTCCACCTAATAAATTGCCACTTTTCATTTAAAAAGCACTAACCATTATTTTTTCTCATTTCAAATTTTCCAAAATCAAAAGCATAGGCAATTTCACCCATATCACTTTCATGACAAATTCATAAATGACTTCTCCAAAATAAGTATTTGGTTATTTAGTTGCACACGTACCACTTAAGACCCCAGCTCTTTATTAAAATGAAACTATTGACTTTGGTTTAAGTCTTCTACAGGACTCCATGAATTTAATATTTGTTTCCACCTCAAATTTCTCAACTGTCATATCCAGTGTTTGGGGTAAGAATTTCCAAGACTTATTTGGTAGACTTAATTGATAATATAATGTACTAATGTGATGAATGTGTATGAGTAAGCCCTATTAAAAATTAGTGCTAATTGTTTGTAATCTATTACTTAATAAATTGGTGCGTTTGCAATGACTTCATACAATCAGATAGCGTATCAGGGTTTATACTGGAGAGGGTTAGTACCGAGTTTGACAGTTAATTTTAATATTATGTAATGCATTTGGGCATGGTGTTAATCAAAATCATCGACCAAATTGCTGTATAAAGACAATGGCATTAAAACCCATTTACTGTATAAAGACAATAACTATTGTGTTACTATTTCAATAACCAATTGATGTGACCAAAAATATTGGTGTTTCATGAATAGGGAGTACTAACATTACATACGTGATCAGCGACCTGAATAACTTTGAATAATTGTGCAGCGACCTGATTGATTTCCAAGGGACTCATGGCGGCCTATAGATCCTGCAAAACAAAACTCTGCCAAAGCGGAGGATGGCCCCGGCGTAAGCCTTCCGATAACTAAGTCAGATAGGGCAAAAAATAGGCAAGAACCTTTAAGTGAGAGAGATCTCAAAAACGTAAAGTGTGAAAAATTAACTTAGAGAGAAAGAATGAGGCCTGGGTCCTCTTTATATACACAAGAAAAATATTCTCAATCTAGGGTTTTCCTCTCCTAGCATAAATAACACAACCGACTAAGAATTAAGATTCCTACTATATGTCAAATTCTCATAATTGATACAACTCTTACTGAATTACTATATTAGTCGTGGGCCAATAAGTCTGTCCATAGGATTCAGTCCGCCGGGACTTCATAAAATAGCATGCGTTAACCCATCAGAGGCCCAGAATCAGGAAGCTCAACCTGAACGCCGAGCTACCACCTAAGGTCGAGCTGGTATAATAGTACTTATATCAAAAGAGGTAGCTATTTTACATAAGAGCTCACCACTCCTATGCAACAGGTCGCTACCCTTCAAAACAACTCTCCCACCTTCCAGAAGGATTATTCCTTCTAAGAAATGAGGTCGCTTACTGACCTTACCCAATAAATCCACATAAATACCTGCATGTTGGAGACGTGGATATTGATGTCATATCAACTAGTCCCCTACATTCTGGTTTGTTGACGTAGGAAACCAAATAGAATGTAATCATTAGCTAAACCCAAAAGTCTATCCAGCGTACTTCTTAGTAAAGCGTGAAACCATCAACCATCACTGCTCACTTAATAACATTAAATGCACCTTTGCACCATGTCGGACACGTGTTGTCAGCCCATTACCTCGTAATATATTTAATCCTGTGTGCCCAAAAACGAAAGGCCCATAATAAACCCTACCAACTTTCCTGCCTTTCGAAAAACCTTTCGGTCTTTTTAGCTTTCCGCCGTCCAAGACACACAAAAATACCTCTTCCCCTCATTTCTTCCACTTACGCAAAATTGAAGCAAAACACACCATTTTCTCTGCCCA
>BMAC01000094.1:1505949-1539665 GCA_014905375.1 Phtheirospermum japonicum | reverse complement strand
TTTCTGCAAAAATTAAGAAGCATCATCAACTCTCACCAATATCTCAAGCCAGAACGATGAGTAAGTCCCCCTGATCATTTATCATGATAATAATTATCTTAATTTTTGTAGTTAATTACAGTGTTGTTCAGTGTGATTTTCTGCCTTTTTCCTCCCCCTTAATCGGTTGACGATGAACTCAGATCCATCTAATTACACTTCTCCAAACCCTAGTCTCGTAAAGCCAAACGTATCTTCTGATACCGAATTGGTAGAGATTCTCTTGAAACGACTTTGCAAGAAAAGAGACATACCCAAACTTCCACCCACTCTGGCTAGTGAACCGGAGGGAAACATCTCCTGGACCGAACTCGAAGCCCAAACTCTAACTTTAACCAAAATTAGGACTATGATTGAAAACATAGCTGAGAACTTTCCCATAGCACATCTTGAGATCAAACACTTTCCTGAGAGTACTCGCCTGGCGCAGCCCGGAACACCATCTTCTTCCCATTGGGTGTTTCATGATCGGATCAATCTCGACGAATTCGAAAAAGCATTCAATTTTCATGAAACCGCCAAAACAGTTTACCCAGATATCCCTCAAACTGGCGACATCCTCGAAACCATACTACTCTTTTCGACGAGCGCCTGAAAGTAGGATTTAGATTTTCCCCTCACTGGTTTCTTATCACTACTGCAAATAAATAAAAAGTCCCCCTTCTTCAAATGACCCCTAATTCAATTTGGTTTTTAGCTGGGTACGTGATTTTGTGTACATATTATGATGTCCAGCCTGACCCTGGCTTCTTCCACTTTTGTTTTCAAGTAAAATACCAAAAATATTCTTCGTACCTTTCCTCTCGTCAGAAAACACGCTTCTTGGTGAACCCATCATCAAAAGTGCCTGAATGGCGAAACAACCTCTTTTTTATTCACAACAGTGAGACTTGTCCATTTTCTACTGAACTGCAAAATGTAACTCCTAAAAAAGACACACCTCCTTCTCCCGCAAAACAACCTGCTCTTTTTCAGCAATACTGTGATATGCTCTCTAAATGGAATAAGTGCCCCTTTGATGTGATGAAACTCGCAAAGTGGGAGAGAGTCTTTTCATTCATAGTTCTTGACTCGCGACCTACAGATCTGACGAGATCTGAGTTCGGTAAGTTCTCAAATTATCAAAAAGTCCTTCAACACCGCCCTTATGATAAAATAACAGATTTAGTTCTTTATTTATGCAGTTGATCTAATTGATAGCTGTCATTCATCGAGCTCAGAGGACGGAGCAACTATCCAACCAGACCCAAGCCTAGCAGTAACATCGGCGACGCGAGCTCCCACTCTAAATGTTGACGAAGAAGTGGAGCTTGCACTAGCGGCAAGGGACAAGTTAGTGGAGGTCGCGGACTCTGATGATCAAATGCCATTGCAAACCTCCTTAAGTAAAGGCAAAGGCAGAGGCAAGATAGTGGACGTCACCATAACACTTATCCCTCCAGTTCCCAAACGCCGACGTCTCCAAAGGAAACCTACTGCTGCTGCCTCTACTTCGATTTCCCCGGACTTGTAGAAAAGTCTAGCACAATGTGGCAGCGCCGACCAGTTTAAGTCTTTCCTTCAAAAATAGATGACAACCTAGGTAACTTCAGTTTTTCAGAGTACCTCGCGTAACGCGTAAGCACCCTTAACATATATGAATTACTCTACTCTTCATGACACGATTTGAAACTCTGGTAAATGCACTATCCAACCATTTTCTAACAGTAACCTCCAAGAGCGAGCTACAAAACACCTGTGATGAGCTGGGGGCGCAGGCAGAAAAACAGACGCAACAGTTATCCCTGACTCAAGGGTAGTTAGACGAAGTCCGCCACTAATTGGCCACTCGGGATGAGGAGCTGAATATCTCCAAAAGTCAAGTGGAAACATTTGAGGATAGGATAAAGAAATTGGAGGGGTTGTTGCAGGGAAAGGAGAAGCAAGTACATGAGGTGGCCGGTATAACTCGTCAACAAGGGGTTGCAGAAGGCCGAGAAGAAGGATTGCTTGAGGTACAACATACGTTTCTAAGGAGCGAGGTGGGTAAAAAATTCACAGAGGCTTACAAAACCGAGCTGCTGGACGTATACCAAAACACAACTCACTATGTGGCCAAGATGGGAAGGGGAGGCCGAGAATGGGTTAAGTTTGCTGCAGAACATATCAAGGTCCAACTTATGAAGGTCAACATCTCATTTGAGCCAGATACAAAGAGCATACTCGATGAGCTACCCGACTTCTCCTTTTGGAAAGGTGACCGGAGCCAGCCCACTACAGCACAATGGTGGATCTCTTGCAAGGGTAATGCTATCCTAAAGGCTGGTCTAGGCGCCTAGCTAGAGGCCCGGTGGATGAGTTGGTGACAGATTGTAAACCAGCTTGATTTAGTTCTTTTGTAGTTCAGCAATTGTTCCCTCTCGTTACTTTGAATGGTTATGTATGAACTACCATGACTCAGTGTATTTATTTTCGTGAATCTGATTGTGTATGACCTTTCCTGTAATAAGATGGTTACAGAAAAACATCTCAAAACTATTAGCAAAACATACTTACAGGTAACTCAAACATGCTAGGGTATCATGTAAACCAGACATGTCCATATTTGAAAAGAAAATATGTAAATCAAACATATATTCCTTCCATATAATCACAAAATATGCAAGTCAAACATACTCAATGATGTACGAAAACATGTAAATCTAACACGTTTTCACATGGAATCCAGAAAAATCATATAAGACCAGATAACTCACATAAAACTAAATAGACCATACAGGACTAAATAACTCACAAGAAACAAGGTATAACACATAAGACCGAACCAAGTAAGACCCATCACATGTAAAATTTGAGAGGAAACATGTAAGTTAAACATGTCTCTCCCCCGGACATCCTAAAATATGTAAATCAAACATACCCGAGGATATGCGAGAACATTTAAGTCAGACATGTTCTCACAAAAAGCCATCCATTGTCCTGCCCAGACATTCCATTGTCGACCTTACAAAAGCATCGGGATTTCCAACATATCCGTAAAAATTATAGAACTCATTAGATGCCATAAAAGTCCTTTATTCATTATTGAAAAATATCAGCCCGTGATGGGTAAAAATGCGATAAGCACATGAATGCACCGCCAACCTAAAGGAGATTCAGTTTATGATAGTAATAAGTAAAGATAAAGTGATGTAATGTACAATACTATCATCCAGAGAGCTAGGCATAGAACTTCTTCAAGTGGCAGACATTTCATCTTCTTGGTAAAGCTTTTCCCTTTGCATCTTCGAGCACATATGCTCCTCCTTGTAATACCTTAATGACCTTGAATGGCCCTATCCAGTTTGGATCTAACTTTTTGATGTATTAGATTTCATTAGCACGCTTCCAAAGAAGGTCGCCGACCTGGAAGTATCGTTGTTTCACTTTTTTATTAAAGGTCTCCTGAATTCTTTGTTTATACCTTCCTATACGTGTTGCGGCCTTTTCGCGTATTTGCTCAATTATTTTCGATAGCTCTTCTAGCTAGCCGTTCATTTTGTTCTACACTAAATGTTGATAGTCGTTGTGATCCCCCCCACTATTTCTTCCGGAATGACGGCCTCCATTCCACAAACTAGGCTGAAAGGTGATTCGCCCGTAGTAGTTCGTGGAGTTATTAGATAAGCCCATAAGACAAATGCAATGTCTTCTTGCCAAAGTCCTCTTGCTTTCTCCAATTGTAACTTAATTCCCTGCACGATAATACAGATAGTGACTTCGACCTCTCCATCAGCTTGGGGATGTGCCACATAGGAAAATCATTGCTTCATCCCCATTAGTTTGAACCATTCTTAGATCATCTTTCCATTAAATTGGGTTCCATTGTCTGAGACCAGCACTCGTGGAACGCCATACCTGCAAAAAATACTGTTAAAAATAAAATCCACAATATCTTTCTCACCTATGCCCATCACAGACTTGGCTTCGACCCACTTCGTAAAGTATTCAACCGCGACCACCAAATATTGTTTGTTGCCGGGTGTCTTTGGGAAGGGACCCACAATAACAATCCCCCATTGCGCAAAGGGGCAAGGTGAGCTCATAACCATCATATCCTCCGCGGGAACATGAATGACGGGTGCATGAATCTAACATTTCTGATAGGTCATAAAAAGCTCGCTCGCCATACACTTCATCCCAAGCTAAAAGAAGCCAGATCGCAACGCTATTCCAACCAGTGCTCTACTCTTCGCATGTTCGCCATAATACCCTTCGTTTGTTTCTTGCAACACTTCCAACCCTTCTTCCTTTGCCAAACATTTTAAGTAGGGGCCGAATTGCGACCACTTATATAAATCCCCATTTATTAAGAAAAAATGTGTTGCTTTCTTGGTTTCCTAATTGGATAATGACACGTTTCCTGCGACCATCTTATCCAGGGTTCCTCGAATCGGTGTTCGACAATCTTCCTTTGTGTCAATCTCCATAACTTATTTTCCTTTGTCCACACTACTATGACTTAACTCCATTAATGTGATTTTTCTCATGTCACATGTTCCTAATGTCCCGGACATCTTGGTGAGTTGATCTGCCTGGATATTATCAGCTCGGAGTAAGTGTTCTAGCTTAAATTCTTCAAACTACATCAGCTACTCTTTTAGTTTTTTTATGAACTCCGACATGCGTTCTTCTCTTGCTTCAAAAGACCCATCAAACTGGCAAGCTACAAGCTGAGAATCTGTATAAGCCTTAACCTTTTGTTCTCCTAGGTCGCTTGCCATTCTTATTCCTTGTAGCAATGCTTCGTACTCCGCCTCATTGTTGGAGGCTCTGAATCCCAGTTTAATCGCAAAATCTAAATTTTCTCCCTCTAGACTAGTTAAAACAATATCTAGTCTGGTTCCTGATACCATGGTTGACCCATCCGTATGTAATAACCATGCTTTCTGTTCCTCTTCCTGCTCGGCAGGGCATACCTTCTCCTACAAAAAATCTGCCAACACCTGCGCTTTGATAGCCGTTCTAGGCTCGTATACCACATCATATTCACTAAGCTCCACTTCCCATTTTACCAGCCTTCCTGACATGTTTGGATTACTTAAAACCTATTTGAGAGCTGGGTAGGTGCGTACCTTAACCTTGTGGCCCAGGAAATAAGGTCAAAGCTTCCTCGCCGTATAAATCAATGAAAATCCACCTTTGTACAACTTCATATCGTTCAGCTCGACCCCTCTTAACACCCTCCTAATGTAGTAAATAGGCTTTTGTACGCCTGCGTCCTCCCTGATAAGCACTGAACCCACCATGGCCTATCCAACCGATATATACAAAATCAAGTCCTCGCCCATCATTGGTTTAGTCAGTAATGGTGTTTTTGCCTGGTATTCTTTAAGATTCTCAAAAGCTTCTGCAGCCTCCTCCGTCCACTCAAATCGAGACCCTATTTTGAGCGTCCTCAGAAGGGTACACCCTTTTCTGCCAACCTATAGATAAAACGGCTAAGACCTGCAATTTGACCAGTTAGCACCTGTACGTCACGTACCGTTCGTGGATGTAGCATCTCCATAACAGCTCGTACTTTCTCCGGGTTTACTTCGATACCTCGTTCTGTCACCATGTAACCTAGGATTTTCCCAGATCGCACACCGAAATCACACTTCTTTGGATTGAGCTTCATTCCATATTTCCTAAGTATTAGAAAGGCTTTGCGCAAATCTTCCACATGTGAATCCACTTTTTTTCTCTTTACTAGCATATCGTCCACATAAACCTCCATAGTGGACCCCATCATGTCTTGAAACATCTTATCTACCAATCTCTGGTAGTTCGCACCTGCATTCTTCAATCTAAATGGCATAGAGATAAAGCAGTAAGTGGCTGTAGAGGTGACTAAACTTACCTTGGTTTGGTCTTCTTTCATCAAGGGAATTTGGTAGTAACGTTGTGAAGCATCCATAATGCTTAACAGATCACAACCGGAGGTCGAATCCACCAACTCATCAATACGTGGCAGGAGATAATGATCTTTTGGGCATGCCTTGTTTAAGTCACAAAAATCTACGCACATCCTCCACTTCTGTTTGGGTTTCGGTACCATCACAGTATTGGACAAATATCCTGGAAATTGGATTACCCGGATGTGTCGTGCTTTTAACAATTTATGCAGCTCCTTCTCAATTACCTTGTCAAGCTTTGCCCCAAAATGTCTCCTTTTCTATCGGACAGACCGTGCTTCTAGATCATCATTCAAGTGGTGTTGTGCAACCTCAAGGGATACTCCTGTTAGCTCTCCCTCTCCATAGGCAAAAATGTCAAGAAAGTCTCTTAATAACGTTATCAGCTCATCTCTTATAGTTTCCGCCAGTTGGGTGCCTATCTTAATGGTGCACTCCGGCCTACCTTCCCCTAGTGATACTTCTATGAGTTCTTCGCGAGGCCGAACAAAATTTACCTCTTCTTTCACTTTTTTGGAGCTGATTAATCCTTCTCGTATATCTTCTGTTTTTTATAGCTTGGTTTCACTAATGCCTTTATTGACTATCAACTAGTAGCACGATCTAGCGACATGTTGTTATGATATCACTTCGCCTACTCTATCCCCAACCGGATACTTAATACTCATGTGGTAAGTCGAGGTGATCGCCTGGAACGTGTTGAGGGCAGGTCGCCCTAGTATTGCGTTGTTATTTTGCAAGTAATTGTGGTGTTTTTGCTCGTGTTTTTAATTATGATTTTATGTCGATTTTAGTAGTTTTGAGTCATGTTTAATTAGGTTTTTCGTTTGTTTACTCATTTTTATTGATTTTCGAGGCTCTTGTTGATTTTATATTTAATTTGGTTAAATGGGTGCAATTGATTTGAGGATTGGTGAAGTTCTTGGGTTTTTATGTTCAAATCCCCTATTTTATAGGTCAAGGCATTGAGGACAAAAATTCAAGCTAAGAGCAAGTTCAAAAATGGCCAAACATTCTGGGATGCTCGCCATGGATCGCCAACGCTTGCCAAACTGCCGACACTAGGTAGCGCTACCGACACTGGGTTAACCATTGTCCGAGTAGCGCCCGCAAGCTACCGGCAGCGCCCAGCCGCACTCGCCAGTGCTCGCCATGCCTCACGCGCAGCACTCGTCAAGCGTCGCCAGCGCTCGCCTTGCCTCGCCAGCCAGCCCAAAGCCCGCTGATTTTTACATTTTTGTACACTTTTTTGTTACCTTTTTGGGTCGCACTCGCGTGTGTTTTGCTTGCATTTATGAGTTTTAGGAGTCGTTCTGGCCTATTTTGTTAGTTTTAGGGTTTTATAGCTTTTGTGCGGTTTTTAGTAGTTTTTCATATATTTTTACTCTTTTTCGTACTTTTGGCCGTAGGATGACCAAGCGGAGCCCACACACATTCGGAGGCATCCTACTCAACTCAAATTAGAACGGACAGGCAAGTAAACACAGAGCGAACGAGGAGCGACAGCCGACGGACGTTTAGAGCGGAAACGAGAAAACAGTGCCGGGAGCAGCCGTATCAGTCGATCGACTGACGTTCTAGTCGATCGACTGGACCTCTTCAGATCGACTGCTCGGCAGTGAGTTGCAAATTTTGGGCGAAGCAGTCGATCGACTGCAACGCAGGAATTTTTTTTGGTTTTTGACCCATTTTGATAATTTTGCCCCTGTGTTTTTATGTATATAGACCCCACTACTCAACCTTATCAGAAAAACTCTCCTTGGTGGTTTTGGACTAGTTCCATCTCCTCCAAGCCTCTACATTTTCTTGAAATTTAAAACCCTAGCTTAATTCTTAGCTTATGTAGTTTAGTTAGTTTAGTTAGGTTAGTTTAGTTGGCAAGTGTTGGAGAGGGTGACAATCTCCTTCACTTGTTGCTCTTTGTTGTATTGAAGATTTCGTTGCTTTTGAAGGTTGTAATTTGGATTTGAAGCTTTTTATGTTCAATGAAATTGGTAGTTTTCTTTCCCTTTACTTTTATGCTTAGTTATTGATTTATTGTTCATGTTGTTGTGTTGTGTTTGTTAGTTGAATTTGCTTAGGGTATGTAGTTAGATTTAGTTTGTCTTGTTGTTCTTGGAATTCTATTCCTCTTGCCTTTGTTTCCTTTCAAAACTCCATGGATGTTGGTTTGAAGATTTTTACCTCTTTAGTCTAAACAAACTCTTGGGTTTTTGAAAGATGTATGAAGCTTTCCTCTTTGGTGATTTGACTTTATTCTCAATTTAATGCTTTTAATCAATTTTAATTTCAAATTCTTTTAATCCCCTCTATGTCTTCTCTTTTAATTTCAAGCCTTTTTGAATTTAGTAGTTCTAATTTATTTAAGGTTGTTAATTAGGTTTAATTAATTTCATTAAAATTGATCAATTTCAAGCAAGCTTTAATTCGTATTTGATGCAATTAGTTTAGAAACTACAGGTTTAGGGTATAAGTTCGATTAGAACCATTAATCAGAATTTGTCAAGACTCGGGATTGACAAACTCGAGAATTGAGATTTATGACCCCAACACTTGATCGACATTCGGGATTGACAAACCCGAATCGTGGATTAAGTTCTCGGCAAAAACCAATTGATCCTGAGACGAACCGAACACCCTAAACCCTCATTCTCTTCATTTTCATTTAAATCACTTTTAATTAAAGTCTCCTTTTAAATTCAAGATTTAGCATAAACATCAAAATCCACTCAATGATTAATGCTTTCCTAGTGTAGATTTAGTTCAATTGCGATTAACAAGAGAGTAACTAAAAACACCGACCGCTGATAATATCTATCATCGAGAGACACGACTCGGGAAAATTTACCGCTCTACAATTGACTCCATACTATTGCGGAGAAGATTTCTTAGAGTGCTAAGAATTCTTCGATCACCCGCGCCCCACGCCTAGCCTGCCGGCCACCTGCGCCCAGGCTCGGCCATGGACGAGCCACCTTGAGCCATGGTCGAGCCAAATCGAGCCAAAACGTGTCAAAAGGCTAGCCAAGTGGATAGGAAGGTCAACACGGGTCAATTTTGGTCAAACCCAGGAATTTAAAGCCTTTTTAGCTAATTTGGCCCATTTAAACCCAATTAAACCTATTATAAATAGAACCTCACTGTCATCTTTTAAAAACACCTCCCAACCCAAGCTTGGGTTTGGGATTTATTCTCTCTAGCTCTTAGACTAAATTCTCAAGCTTTTTGCCTTGGGTTTGTAAGCTCAAGAAGGACTCAAGTACTCCCTTGGGTTTTTAATTCCTTGCAATTTCAATCAAACTTTTGGATTCTCTCTTTAATTCTAGTAAGCTTTCTTTTAATTTCTTGCTTTATTCTTCATTTGTTTTATGCTTTTTACCTTAGGTATTAGAATTTGCATTTGATCTTGTGAATCATCTATGGAATCTAGTTGAGTGACACATCTAGATCATAGATCGAGGCCTAGATCGTTTAATTTCACACAATTTCACATGTTTCATGCATTTTCTTCATTTTTAAGCCTTTTGTCTTAGCACCTTGAATTCATGTTAGATCTTAAGAATTGGCTATGGAATCTAGATAAGTGACACGTCTAAATCATAGATCGGGTCTTGGAACGTCTTGATTTTGAGTTTTTCACATGCTTTATTTTGAATTAAAGTTTTGTGCTTTGTTTCATGCTAAATCCTAGATCTATGCTTTATTCCTTGTTGTCTTCCATAAAGTTTTGAAATTTCTCGTCCATTTTCATTGCTTTATCTATTTGTGCTTTCAATTTACAAAAATTTGCATTATTCAATTTTTTATGTTCATGCAAGCATGGTTGTACCTTGAGCATGCATGCTTGTACTTGATGAAACATTGCTTATTCCTGCTAAATTTTTGATTTTGCTTGCAATTTCATTGAGGACATACAACCGAGGCATCCGACCAACTTGCTATTTTAATTTCAAGTTTCGTTTAGCCAGTTTAATTGCTTTATTTTCATTTTCCTTTAATTTTCAAATCTTGAAACAACTTGATTCCTTCAATTGAATCGAATTCCAATAATACCAAGCTAATTGAACCTTTAATTTCCAAAACCACTAAAAACTCTTCTAACAAAATGGCGCCGTTGCGACTCGGCTTGGTTAAGGCTTTCGATTTGATTGTGGTTTCATTGTATTTTTAGCTTTCTTTGTTATTTGACATTTTTTATTAAGTATGATAGGTACTCATACTTATGGAGGGTACATTCCCAACAAGGAAGGGCATGGTGCAAACCATGTTGGGAATGGAATGTATGAAGGTTATGGCAACGTGGCTAGAAGAGCGAATCATGAGGACGATTACAATGAGTTGTTCGATGCATTAAACAATGAGTTACCTTTAAAACCTCCACGAAGACGGGTGGGAGAGAGTATGGAAGCGAACCGTGATACTTTGGAGGTCACAATCAACCACCAAACAATTGGGCCCCGCTACAACTAAGACAAGGAAATAAAGGAATGAATGCTCAACATGACGAGGAAGTGTATGAAGATTACCCTGACAGACCAATCTCTAGACGAGAGTTTGTAGATGAATGGTTCGATGACCAAGATTACGAAGGAGATTATGAGGCTGTCTATCATAGAGAGAGCACCGAGACACCCCCGAGCACCTCGACAACGAGATTTGGCACGCCCGAAGGTTGTGCCTTATGGGTCTTCTATTGTTCTTGGACCGACTGCAAGGGAAGTAGATATTAAACCGCATCAACTCAGTTTACTTCCGACTTTTCACGGAAATGCCCATGAAGACCCTTTAGCATTTTTAAACTACTTTATCGATGAAGTAGGCAGATTTGTGGGTAACGGCCTTAACCGGGAGGAGATGCAAATGATTTTATTCCCCTATAGCATGAAAGACAAGGCGAAGACATGGTTACTATCCTTAGAACTAAGATCATTAACTGATTAGGAGATGATAAGCGATAAGTTCCTCAATCAATACTATTCAACACAAACAACGGGGCATCTTCGGAGGCATATTTCTAACTTCGAACAAGTAGAGGGAGAATTATTTCATGAAACATGGGAGTGTTACAAAACACTTTTACAAGCATGCCCCCATCATAGCTACTCCCCAGAGATAATTAATCAGTTTTTCTTTGATGGTTTGTCACCCATGGGGAAAGTTAAGTTGAAATAGCAGCAGGAGGAGATTTTGTAGGTTTAACGGCCCGCGAGTCACAATGAGTATTGAAGAAACAGAGCAAAAAATCTAGACAAACCAACTCTCGGCCTCGTAAATTAAAAGTTAATGAGCTGTCCATTCCCGATCCTGATTTAGATAATGGAAAACTAGTCAAAGCGAAGTGCGAGGAGATATTTGATGAGACATTGGCAGCTTGGAAGGCCGAGCGATCAAGTAAGGCCTCTTCAAGGAAGATTGCTGTGACGTGTCACCAATGCGGATCCCCCGAATATTTAGCCGATATATTCCCGTTCAACAACGAACAACGAGGGGACGTCAACGCCATCCAGTATTATTCGAACCAACAACATTCAGGGCAGATAATACCACATACACAAGCACCACTACCACCGCCCCCGAATAATTTCCATGTGCAAGGGCAAACGCCTACTACAGTTCAGTCAACTGATCAACTCTTAGTCTGGCAGTAAAACCAAGTCGCCGAAACTATTCGGCACCAAGATGGCCGCACACATGTTCAGGAGGAAATGAAGGGAGTTCGAGGGGAAATGAAAGAAGTTCAAGATGATATGAAAGAATTTAGAAAGATGATGACTGAAATGGCCAAAATCATTCTTGAAAATTCATCAGGACTAAGAAGATTGGAGATAATGGTAGGACAATTGGCAACTGACGCGGCGTCATTGAAGAAGGAGAAAAACACTTTTCCAAGCCAAACATAACATGCCTCGGCTATTCATGTGTTGAGAAGCAAAAAAGAGGTAGATAACGGCATAGAGCTAGAAAAGGAGAATGACAAAGAAGAAGCCGAAACCCAAGCACAAGTAGATGCAAACAATTCGGCCAATCTAATGCATAAATCTTCAAATCCAAATATTTCAGGGCCGAGAGCAACTGAAGACTCCATCAATTCCTTAAATGCACCACCGAAGAAGTTGACTATTTATGATCATGTTCCCTTTCCAAGTCGCCTACGCCTGGATAAGGAAAATAAAAAATTCATGGAGCTATATAATTTATTGAAGAATGTTAATATTAACCTCCCCCTGCTAGAGGTGATAAAGACAATGCCAACGTTTATGAAGTTTTTCAAGGAGCTAGGATCAAGGGAAAGGCGTTTGGATGCAAACTAACACGTGGCTTTGATAAGAGAGGTTAGTGATATATTTAAGAAACTATTGCCACCCAAAGAGAAGGATCCCAGAAGTTTTTGCATAACTATTTCTCTCAGGAATGGACAAACGGAAAGGGGGATGCTCGACTCTAGCATAAATTTGATGCCCCACTCAATTTACAAGGATTTTGACCTAGGACCGTTGAAGCCGACCACAATGAGGTTACAATTGGCGGATAGAACGATAAGGCTACCCTTGGGGATTGTGGAGGATTTCTTAGTACAAGTAGAAAAGCTAGTTGTGCCGGTGGATTTTGTCATTATGGACGTTGGAGACGTATAAGGAGAGAATCTAGAACACACCATTTTGTTAGGACATCCATTCATGTCCACAACGCGCACGATGATCGACGTAAACAAAGGGAGGATGACTATGTCCATCTTAGGCGAAACGGCGATGTTTTCACTTCAAGATATTCACAAGATTCCTGCACCATTTATAAAGGGCGAATGTTCTACTGTTGATTTAGTAGATTCTTGCGCGAATGAACTCCTGAGCATTGGCACGATTGACAAGTTTGATAATGAGGATGGCAAGGAACACTTGAGCGGGGAGCATTTGATGGATTCTCTGGGAATTGAGCTATGTGATAATGTAGAGTCATTTGATGATGGATTGCCCATGAAGTTTGACGTACCTAAAAACGAGCCAAAAGTGAAGTTGAGACCATAAAGAGATCGTTCTAAGTTTGAGCCAAGAGAAGAGATGAAGCAACCGCATAATCGTTCAAGAAGTGTTTCCCTCGGCCCCTACGAGAATTTTAAACGTACAAGGAACAAGAAAAAGGCACATATCAAGGATTGGACGACGAAGAAGAAGAAGTGGAACGAGGTTTTTGATAAGGAGTTAGATGATTTGCGGTTCAAGGTTGGTCAACTAGTGATATATAATTCCGATCGTAAGTTTGATCCAACCAATTTTAAAGTCGCGTGGAGTGGACCATTTTTAATAAAGGAGATGGATGAGTATGGAGTAGCCACTATTTACGATGAGAATACAAAGACGAGATTCCAAGTCCATAAGCATCGACTTTAACCTTATTACGAGAAATATACGAAGAGTCGAGATAGAATCAAGAAGGAGTTCGTGGATCCATCACGAGCTACGAATTAATCAAGCAACTTGCGTCGAGCTTTTGACGTTAAACAAGCGCTTCTTGGGAGGCAACCCAAGCGTTAGTTAGTTTTCATTTTCTTTTCTTTACTTCCTTTTATTTTATTTCTGTCTTTTTATATTGTGTCAATTGCCATGGTACGTTTATGTGTGTGTTGATGTGCAGAAATACCATAAATCGCTTATTCTGGACAACTAACGGTTATATAGCGGTAGCTCGCTACCGCAAGGCCTTATCGCCAGTTCCACTCAAGGCGTTAACAATGACAATCAACCACTGAACCTACCGCTAGCCGCAACAATTAGGGATAACGATGAGCTTACCGCTAGTATTGTCTGCCGTCTAATTTTCGTCGATCGAGGTCGCAATCCGACCCAAGTTAGCCGCAGTCCGGCAACCTTTTGATGCGCTGCAACCCAGCCGTTTACGACGTTGAGCCACAATCCGGCTGTTTCGAATCCCAAAAGACGTGCCACCGGGCACTTGCGCGTAGCAATTGATCAAAATTGTGGCTTGTTTTGTTTTGTGTTGTTTATTTCTATAGGTTTGTTCAAGATAATCTAATCAAGCGATCTGAGACGAAGGATAATTGCACAAGCATTTTTGGAGATACTCGACTATCGCATTTTTCAGGGTTGTTTTCTTATCTCCCTTGCTCTTATTTTCTTTTATATTTATGACAATCAGGAGATTAACCAGTTTTTAGGGACGGGGTGGTCGAGTATGATTTATATTTAAAAGGAAGTGCAGTTTGATGTCTTTATTTTGAAATGCATTTTCTTAACGTGATTGATCGCTATTCCTGCGCTAAAATTGTGTTTGTATGGCTTGCCAGTCAAAGTTATCTATGAATGATTTTATGTTCTTGTCTTTGAGCGTGTATAAGTGCGTAAATTTTTCGAAATTATTATTTATATATTGTAAAACGGTACTTAGGACGCAATTGATTTCGCAAAACCAAAAAAGCAGCTTCAATTCAAACTTTTTCATGCAAAAGCCATTGAGTAGCCTGAGTGCTTATCATCATTGCATGTACTTGAATGAGTTTTGACCTGATATCTCTTTGAAACCATTGTGTGTATTTGACTTTGAACATGACGTTAAGGCACAAATAAAACCCTTTTCCGGCCATATCCATAAATTTTAGCCACTATAAATTTCGAATGAGCCAATCATAGCCAAATAATCCATGCCTATAGCCATGAATGTTTTTGAGTCGACCCCTAAACCCATTAAAAGAGTGGGGTATGAGTTCGTTATTTTTGTTGGTTATTAGTGTTTTGGAGATTTTATTAGGAATTTATGATTTTATGAATTTTTGTAATTTTGGACCACCATCCGAACAAAATATATATATATATATATATATATATATATATATATATATATATATATATATATATATATATATATATATATATATATATTATATATATATATATATATATATATATATATATATATATATATATAAGAGAGAGACCCCATAAAAATGAATAAACGGGGGGAAAATAAAAAAAATAAGAAAGGGTGGTGAGTCTTGTTGAGTAATTGCCTACGCGTTTAATTTAAGGCTTGAGTTTATTGTTTATTTTCGCGTAAAGCCTATTGTTTAAGAGGCAAGAGTTGAGTTGTGAGAAGCATGTAATAAGCTTTAATTGTGATTAAGTGGTTTGAGCTTACAGTCGGTTTTAGAGTTGCGAGTTGAGAAATAGCCCAATTTGAAGGCTACGTTATGAGTGTTTAGTGAGGTATTTTATTTTTGAACGAAGTGAAGCAAATTTGCTTCGAGATTAGAATAGGGTTGGTGAGTTATTGATCATGTTAGATCATGAGTTAGCCACACAACTTATATATTCCATACCCGTCCCAAGAGCCTTACATTACAACCCGTAAAGACCTTTACCGATTCTTAATTTTGATAACACACTTAATTTGTGATTGAGAAGAGATTGTTTTTCCGTGTTTATTTACAGGGCATGTAATTGTATGATTTGAGTGTAAACACGTCCTATGCAGCAATGCTTGAGTGCTTTTGAGCGAACACCATATATATTTCCCTTTTGAGAGCATGCATGATTTTGGTTTTGAAGCGACGATGTAATAAAGGTGAAGTGTTTGACGTTGCGTGATTTGTACCTATATTTTCAAAATTATGTATGTAGCATAGCACGACTCATTGCATGAATTTATTTTGATTCTTGTTATACTTTGGAAATATCGTTTGTTCGAGGACGAACAAACCAATTAAGCGTGGGGTAGTTGATTAGCGTAGATTTATCCTTATTTTTATTAGCTTTTTAGTTCGTTTTTCTATTCGTTTTTTGTATACGTTGGATGATTTAAGCTTAAATCCGTATTTTTATATTTCCAACTTATTTTACCGTGTTTTGATCATAATTGATGAGAATAGGTAATTATTCGTTGTTTTTCACCTTACAGCTAAATAACCGGGTTTAGTGCATAAAGGGATGAAATTCGATGTTCAAAAGTGGAGAACGAGCTTTCCGGTGAACAAGTAGCAGAAAGATCGAAAAAAAATAAGACAGACTCTCAGTAACATCGATCGACGCAAGCGTCGATGCTACATCGACGTGGATCCGGCACGCGTCAGTCGATGCTAAGCCGATGCAACTTGCAGTTGCGTCGATCCAAGAGTCCGTCAGTCGACGCCAAGTTGATGCAACTTGCAGTTGCGTCAATCCATGACCGCGTCAGTCGACGCACCCGCCCAGTTGATGCGAGCACCCAGGCAGCGTCGACGTGGCTGCCAGAAATGCATTTTTAGGGTTTGTTGTGCTCCAAGACATGCTATATCTATAAATACCCTTCATATTTTGGATTTTTGAGGATATACACGACACCCTAGGGTATTTGGGCTTAGAATAAATATATTTCCACATCTTATAACAAAATTTGAAGACCGAGATCAAGGATCGAAGAACAACGAGTCCGAGGCTTTGATTTCACGTTCGGGATTCAATCTTCGCCTAAGATCAACGTTCAATTCCGGAATAGATGGAGATTTTCATTTCTTTTACTAGTTCCAATAAGTATTCAAAACTCTTAATTAATTTCGTAGTTAATTTCCTAGTTAATTGCTTAGTTAAATTCTTAGTTAATTCTAGGATTAGTTTAATTGTTTCATGCTTGGAGATTGGATTTATCTAGTTATTTATGCGATTTGATTTATGCTTAATTCTCTTTTCTTAGATTTGTATGATACAATTGCTTCATGGTAGTTTCTTATATTCATACTTTTAGATTCATTGCTATTAATTCCTAGTTCTTAAGTTCGAGTAGTTTAATTGTTGCTCTTAGTTGGTAATCTAGTTTAAGATAATTAGTTCAATTAGTTTTAAATTCAATATTGCTTAGTTTTAATTATCAAATCAATTCTTCAAAAAAACCCGATGTACATGTATTTTATATTACTTGAGAAAAACATCCAAGATACTGAATATTTGTCCTCGAGAGAATCGACTTGAGTCAAACTCACCACCCTACAAGTTCCTCGTACTCTTGCAAGCAAGCTTGCGTGTTTTTAATTAAATATCTTAAAAGGGGTGCACAAAAGATTGGATCAGAGGGCATGGTGCAAACCACATTGCCAATGGTGGATTCGGCTATGTGCAACCCAACATGAGAGGGCATGGTGCAAACCATGTTGGGTATAATGGCTCTTCGGGTACGAATGGTCCGTATGGAGGATATGATGCTCCGAATTACTTCCCGAATCTGCATAATCCGACATCCGGGCCATATGGTGGTTATATTGCGCCTAATCAATGCCCAAACATGTATAATGGAGGCTTTAGTTTGGATGGGTACGTTGGTGGTCAATATCCGATTCCCACCCCGTATGGCGGTAATGGTGTTCCCGAGCATTGTCCAAACATGCATAATGGTAGCTTTGGGAATCCTGGCCCGTGTTGAGGTCCTCTTAATTTGAATCTCGATTTTGGGACGCGCATAACCTTATCCGCTAAAGATCACGAAGCTTATGAGTTGTTTGGCAGTCCGAGATCCATTGTTGCAAGTGGCCCCCCCATCCGCACTATGGGGCATGCTAATAAACCTTTTGTGGGATGTGCATGGTGCGGAACGTGTGATCATACTACCGAATCTTGCCCTTTAACTTCCTCTTTCAATATGTCATTGCCTCATTTGGAGGATATGTATGGAGGCCATGGATATACGATGGGACCCGATTGTGCTCCACCATCGTTTGCTCCGCCGCCGACTCCTAATCCTCTTGTTACTCCTCACGAGGGCCCGTTTCATCCGACTACCCCGATGAGTGCTCCTACTACATCCCCGATCCGGATCTCTTGGTCATTACGCAATAATTCTCAAGTCCGGTCACGTTCCTTGATAAGTGGGGGATGGTTGATAATACGGTCATCTCGCCACCGGAAGAGGAAGTGCTCTCAATTCCGAGTGTTCTTACTCCTCTTGATTCCACATCTGTGGACCTCACTTTTCTTTCTCTTTCAAAAAGTCCTATTATCGATCGGAT
Organism: Phtheirospermum japonicum; assembly: GCA_014905375.1. NCBI lineage: Eukaryota > Viridiplantae > Streptophyta > Magnoliopsida > Lamiales > Orobanchaceae > Phtheirospermum > Phtheirospermum japonicum. The sequence continues at coordinate 1,521,725 of BMAC01000094.1, read as the reverse complement.
ATATATGGACATGATCGAAAATATGGTCGAGCGAGCTTATATGGAGGAAAGGAGCAATGAAGAGGAGGTTGGCCGGGAAGTCTATATTGAGGGTTATTGTGAAGATTGTGAGCCCCTTGATCATAAAGACGAGCCCATTTTGTTTCAATGTTCCAACGACTTGAGTGAAGGAGATTATGATTGTGTCATTGAGGTCACCGACATATTTTTCGCGGGGGAGGTTGAGATAGTTGATGATAAGAGTGAGAAACTTGAAAATCATCTTGAGGAGGAGATCGTGGATAGTAAGATTGAAGAGTATCTTGAGAGGGTCGGTGAATTGTTTGAGCTAGTTTCCGATAAGGCCGAGAGGAGGCACAAGCCCGAGCTTAAGCCTCCTCCATATCACCTCGAGCATGTCTATTTGGAGGAGGAGGAGAGCAAGTCGATTACCATCTTTGCAAACTCGGAATGAGAAAAGGAGGAGAGGACGCTTAAAGGGCTTGACGTTCTTAAGAGTGCGATTGATTGGGGACCTGGAGTGGTTGAGAGAGATAGCCCTTTGAGTTCGAGTCTTGAAGAAAGAATGGTGAGAACCGGGATTTGGGGATTGTTGTGGGAAGGCTTAATGTTCGTACTCGCCGAGAACGAGTGGGTGAATCCCATTGACTTGGTGCCAAAGACAAGCGGCATGTTCAATTTCGAGGATGAAAAATGAGAGTTGTTGGCCACGAGGGATACAATGGGATGGAGGACGCTGATTGATTTTAAGAAGTTGAAAGTGTCTACCAAGAGAGATCATTTCCCTTCCCCATTTATCGATCAAAGTTTAAACAATCCAGCCGGCCAATATTCCTTTTGTTTTCTTGACGAGTCATCGGGACACTTCAAAACCACCATTCCACCCGAAGACCTAGCCGAGACAAGCTTTAGTTGCTCATTTCGAATGTTTGCTTTTTGGCGGATCTTATTTGAGCTGTGCAATGCACCAAGGACGTTTCAAAGAGTGGATCCTCCCGACAAGGATATATATATGTGTGTGTTATATCTTAAATATTAAAATATAAGAGAAAGAATTATAAAGTTGAGGAAAAAATAATAGTATTAATAAGAATAATGAGAAACTTTTTATTATATTTTTGAACACTCACTAAACCATTCATTGAGTTGTCTAAATTATTAACAAATTATATGTTCGATTAATTATTAATATAACCATTATCAACCCAATCATTTGAACTGTTGAAAAAACGTTCTACCCAAACCCAAACCATTTGAATCATTGGTTCAGCCTTTTTGAGTCATATGTTTGATGCTTGCTTTTCTCATTCTTATTTATATTCATATTTTTCATCTACTTAACTTTCTTTTGTTTATGTGAGACAATAACGTATAGGTAATACAACATGTAATTCATTTTTTTTCTATTTATTTGTTTTGATTTTTTGTTTTTTTTTTGATTTTTTATTTTATATTTTCATGTCATCTGATAATTTAGTTTATAAATTAATATGTTTGAATTATATTATATATAAGTTTATGAATATGAATGTTTATGATTTTTAAATCTGATATTTATAAATAAGTTATTTAATTTACTTGTTTCAATTTATAAGAATAATATATATATATATATATATATATATATATATATAGTATATATATATATAACGTTATTTGTTTAGGCCATTCATTGACCCAATAATTTAATCTTTTAGTGTATGTGTGTGTGTGCGCGCGCTAAACCAATTGCTTGATACTTCAAATGATTGTTATAATTCCTTATTATATGTTTGTTTAATTTTATGTTTTCTACGTGGGATAAGGACACCAATGTAGCATGTATAATATTAATTTTTTTTTTATCTTTTAACATTTTATTTATAATTTTTTTTGATTGAATATATTGATTAATATACTTTGAGTACATTATCATGAATATCTATGATTTTTGAATATTATATTTTTATAAAAATAATTAATTTACTTATTTATATTTTTAATACATAAATATTATTTATATTTTTTTGTTACTTTTTTGTTCGGTTATATATTGACCCAGTGGTTGGTCCATTGAATCGAAAATTTGGCTTATTGAATTATCATTTTTAGTCATTGTTTGTTAAATAATTTTTTTAATTTCATTTCTTTAGGGCTTATATATATATATATATATATATTGTGTGTATGTATAATGTAAAAAGAATTAATGTGATTATATATAATTACAAATTAAGTTATCTAAGATCAATAAGTAATTTAGATAAATTTTAACTTTTATTTAAATAAATCGAATTTATATTTTTGCTACTTATTTATTTTACAGTATTTTGTACTCAATAATAAATTTGAATTCTATATACATAATTTTTTCATGAAACATATTTAAACTTAATTGGTATTGTTTGTTTAAAAAAAATATATAAATATAAACTTAGTTTTATATAGATAGATACTGATTTTACTCTTTTTCGTACTTTTGGCCGTATGATGACCAAGCGGAGCCCGCGCACGTTTGGAAGCGTTCCACTCGACTCGAATTTGACGGGCAAGCAAGGATACATAGTGCGAATGAGGAGCGACAGCCGGCGGATATTTAGAGCGGAAAAGAGAAACCTAGCCGGGTGCAGCCATTCCAGTCGATCGACTGGCTTTCAGTAGATCGACTGATTATCTAGTCGATCGACTGGACCTCTCCAAATTGACTGGAGTACAGGGAGTTTGTCCATTTTTGATGAAGCAGTCGATCGACTGACCCATAGTCGATTGAATGCAGACGATCGGCCGTTAAGTCAGTCGATCGATTAATACGTTGGGGATTTCGTGATTTTGGTCCATTTTGACGATCTTAACCCTGTGATTTTGTGTATATAAGCCAACTCTCTCCAACCTTATCAACAACTCTCCTTGGTAGTTAGTTTAGTTAGGTTTAGTAGTTTTTAGAAAATGTTGTAGAGGGTGATAACGCCTTCATTTCTGGCTTTAATTGTGTTGAAGATTTGGATTTTCTCTGAAGGTTTTAAGTTGAATGCAATTTGTTGGTGTTCTTTCCCTTTACTATTATGTTTTGTTGTTGATTGATTGTTCTTGTTGTTGTGTGGTTATTAAGCTTTGGTTTGTGTTTTTTTATTTTAATTGTTCTTCAATTCCTCATTTCTAGATTTTGGTTTGTTCTTATTCTTGCAAAACTCCATGGATGCTTTCATCTTAAAGCATTTTACCTCTTTTAGTTAGACAAACATTTGGTCTTTGAAAGAACTATGAAGCTTTCATCTTTAGTCAATTTGTCTTGTTCATATTAATTGCTCTTTGACTTCTCTTAAATTTTAAATGCTTTGACTTTCCCTCCTTTTCATCTTTCAAAATTTACAAGCTTTCCTTAGTTTAGTAGATTTTAATTTATGTAGGGTTGTTAATTAGGTTCCATTTATGTCATTAAAATTAGTTAATTTCAAGCTAGTTTTAATTTCCATTTTCATGCCTTAGTTAGTAATTTCCAAGTCTTCTTTTAAATTTAAGCATTAGCATTAGAAACTCAACCCAAACAAATGACTTAATGCTTTCTTAGATTAGATAAGTGTAATTTTGATTAACAAGAGAGTAAGAAAAAACACCGACTGCCAATAATATCTATTCTCGAGAGACACGACTCGGGAAAACTTACCACTCTACAATCGACTCCGTACTATTGAGGAGACAATTTCTTAGAGTGCTAAGAAATCCTCGATCAAATTTTGGCGCCGTTGTCTCACGCTTTACTTGTTTGTTCGTCCTCGAACAAACGGTAATTTCAAAGTATAACTAGAAAGAAAATAAGCTCAAGCAATGAGTCGTGCTATGCTACATACATAATTTTGAAAATATAGATACATGTCACGCAATTTCAAACACTCCACCCTTATTATTTTGTCGCTCCAAAAACAAATTCATGCATCCTCTCAAAAGGGAAATAGATAGGGTGTACGCTCAAAGCACTCAAGCATTGCTGCATAGGATGTGTATACGCTCAAATTATACAAATACATGCACAATAAATAAAAACCAAAAATCAATCTCTTTTCAATTGCGAATTAAGTGTGTTATCGAACTAGGAATCGGAAAAGGTCTTTTCGGGTTGTAATGGAGGCTCTTTGGACGGGTATGGAATATTTTAAGTGTGTGGCTAACTCACGATCTAACGTGATCAATAACTCACCAAAACATATTCTAATCACGAAGCAAAGTGCATCACCTCATTCAAAAGGAAAAAAAACTCACTAAACACTCATAACGTAGCCTTTAAATTTTGCTATTTCTCAACTCGATACTCTAAAACCGACTTGTAGCTCAAACCACTTAAACACAATTGAAGCTCATGATATGCTTCTTCTTTCAAACACAACTCTTGCTTGTAAACATTAAGCTTCATAAAATAAAATAAATAATGAAACACAAGCCTTAATTAGAGCGTATATTCAATTACTAAACACGATCAACAAGACTCGCCATCCTTCTTTTAATTTTTTTTCATTAATTTTCTTATCCCCCTTGTATTATAATTTTTTTATGGGGTCTCTTTTTTTTTTCTTTTTTTTTTGAATGGTGGTCCTAAATTACAAAAAATCATAAATTCCTAATAAAATTTTCAAAACACTAATAACCAATAAAAATAACGAACTCCTACCCCACGCTTTTAATAGGTTTGTAGGGGTCGACTCAATAAAATCACTCAGGGCTATAGGTATGGATTATTTGGCTATGATTGGCTCATTCGAAGTTTATAGTGGCTAAAATATATGGATATGGCCGGAATAAGGGTTTTATCTGTGCCTTAACCTCATTTTCAAAGTTAACTACACACAGCGGTATCAAAGAGATCTCAAATCAAAACTCATTCAAGTACATGCAATGATGATAATCACTCAGGCTACTCACAAGCTTTTTTGCATGAAAAAGTTTTGAATTGATGTTGCTTTTAAAGTTTTGCGAAATCAATTGCGCCCAAGTACCATTTTACAATATATAAATAAAATTTTTGAAAAATTAAAAATTTTATGCACTTATGCACGCTCAAACACAAGAACATCAAATCATACTTAATTAACTTCGACAGGCAAGCCAGACAAACACAATTCGGCGTGGAAATAGAAATCAATCACGAGAAGTATTATCTACTACAAATCACGAATTTTTTTAAAATTGCACAAATTTTCAAATATAAATCACAACTCAACCATACCCCCCTCTAAAAACTCGACAATCTCCTGATTGTCATAAATATATTTAAAAACCAAAACAAAGAGATAAGGAGTAAGGGAACGTCCCTGAAAAATAGTCGAGCGGGTCCAAAAATTGCTAGTGCAATCATCCTTCGTTGTGAATCCCGTGATTGGAAATGAAATGATTAACGTCCAATAAAATTATTCGTGATTTTCCTCAAATTTCTCGCAATCCTGCCACACTAGCGGTTACCCTTATCGCTAGGTTCCCAGTTTTGGCAATTTTGTTTTCAATATTTCCTGCTCATCAACACCGCATAAACGTACCAAAGCATAGACACAAAAAATAAAATAAAAGAAAGAAATACCAAAATAAGATCTAAGGAAAAAGAAACCAAACACTTGGGTTGCCTCCCAAGAAGCGCTTGTTTAACGTCGAAAGCTCGACGCCTTCTACGGACGATGCTATCCCGGATCCAGAAACAAGTGACGATCGTGCTACGCCTTAGTGTTCTCTAACAGTAAGCATGGACAATTATAATCTCCAAAACGGGCACGGACAGCAAGTCGCAGAATTAAAACTCCAAGGCACTTCGGAGGTTGAAAAAGCGAATAATTGATCACCACGAACATATCAATAGTAAAGTGTGGCATAAGGTGATCCTCGAAATTTGGAAAAATTAGGAAATTCGTCGAACAAATGGCAATTCCCTCGAACACTCCGAAATTCCTTAACTCCTTTAGCATCCCCCTCAACAACTTGAAAAATATTAAAATCTATATAATGGCATAGGGGAGGGGGAGTCTCTTCGACTACCTCAACCACCACCTCCATCTCGACATCAATTAAAGCATCGGGTGGCACAGTATGAGGATCAATAATCTAACCTTTCTCTAATAATTTTTTCCCCGTTCCAAAAGTAAGATTCAACAACGGTTCGGGTGGAACGACATGAGGTTCGATCAACACCACTTTTTCTGAGAAATCGTCCACTGCCTTTTCTACAATTGGCAACGCAACATCTCGATTCATATTGAGCTCGATTGGGCACGAATCTCCATCGTTTATTAGGTTCTCCAATGGCAATACCTCCTCTTCATTATCTATGAAATCCTCAAAAAGCGTACGAGGGGCGATCTCCACTACATGACTAAATTCATCCTTCGTACACATCTCTCCCAATTTCGGCTCCATCACATTATCCGCATAAAACTCGAGAAAACTCGAATTCGTTAGATCCACATTAAGTTCCAAAGGCAATGCCCCAACATCCTTGTCTAAAGTCTCATCGATCGGCACAGGGGAAGTGATTTCAACCAAATCTTCAATAATTTCTTCCTCACAAGTATTTTCCAAATGATCGTCCACGCTCAATTCCTCTACATCCATGGTGGGCCCCATTACATCACAAATTGGTAGCGTTGATTGAACTTGAAGTTTATTTTTCTCTTCTTCCCTTTTCGCTATAGAAGAATCGACTTGACGACTTACTTCATTCATATACCTTTCTAGTTCAGAAGGGGTATACATTTGTACCCCATTCCCCTCGTTCGGCAATTCATCAAAAGAAGCTATTATTTGTTCCATACGTTCCATAAATTGGGCAAGGTCTTCTTCCTGCATAGTGGATTGCTCAATGTCGCATTGTTGACAAATTGTTTCAAGATTTTGATTTATAGACTCAATACATTGACGTGTAGACTTAAAAGGGTCATCTTCTTGTATGGTCAATGGGACGATGTTTTCTTGAACTCTATTGATCACAGCCTCTCGTTCTTGCTGCTCCACCACTAATCGATCATTCGGTTGGTAATCTTCAAAGCTCGGATAGGAAGGAATCAGTTCGGGAGGGACATAAGAATCGTGGATCGTATAATCTTGGATGGCGGTATCATTCCATTCTGGCTCATCGTAAAATGGTTCCATGCATGCATCCGCCAAATGACCTCGGCCTCCACAACGATCACACATTACCTTAGGTACGTAGAACATTCTCATGAATTCATCGTAAACTTCATCCCATGTTTGTAAGGAATCAGGCTCTTGCCTCAATAACCATCTCGTTGCCTTATCCTTTAATGCAAAAGTGAAGAGTCGCATCCTCACTTGATTCCTAGTATGCCCGAGAAGTGGAGAGCCTTTGGTGATGTACTTAAACTCTTGAATGAATTTTAGCGCATCCTCGTACCTATGCCCATAAAAAATCGGGAGGTTCTCTTGGTCGTATTCTTCGGGATAGTAATTATGCATTGCGTCGCTTAATGGAATGGCCGGTCGAATTGCACAACGCCAATTGAACGGTGGCTCATCGTACGTGTAAGATTTTTTAATATTTAAAATATATTTTTTTATTGTTTTTTTTAATTCGAAAAATAATAAATTAAAAATTAAAAATAAAATTTACGATTTTTTTTGAATTTTGAAAAATACTTTTAAATTAAAAAATAATAATTTCAATTTTTTTTTATTTTTAAGAATTTTTTTTTTAATTTAAGAAAAACGGTTCGATAAACTTGAGTTTGTTTGTCGACGTTCCTTGCAAACACAACACTTAACGCACAAGATTAAACGCACCGGTGGAAAATAAAAACGAAATAAAATGAAGAAACAAATATAATCACAAAAGATAAACGAAACAAAATAAAAAAGAAAACAAATAGGGATACGAAGAACAAACCCAAAATTCACAACCTTTAGTTTTCCCCGGCAACGGCGCCAAAATTTTGATTCGAACTTTTGTGTACCTACTTATAAAGTTTTGTCAAAAATTTAAAAGCTCGCCCGCAAGAGAATGGGATCGCGTGTAGGTTGGTAAATTGAACCGAATCGTCTCTCAAGGAAAACTAGGCTCGGAAGTTCCTTTTGTGTTTGTTGTTCAAGAATAAGAAAATAAATAAAAATAAACACAACAACGGGGTTTTGTTTGAATTATTTTAAGAACTAGAATTTAATTAAAACTAAGGATTAATTAAACTACGATCTAATTAATTAAATCTAAGATTATTTAAATTAAGAACTAATTATCTAAATTATCTAAATCTAACATTAATTTACCTAAGAGAAATTGGATCTAGAAATTATTTATTCTAAGAGAAAATTAATTAATTGAGTTTTTTAAGCAATTAAGAAAACTATGGTTTTAGAGCTTTGATTTGTCTCCACGATCGCTTGGGTATCCCCAATTGATGGTTCTAAACGAATCTAGGCTCTAGACCCATTAGATCTAGCAAAAAACAATCAACATGGGAATAATAATTATTAATTAAACTAATTAAATTAAAGAGCATGGGAAAATAAATACTTACTAATTAACTAAGAAGAACTGCAGCGTTTTGGTGTCGAGATCTTGAATCTAAGTTATCTAATCTACCTAAGAACTAATCTAAACTAATCTAAAATTAGGAATTTAAAACTAAGAATTATAAAGAGAAACTAAAAAAAACAACTTGGCACTCGTCGGGTTGTCAGCCCCTAAGAGGCCTTAGAAACCCTAGAAAAAGTAAAAAGTAGGAAAAGTGACCTAAAATATGCTAAAGTATGCTTGAAATACGAATTATGGGGGTATTTATAGTTGTGGGATGATTTTGGGCCGAAATCAGGCTTTTATGTCGGTTCTGGGCATTTTTAACGGCAGTGTTAACGATAAGGTAGCGTTATTAACCGTTATAGAAAGCTACCATCAGCGCCTCAGTCCTTCAAGGATACTATAACGGTTCTAGCAGAATAACCGTTATAGAAACCTGGCAGCTTCAAATTCTTGCTACTTCTTCGCCGGAAAGCTCGATCTTTGCCTCTCGATCATCATACTTCATCTCTAACGTGCTGAACTCTTCTGGTTACTTATCTATAAAGTGAAAAACCATAAATAATCACTTATTTTCATTAATCTAGATCAAAAGGTGGTAAAATAAGCTGGAAGTACAAATATACTATCCAACTTATACCAAAAATAATAAGAAAAATAAACTAAAATACTAAGAAAAATCAGTAAAAATATGCGTTAATCAATAGATTAAGGCTAATGGTATTTTTAATTATCTCTCTTGTTATCTTAGTTGGTAATTAGTTTAAATTTTTTTTATACTTTCGATGCTCGTAATCATTTGTTTAGTGTTGTGCAAGGTAGGTGAACGAAGACCGACTCATTCAAGAGCCCGATGCTGCCCACCCACACACACAACGAACAAAGGATGCCTCTGCCACGAGCATCATCACCTCACGGCCCGCTAGATTGATCCGGCCGAGGATGGCAAACTACCGAGATAGTTTACCATACAATGACCCTAATATTCAAACTCCCAATTATCCAACTCCGTACACCCCTACTCCAAGCTATCGGGTCTCCTCGAATTATGATGACCCGTATGCTTTGATCAGTCAAGAATGGGCCCCAACTTTTGATTATCCCGGCGTACGCCCTTCTTGTTCTCCACCGATTTCACACCCCATAACCCGAGCTTGGATCCATATGCACTGACTCGAGATCCTTATGATCTGGGTTTTGATGATCCATATGCTTCACTCGCCCTTCCTTCTTCTTACCCGCACATTGACTCGTATGATCCATCAATCTATGATTCATACTCTTCGAGCTACGATTCTTACAATATACCCACTTCGAACTCGTATACTTCAAGCAATGACCCACATACCTCACTTTATCAAGATTCGTCTATACTTCAACTCCCGAACTTAGAGTCTCTCTTATCCGAGCTCGTGGATGCGGTTCGACAAATAGATGAATGCCTTGCTCGCATGGAGACTCAAGTAGAACAAATTTCCAACGATGTGGATGAGCTTAAAAAACCGTGTCTTGACGAGATGCCCATCTTTGATGTGGTGGATCCCATGGTCATTGACGACAATTAGAGCTTTGACGGTATTTTGAAAGGGGTGTGTAAAGAGGTGGAGTTAGAGGGTGAAGAGAATGGGTCGGAAGTCGACATTACCCCTCTCGTGTTTTGTGAAGATGTTGTAGTGGAAAGTGAGGGGGACTCACCTTTGGGGTTTCAAACGGCACTTGGAATGTCGAGCTCACTTGCTTTTGGTGAGGATGATGAAGTTGTGCCGGTTTTTGGGGATGTGAAGATACTCGAGCCCTTTCTACCACCACCCGATGTCGTTTGTATATTTGATCAAGAAGTGGTGGAGGAGGTAGTAGGGGAGAGAGTGGAGATTACGATCGGGGAGACGAAGGAGTACTTCAACCTATTTTGTGATGATCAAATTTAGGTGGTCGACTACTCACTCTTCCGACCTCCGAAGCAAACCCGCGCTCTTGATAATTCGATCTTCCGGCTTGCCCGACATGCCCGCCTGAGTAATTTTTATCACCCGGTGTGTCTTCTAGAGAACCCAAGGCATGGCATGATCGCCACCTCTTCTTGGATCCTGGATAGCGTAAATTATATAAGTCTTCGAGCTATAGACGTTAAAGTAGCGCTTATTGGGAGGCAACCCAATTTAAAAAAAAAAAAGAGAAAGAGAAAAAGATAAAATCCTAAGAAAAAAAAAATTCAAAAACCCAAAAAGATTTTTACTTTTTATTCATAACTTGTTTTTGCAACCCTCGTTTGTTCATTTGTTGTAGATCGCTTGCCTCGACTCCCAAGAGGACTTATGCACAACCGCATCATGACAAGCTCGAGAATAGGGGCATTATTTTTTTCCCTACACTTTTTACCTCTTTATTTAGCTTAATTTGAGGACATTGCTATATTTTCAGTGTGGGGTGGTGGTTAGAGTTCGCCTTAGAATTTTAAGATTGTTTGCATGCTTGCTTGTGCTAATTTGAGTAACGTGTGTGTTATTTTTGCTTGGAACCTTCGCGAAGTGACGCGGTTTTGATGATTTTATTAGGGAGTTTAGATTTTCAATCGGATGTAGTGGACTTAGGTGGCTTAACTCGTTGGGAACTTTGTTCGGCTTTTGCTTCGTGCTATCCTTGAGCTCAATTAGAACTAGTGCCTCAACTAGCCTCGTTGTCAAACACTCTCTATAGGATTTTTGTGTTGTATTTTGGAGTCTTCAATTACTCCATGTGCTCGATCAAAAATATTGTAAGTTGCTAGTAGCAACGAATGATCGGAGTTGTTTATTTATCTTTGTATATCTCTTGCACTTAAGTGTCTCATCTCCTTGGGTACCAAAAAAAAAAGAGAGAGAAAAGATGATGAATAAACAAAGATAGGTTATAAATCCTTGTAGTTATTAAGTAATAAACGCCTCTTGTTCCTTTTTTTTGACTTTGTTTGTTAAAGAGAGTTGTGGACGATCGGGGCTAGTAGGGAGGCGATTAACGGTTCGACCATGGATAGGACTTAGCCGGGGCAAGGATGGGGGGGACCGACTTGGAAGGTTGCCTAGTACTTTTAGGTTCCGAGAGTCGATCTAAACTTTCTTTGTCAACGCACCATTGTCGTCCTTTAAGCCAAGCTAACAAGAATGGTAGCATATGACGTCTCGAATTAGGTTTTGTGCATTAGTTTAGGATCATCCGGGGTTAGTCTCGTAATTCTAGATTATGATTGCTTTAGGACAAGCAATCACTCTATGTGTGGGGTGGTTGATTTGTACTTTTTTGTACGCTTTTTTGTTACCTTTTTGTGTCGCATTTTCATGTGTATTGCTTGTATTTACGGGTATTAGGAGTCATTTTGGCCTATTTTGTTAGTTTTAGGTTTTTGTAGCCTTTGTGCGGTTTTTAGTAGTTTTTTGTATATTTTTACTTTTTTTCGTACTTTTGGCCGTAGGATGACCAAGCGGAGCCCGCGCACGTTTAGAAGCATTTCACTCGAATCGAATTTGACGGACAAGCAAGGATACATAGTGCGAACGAGGCGCGACAGCCAGTGGACGTTTAGAGCGAAAACAAAAAACCGAGTCGGGTGCAGCCGTTCCAGTCGATCGACTGGACCTCTCCAAATCGACTAGAGTACAAGGAGTTTGGCCATTTTTGATGAAGCAGTTGATCGACTGACCCTTAGTCGATTGAATGCAGACGATCGACCGTTAAGTCAGTCGATCGATTGATACGTTGGGGATTTCGTGATTTTGGTCCATTTTGACGATCTTAACCATACGATTTTGTGTGTATAAGTCAACTCTCTCCAACCTTATCAACAACTCTCCTTGGTGGTTTTGGACTAGTTCCATCTCCTCCAAGCCTCTACATTTCCTTGCCATTAAAACTCTAGCTCAAATCCTTAGCTAATGTAGTTTAGCTTGCTTAGTAGTTAGTTTAGTTAGGTTTAGTAGTTTTTAGCAAGTGTTGTAGAGGGTGACAACTCCTTCATTTATGGCTTTAATTGTGTTGAAGATTTGGATTTGCTTTGAAGGTTTTAAGTTGAATGCAATTTGGTAGTATTCTTTCCGTTTACTATTATGTTTTGTTGTTGATTGATTGTACTTGTTGTTGTGTGGTTATTAAGCTTTTGTTTGTGTTGTTTACTTTTCATTGTTCTTCAATTCCTCATTTCTAGATTTTATTTTGTTCTTATTCTTCCAAAACTCCATGGATGCTTTCATCTTGAAGCATTTTACCTCTTTTGGTTAGACAAACATTTGGTCTTTGAAAGAACTATGAAGCTTTCCTCTTTAGTCAATGGTCTTGTCCATATTAATTGCTCTTTGACTTCTCTTCAATTTTAAATGCTTTGACTTTCCCTCCATTTCATCTTTCAAGATTTACAAGCTTTCCTTAATTTAGTAGATTTTAATTTATGTAGGGTTGTTAATTAGGTTCCATTTATGTCATTAAAATTAGTTAATTTAAAGCAAACTTTAATTTCCATTTTCATGCCTTAGTAATTTCCAAGTCTTCTTTTCAATTTAAGCATTAGTATTAGAAACTCAACCCAAACAAATGAGTTAATGCTTTCTTAGATTAGATTAGTGTAATTTTGATTAACAAGAGAGTAAGTAAAAACACCGACCGCCGATAATATCTATCCTCGAGAGACACGACTCATGAAAACTTACCGCTCTACAATCGACTCCGTACTATTGAGGAGACGATTTCTTAGAGTGATAAGAAATTTTCGATCAATTACAATCTCTTATGTTATATAAGATATATGGGTGTCAAAATCAAAAATCGTCAAAAGATAATTTATTTATAAATAAAAAATTAAAAATGGGCATAATATAAAAAATTTGAATAGAAACACAAAATGATCATTAATGTTGTTTAGTCAAATATTAATATAATACTTATAATTAATATTTTCATCCTTCTAACATCCAATATTAATACTAATTAATGAATTTAAATTACTAAAATCACTTCTATTAATGGTGGTCCTCTCTCTCTCTCTCTCTCTCTCTGTATATACTCTCTATATATATATATACACGTGTGTGTGTGTCTCGGTGAATTGTCTATCATATGTTTCTTATTAATTGTTTTACATTATTTATTTTTTGTTTTGACAAGTATAACTAAGTTCGGGAGATGCAATGCTGCCAATCTCCTACTTTTTTCCTATGAAAAAATGTAAATGGGAAATTAGTTATCAATATTAGCCTTCTGCGTTTCTTAATTTACATTCATTTAATGAATATATATAATTCTTAATTTACATATAATTTTGTATATAATTAATATATATATATATATATATATATATATATATATATGATTTCGATCATTTGGGAACCAATCCCCTGTGTGGGAACCAGGATCCCATATGATCCACTAGATTAAATTCTTTTCACGGCCAAGATCAACCTCATTAATTATATAATAAATATAATTGTATTAATAGAGAAGGATATATTTAATTATAGTCAATCCTTTCTCCCAAAAATCATGCATCAAAATCACCATGTCAATGTCAAGTATATATTCACTAAAAATAGAATCACGTTAATGGCAAATATATATTAAAAAAAATGGAAGGAAAAATTTGCGTTATACTAAAAGACTCGGCATATTTAACATCTCCCGAATCTCGACTGTGTTAGAGTAGAGTGCCCGACGTTCCAATTAGATTGGATTTCATTCTACTTGTATAATGATTTTATTGGAATTATATTAATAAAGGCAACTTTATTTATCTTATATTTTCTCTTTTATTATAATTGCGCGTATGATAAAGTCCTTACACCAATTTAAACTATGGGATATGTTTGCGCATACGACGGCAATCATGGAACATGTCTCTAAGGTTTCGGTCTTAAACTTGTTCCAAGTCAATGGGCTTTTCGAGAGAGGACATTGAATAGCCCAGTAAGACTTGCGCATATGATGCATGCTTGTAAGACAAGGATGTTGCATTCCATTAACATCAGCGTTGTGACGCGAGTGCATATATGTGGGTGCTTGTTGGAGAACAAGTTCATTGAACATGACCCGGTGGAAATTCTTAACTGGAAGATTTGTCTGTCGAATAAGAATTTCCATATTGCAATAGTACATGATTAGTCCTTGACTTGAGGTACGATGGTAGCCTTGTGCACATCGTGCAATACTTAGATTTATCTTTTGATTGCCTGACAATCGTAAAAGGGGTATTTTGGGTATTGTATCGATGTGCATGGAGGCCTGTCTGTAGCCAACATAGAATTCAACACTTGTCTATGGACAAGAGAGTATCCTGTGAATTTTCATAGTTTGTGATTCAAAGACCTTAGACAGGGCACGATGAATATTGATTCATAAATCAAATACTTAAACTTGAAATGAAATCACAGTTATTAAATCAATTGAGTTTCGACTTATAAATCCATACCCAAGATTTAATCGTGAAACTAGTTGTCGAAAGGATTGTACATGTATGGACTTGCAATTGAAATAGGTTTACTCGCTATTTCACCTAACACTGGGTAATCATGCTACTTGCTAGATGTTCTCATGATTTGTAGATTCTTGAAATTAAAGAGTTAATTTCAAGAGAATTAATTAATTATATTAATTAATATAATAAATTATTATTTATAAACTTATAAAAGTTATAAGCCTACTGCTAATGTTAGTCGTGAACCTAAAAGGGTCACCATAATTTTGGTTGTTGACATTTCAAGATTGATAACTCCAATGGTTGGAATAATTAATTAATTTGGATTAATTAAATAAGATTTTAATTTAATTCAATTGTTGGATTAAATATTTAATTATACATTTCATTATGTAATTACATCTAATTTGATTAGAAATCTCAATTAAAGGAATATATTAAATTAGTCAATTGAATTGATTAATTTAAATTTATGGGATTAAATAATTAATTATTTAATTAGTTGGATTTTAAATATAAGTTCATGTAATTTTCTACCAGGCCCTAATTGTAGAAGCCCACTAAAATAATAGAAGACTTTAAAATAAAATTAATTTATATTATATATTTGTATATAATATAAATATTTATATAAAAGGTAATTGGGACCAAGTCATAATCTTTGTTTAAAAAG
Organism: Phtheirospermum japonicum; assembly: GCA_014905375.1. NCBI lineage: Eukaryota > Viridiplantae > Streptophyta > Magnoliopsida > Lamiales > Orobanchaceae > Phtheirospermum > Phtheirospermum japonicum. The sequence goes on along the minus strand of BMAC01000094.1, from coordinate 1,506,137 downwards.
GAGACAGATGACTTGTGGAAGATTTCTTTTCTTAATTATTTAATTAATTAGTTAATTAAGATTAGACCTAATCTTAACTAATCTAATATAAATATATATATAATAAGAAAGAAAAGAGGTCAGCCATCTATTGATTTTTAAACAAAACAAAAAAGGATTTTACTTTTGGAAAGGGAGTGCAGCCGTTT
>BMAC01000094.1:1468101-1505604 GCA_014905375.1 Phtheirospermum japonicum | reverse complement strand
GGCAGATATGGAGATCCCTGATAACTACATTGGAATCCCTCCCCAAGGGTGTGTGACATGGAAAAATAATTATTGCAAAGTTGTTCGGAAAATTTATTGATTTACTTATTTTATGATATTTGCCATTCATGAAGAATGGTAGAGCAAGCCTCGGTGAATCAATCTATAGAAGCATCACCGTTGAATTCTTCGATCCTCTGCAATTTCTTTTTGACCATGGACTTGTCCATCAGAGCACAAAGTTCTTGACCTAAAGAACAGAATGGAGGCATCAATTGTAATATGGAAAAGAAAGATGCACCAAAAGGACGGGAAATCTGCTTGGGTTCAGCTATAAGCTTGGAGAAGAGAGAGCTTTTTGAAGAAAGGGCTGAGACGATTCTACTCTTACTCAAACAACAATTCCCAGGAATTCCTCAATCCTCGCTTGAAATAAGCAAAATCCAATACAACAAAGTATGTTTCTTCTCTTGAACTATTAATAAACAAATGCCATGCATGCACGGGTTCACACGTTTAGAGATAAAAATAAATAATATATATTGCTTACCACATATGTTTTCCTTTGTGAGTGACTAGGATGTAGGATTGTCTATTCTAGAAAGCTATTCTAGAGTACTGGGAGACCTTGGCCAACACGGTGATGTCCCGTATTCAGGATGTCTTATATGCCGATTCTGTTGCCCAAGACCCTTCACTATCAGTGGTGACTTGTAACTCTCAGGTAGATTCACCGACATTATCAAGCAACTTACCAAGCCCAGATGATGAGTTGGAGAAGTCAAGTTCGGCTGCAGAGACACCGACTTCAATGACTCTATTCGATTTCATGGGCTGGAACTTGGAGCCACCTGAAGCAGATATAAAGAAGAATCATTCGGCTGGTAACCCCACAGTCATACGTCAAGGATGAAGAAGAAAAGATCATGACCAAGTCTGCTAATGTTAACATTAAAGAGTTTTCATATGTTGATTAAGATTGAGATGGGTGGTTTAAGAAGTCCAACAGCCCGCCATTGACAGCTACATACTAAACAAAGATTGATACTGATAAAAAGTTAATGGTTAAGTTAGTTTATTTTTACTTATGTATGTTCTTCCTTCCATTTTGTGGATAGGGAAGTTAAAGTCACATGTGTTGGTGCTGATCAGAGTAGACAGATATTCTTCTTCCTAGCTAACTTTATAGCTCATGTAATGTAATCGTGTTTATTAGGAATATCTTATTGTTTTCTTTGTCAAGATGCTGTCTCATCTTCTGGATGCCACTGATCTTGTTTTTCTGATTTTTTTTACATATTAAGTTACCATATCATTATAGCTGAATCGATACTAGCTATAGCCAATTTAGTAAAACCTGATCTTCGTAAACAAATGGTCTCAAAAAAATTTCCTAGTTTCAAATGCTTGTCTTGTTGCGTAAGAAGCTTGTTAGAAAAAATGAATAAAAATGAAGGAAATATGGGTGAACTTTACACACTATTTTTTTTAGGGATAATTTTTTTTTTTCCTCCTAAAGTATCACAAAATTTAGACTTTACCTCCTGAACTTTTTTTTCTTTTAAGTTGCCTCCTGAAGTTTGCGTTTTTTTGAGTTTACCTCCTAAAGTACAATTCAGGCTAAAAAGTTACCGGACGCCGTTCACGTGACTTACACGCGAGGGTAGGAGCGTCTTTTCTCTTTTTCAGATTTTTCTTTGCCTCCTCAACTATTTCGTTTTTTTGACTTTGCCTCCTAAAGTATTTTTCTATCAAATTGCCTTCTCAAGTACGATTTTATTTTTAAATTGCCTCCTCAGGACAATTTTTGGGCCAAAAAATAAAAATAAAAATCAAATACCGATGGAGTTTGCCTAATGAATGATACCCTAGGTAAACACTAATAATAATAATAATAATAATAATAATAATAATAATAATAATATAATAATAATATATATTATTATTATTATTATTATTAATATTTTTTAAATATAATAATATAATTTTTAATACACATAACATAATTATAATACACTTTAAAAACTACTACTAATAATAATAATATATAATTATAATATAATAGTTTATGAATATAATTTATAATTTAACTAATATATTTGATAAATATATGATATATAATACGATCTTTTAACAATAACAGTTTTTGTAACTTTTTTCTCATTTCTTATTTTTGTTGAAATATAATATTACATGTAATGTATATATTTAATTTAAAATATATATAATTTAATTATAATACACTTTTAAATAATAATAATCATAATATGATACAAGTAATATTATATGATAACATAATACACTTTCAAATATAATATAATATAATAATATTTGAAATATATTATAAGTATATTTTAAATTATATGTGTTGAAATAGTATTACGTGTATTATATTATTATATATTATAATTTTAAAGTGTATTATAATTATATTATATATATTATATATATATATATATATATATATATATATATATTATATATTGCAAGTAACATTATATATCAACAAATAAATAAGAAATAAGAAAAAGTTAAAAAATTGTTATTGTCATTACAAAAATATTCATATTATATATATATATATATATATATATATATATATATTATTATATATTTATTATTTATTTATTAAATATATTAGTTAAAATTATAAATTATATTTCAAAAAATTATTATTATTATTACTACTACTACTAGTAATAGTAGTAGTTGTACTAGTAGTGCTAGTAGTAGTATTTAAAAGTGAATTATAATTATGTAATTATGTTATATGTATTAAAATTATATTATTTATATTTAAAAAATATTAGTAATATTTTATTATTATTATTATTATTATTAGTGTTTACCTAGGGGTATCATTCATTAGGCAAACTCCATCGGTATTTGATTTTTATTTTTATTTTTTGGCCCAAAAAATTGTCCTGAGGAGGCAATTTAAAAATAAAATCGTACTTGAGAAGGCAATTTGATAGAAAAATACTTTAGGAGGCAAAGTCAAAAAAACGAAATAGTTGAGGAGGCAAAGAAAAATCTGAAAAAGAGAAAAGACGCTCCTACCCTCGCGTGTAAGTCACGTGAACGGCGTCCGGTAACTTTTTAGCCTGAATTGTACTTTAGGAGGTAAACTCAAAAAAACGCAAACTTCAGGAGGCAACTTAAAAGAAAAAAAAAGTTCAGGAGGTAAAGTCTAAATTTTGGTGATACTTTAGGAGGCAAAAAAAAATTATCCCTACTTTTAAAAAGTAAAAAGCACATAAATATATATATAAGATAGAAAAGGAGTTCAGTCGTTTTTCATTCAAGCTTTACAAAACATAACTAAAGTTTTTGGTTTTACTTTTAAAAGTAAAAAGCACGTCCTTTCCGTGGTAAAAAACAGAGAAGAAATTATTCTTCTTTTCTTTTCTTTTATATTTTTATTTTAAGTCTTCCAATTGTAGATGATGATTAATTTGATTATATTCTCATCTACATTAATTAATCTTCCAATCAATTGTTGATTGTTGGATTAATTGTTTGTTCCTTTAAATCAATTTGAAAACCTAACAATTCTAACTAGCGAAGAATTTTTCAGGTGTGTCGGCCAATTCAAAAGGTGGACCTCGGATTAGAGAGGATACGTTTGGATCTCTACGGCGAGAAGTTTCGAAGTTAACCACATAGCCGGGAATAGATTCCCTCTCAATCGTAGCTTGAAGAAACCAATCGAGAGGTATTAATTTATTTAATTTTATAAGAATCATAATTTGTATTCGATACAAAATAATGAAAAATGACGATCGTTAAAATCGCTAACGAAATCTACGGGGTTATATACATAATTGATATATATATTTGTTTTATTTAATTAAAGATTTTAAATTCCGCTGCGTAGGCCCGTACAATTAAAGCGAACTCAACAGAGGTATCAGAGTCACAGTTTACATTTTCATTATTAGATTTTTGATTCTATTTATGTTTATGAGATAAACATATTTACTTTGTTAAATAATTTATTTTGTGTGTGATAAAATTGGTTTTATGTAATTTAATTTTGGGATATAATGATATATAATATATATATATATATATATATATATATATATATAGGATTAGGTTCAAATAGATCCCACGTCAATATATGCGAACCTAGGGACCAATCCAGACCTTAGATCTAATAATTCGTGTGGACCAGATTTTTTTAATTTTTTAAATTCATTAAATTATATATATAGAAGGACAAGGGTGTTTATGTAAATTTACATAACCATCTTAATCAATTTAAACCCCTAACCCACCCCGTCTCTAACACAAACCCTTCCTTCACTCTCTCCCCCAAATTCGCCGCTCATCCCTCTCTCCCTTGGCCGCTCATCCTTCTCTCCCCCAAAATCGGCCGCTCATCCCTAAACCCCTAACCCACCCCATCTCGACGGCAGCGTCCCCAATTAATAGCGAGGCGGGCGATGGCGTTTTGCAGCGGCGGAGGCGGCGTTTTGCAGCGACGGAGGCGAGGAAACGGCCGCGATGAAGCACACCCGCGGTGTTTTCACTCTCTCCCCCAAAATCGGCCGCTCATCCCTCTCTCCCCCAAAATCGGCCGCTCATCCCTAAACCCCTAACCCACCCTGTCTCGACGGCAGCGTTCCAATGAATAGCGAGGCGGGCGATGGCGTTTTGCAGCGACGGAGGCGGCGTTTTGCAGCGACGGAGGCGAGGAAACGGCCCATATATAAGAGGCCTCTCCTTTAGCTTCATCTCAGAGGTGAACTGAGACAGACGCATTTGGGCGGTGCCATGGTGTCGCTGAAGCTCCAAAAGCGGCTCGCTGCCAGTGTCCTAGGCTGCGGAAAAGGCAAAGTATGGCTGGACCCCAACGAAGTCAGCGAGATCTCCATGGCTAATTCTCGTAAGCCATTTTTCACTGAAACTCAATCGCATCTGTAATTGACTGTTTGTGCAAATCGTTCGAAATGAATTCAGTTATGTTGTGGTTATCTGGATTGTTTAGCTTCATCCTCTGTTTTTATTGTTTTAATTTTAATTTGTTGTTAATTCGCGATTACTTGGTTTCCGAGCTTGATGTGCTGAACTTAATGCAAGGATAAAATGACGAGATTATGTTGCTTGTTGTATGTGAATTGATTTATTTTGTGTTGTACCCCGATTGAATTTCCTGTTATTCATGTTTCACATTTGATCATTTGGTGAATACAACAAGAAGCAGTTGGGCTAATTATCTGTGATTTCGTCCTATGCTTCTTATCGCAGAATACTGAGTTTTGTTTGCGATTATTTTTTTGATTTTGTAATTTAGATTTAAGTTAGAATCATAACTCCTGCCTTTATATACAAGGATATGTTCAGAATCAAAGGCTGTATTGCCTGAAACTCTTTTGTGGAATGACTGAATTTACAGGTTTTGATTGATGAAGCACACCCGCGGCGTTTTGGCAGCGGCGGCGGTCTCGAATCGACTGGAGCCGAACTCCATCGCCGATCGGGCTGGGTACCTAGGGCTTTGGAGCGTGGATTGGATCTGCGCGATGTCGGCCACGGCGCGGCGCAAGTCGGCGATGAGTTGGGAAATTTTGAGCTCATCGATACGTCGCTGCGAATCAGGTAGAATTATTAGCTTCGCAAGCTGCTTTTGAAACTTCATGTGAATCGTCACTCTCTTCTTCACCGATTGTACTGCTTCTGTGCATCTCGGATGTTTTTCTTCTAATGTTTTCGGCGTCCAACCTCTCTCGTCTGGTTTGTTCGTGTTCGCTCCTTTTTCGAGCAGAACTCTGACCATTTCGAGATGCCCTTGTCGAACAGCAGCGTGAAGAGCTGTTTGCTTGTCATTCATATCAGCTTCATTCGGCTCTGTTTGGTTTGTTGTCGTAAATTTTGAGTTTGGAACGTCCGCAAATGTTTCGTGTTTCGGTGTTTCTCTGTCGAACCAGTTGTTGAGGATCAGAGTTGGATCGTGTTGGCCCTCGACGTCAAAGCTTCTGTGTAGTTTGAGTTTCTTGAGAGCAAAAAGATAATAATTTTAGTTTTTTAGCTTGGTGGATAAAGAAGAAGGGTGTCTGAGAAATAAAATGAAACTGATGGTTTTCTAGAATTTTATTTATTTATTTTTTCCAGGAAAAGATTGTTCATAACGATGCGTTCGTCTTCAGGGTTTGCTTGGAGAATATTTAGAATGGGTAGGGTTGAATGTTGGGCCAAAAAGCAGTATTAGTGTAGTTCAAAAGCACACTAACAATATTAGAAAAACTACTCCAAGTATTGCAAGTGTAATTATATTCGATTTTAGAAAAAGCAGTTTTAGTGTAGTAAAAAAGCTGCCATAATATGAAAAAAAGCACCCCTGAAATTTGTCAAATTTGTAGTACTGCCAACATATAAAAAAAGCATTGCTACTTACATTATAAAAGCACTAATTATATGTGAAAAAAACATTGCTACTTAATTATACATAAATTTTATTTAAAATTGTTTGTTGAAAATTTGAGTTTTTTTGAAATTTTTGAATTTTTCCGTAATTGTAGATGAATTGTGATGCTTTTTGTATAAAGCACAGTGCTTTTTTATTTATTTATCCGTAGTATTTTCTAAAGAGCAATTCAGCGCTCTTTTATGAATGTTGTTATATGTCGAAAATACCCTTTTTATTAATTTAATGCAATATTTACCATAAATACACTGCTGACGTGTCATATTCTCAACCATCTATATTATTCAATCCAATGGTCAAGATGAGTCCCTAGGTTCACATATAATGACATGGTTCCATTTGAACCCAACCCTATATATATATATATATATATATATCAAGTTGAGGTGCAGGCGTTTTTTTTTTTTTTTTTTTTTTGGAGTAAAAATGATAAAGGAGCAAAAAGGTTGTGCAAATCCTTTTAGTCATTGAAACAAATAGGGTAAATCCCTTTACTGACAAGGGGCTGCATTTTTAAACCTAATCAAAAGCTGGCCAGCAGCAGTTTGTAAAAGAAAATTAAAGGAAAAACAAAAAGGGCATAAATGCTTTTCAGAGCTGCAGATTTGTTTTTATTTTTATTTTTTTTTTAAGCTGCGGCAGTTGATTTTTACGAAAAATCCTTTAGTTATTGAATTATTCTCTTCAGAATTAAAAGTTAATTTTAAAATTTATTATTTTAATATATATATATATATATATATATATATATATATATATATATATATATATTATATATATATATATTGATAAAAGTATATATATATTAATTTATCCCAAAATTAAATCAACACACAAAATTGATTAATTTATATGCTTTAAATTTATGTGATGAATGTTGGCATGATTTATTTAGGGATGATCGTGAGCCTATAACCAATGGTGATTGTACTTTTTTATTTTGGGTTTTTGGGCCTGCGAGCCTCCTATTCTATTATTTGTAAAAGTTTTATTTTTTGCATCGAGAGTAGATTAGGAGGTAAGGTTTTCTAATTTTGATTGGAGGACGTTCGATGCCAAAGGCCCACGCCTGTGTTGGGTAATTTTAAAAGTTGTAATAGAATTGATAATTCAAGGTCCATGCTTGTATGAGTTTTATTTATGAGATGTAATAGAAGTAGTTCTATTCGTTTCACCCCTTAGATTAACTTAGACCCTTTTTTGGCTCAAATGGGTCGCATATGCTGGCCATGATCATCCCACCGCTTTTCTCATAGGATGCATGCTAGATTTATTTAATATTTTTATACTTGCGCTTCATGGTGATAAATAATGCATTAAATAAAAATCCACCTAATAATCAAGGTTGATGAGGTCTTACAAAAGTAAACCCCAAGTTTTTGAAACTTAAAAGAATTTAATTTTGATTAATTCTATATCAAATAAAATGGACAAGTTATGTTGGACATATCGTTCCATGCCTTCCATCAAAGGTAGAAGACATGACGATGCTACCTCACTTGGTCACTGGCCATGAGTCGTGGAGTGATCTTGTGTTGGAAAGTTGTGATCTCTATCAAGCATTGAGATGCTCATGGGGTGTACTCGTCTTTATGTTGGCCACGAGTCGTGGGACATCTTGATGCTCCATCTACACGAATGTTTGATGGGTTATGTTTGACACTTAGTACCATATGGACTCATAATATTGGGGTGTATGAGAAATAGTGAGGCAAAATATTCTTGAAGGTTGTATATTGATACAATTGTCAAAGAGTTGACTACCAATATGAATTTTTCATGGGCTCATATTATCGGGGTGTGAAACATTTATATTGGATTTCAAACCAACTAAGAAAATTTAATTTTCCGAATTTTTATTATGGGGTTAATAAAGTTTGAATAAAATAATGGAAGACATTTAATATTACAGACCTTATGTTAAATGAATATAATTTTCAATAACTCACACGTTTTCTGCTTCGTTTATTTTTGTAGATAACTCTACTAAAATGGATAAGAATCCAATTGCATCCATACTTGATCAAAACAAACTAACTGGCCCGAACTCTGTCGATTGGCTGAGAAACCTTAAGCTTATCCTAAGCTTGGAGAAAAGGGCTTATGTACTTGACAAATCGCCTACTCCAGAGTATGAAGATAAGACATCAGATGAGTATGCAGAATATGTTAGTCATAGGGATGACAATCTGCATGCTCGATGCTACATGCTGGCATCGATGTCAAATGAGTTCCAAAGGCAGAATGAAGCTTTAGATAATGCTTCTGAGATCCTTCTCCACCTGCAAGAGTTGTATGGTGAGAGAAAAAGGCAAGAAAGATATCAGATATCTAAGGAGCTTTTCAGGTGTCGTATGACTGAGGGCTCTTCAGTCCAAGACCATGAGCTGAAGGTGATAGCTCTTATTGAAAGGCTCGAGTCTCTTGGAGTCGTTATGGATAATGAACTCTATGTGGACCTTTTATTGCAATCTTTGCCTCCCTCATTTGACACATTTGTTGTCAACTTTAACATGCACAACATGGAGAATAGTCTCCCTGAATTGTTGAACATGTTGAAGACGCCTGAATCCACCATCAAAAAGGATAGCCAGTCATGCTTTTTGGATCCTCTTCCAAATCGAAGGCTGGAAAGCCAAAGAAAAGGAAGTGGACATGAAAGAGTTCCTATAAACCCAACAAGAAGACAAAGGACGATGGTAAGAAAAAGGTTAATTCTCAAGTTGATGACAAGTGCTTTCAATGCGGAAAAACAGGGCACTGGAAGAGGAATTGCAAGGAATATCTTGCAAGCCTGAAAAGTTCAAGTATATATTTTGTTGAAGTTAACCTATCTGTTAATGATGCTTCTTGGGTATCGAATACCGGTTGTGGCTCACACATTTGCAATAATTTGCAGATAATGTCAAGAAGTAGGCAGTTGGACAGAAAGGAAACGGTCCTTAGAATGGGGAATGGAGCAAGAGTTGTTGCATTAGTAATAGGGACTGTTTATTTATCTTTGGATAATGGTTTTAAATTGTGTTTGAATAATTGTCTTTATATTTTGGATATTATCAGAAACATTATATTTGTACCTGTTTTGGGCAGAGAGGGTTTTAGACTTGTTATTGAGAATGGAAGTTGTTCCATTTTCAAAGACTCTGCTTTTATATATTCTGGTTATTTGACGAATTCTTTATACACCATTTCCCCAAGTGAACCCATTCTCACAATTCAAAAAAATAAAAGAAAGTTAGATAATTAAAGTTCTTTCACACTTTGGCATACTAGATTAGGTCACATTTCCGAAAAAAGGATACACAAGTTGGAACAAAAACTCGACCTTAAGGGAGAGAAAAAGTTGCCAACATGTGAGTCATGCCTTAAAGGAAAGATGACTAAATCACCATTTATTGGACAAGTGGAACGAGCCAAAGGTCTATTGGATTTGATCCACACAGATGTATGTGGTCCGCTAAGTGTTAGTGCGAGAGGGAACTATCACTACTTCATAACCTTTACCGACGATTATTCTAGGTTTGGTTATGTATACCTTATGAGGTATAAAACTGAGGTCTTTGAAAAGTTCAAGGAGTTCATATATGAAGTAGAGAAACAAACGAGTCGTATTATTAAGACTCTTTGACCAGATTGAGGAGGTGAATACTTATCGACTGAGTTTCTTGATTATCTAAGAGAGAATGGTATTCTCTCACGGTGGATTCCTCCCGAAACTCCATAGCTGAATGGAGTTTCAGAGCGTAGAAATCGAACATTGTTGGACATGGTTCGATCAATGATGAGTTGTACTTCCTTACCTCTTTCATTCTGGGGCTATGCCTTAGAGACGGCGGCATACCTATTAAATAGGGTGCCAAGTAAAGCCGTACCCGATACACCCTATGAAATATGGTATGAGAAGTCGCTTTCCTACAAATACCTAAAAGCATGGGGTGTGATGCTTACGAGAAGCGTCAAGTGGGAGATAAGTTGGACATGAGATCCATCTTATGTAAGTTTGTGGGGTATCCAAGAGAGTCTATAGGATACTATTTCTATGACCCTTCGGAACAAAAGGTATTTGTTTCGAAGAATGATACTTTCCTTGAAGAAGAGTTTCTTTCTGAAAGGGGTGGCAGAGTTGTAGAACTTGATGAAGTTCAAGAACCACAAAGTATCCCCAGGTTACCGCAAATAGCAAACCAGATGAGGCTGGACCATCTGTAGCACAACCTCTTTAAAAATCCGTAAGGGTTTCAAGGGCTCCTGAGAGGATGAACCTTTTGTTAGAGAACAAAGAAGAGGGACTCCTTTTGGATAGTGATCCAAGAAGCTATGAAGAGGCAATGTCTTTCATTGACTCGATAAAATGGCAAGAAGCAATGCAATCCGAGATGGACTCCATGTACTTCAACAAGGTGTGGACCTTGATGGACCCACCACAGGGAATTGTTCCCATTGGCTTCAAATGGGTCTACAAGCGGAAGCTTGGAGTAGATGGAGAGGTAAGTACCTTTAAAGCACGTTTGGTTGCAAAAGGTTATGCAATGTTATGTACTAGACCTGATGTCGCACATGCCTGAGCGTCACGAGTAGATATTAATCGAATCCAGGTTTCAAACAATGGAGTGCCGTTAAGAAGATCCTTAAGTACTTAAGAAGAACTAAGGATATATTCTTAATATACGGCAATGGAGAACTTAAACTAGAGGGATACACTGACTCTAGTTTTTAATCCGATGTAGATGACTCAAAGTCAATGTCTGGATATATATATTCACTTTGAATGGAGGAGCAGTCAGTTGGAAAAGTTCCAAACAAGAAACGACTGTAGACTCTATTACAGAGGCTGAATATATTGCTGCATCAGATGCAGCAAAAGAGGCTGTTTGGATGCGAAACTTTATCCAAGGGTTGAATGTAATTTCGTCCGCTGTTGATCCTACAATAATTTATTGTGACAACGATGGGGCTATAGCTCAAGCAAAAGAACCGAGATCTCATCCAAGATCTAAACACATCTTGAGGCGATACCACCTGATTAGAGAGATCATTGGTAGAGGCGACGTCGTTGTGGATCAAGTCACTTCGGCAGAAAATGTAGCAGACCCTATGACTAAGCCCTTAGCACAAAAGGTATTTGACGGGCATCTTGAGAAGATGGGCCTAARATACATGGGCAATTGGCACTAGGGTAAGTGGGAGATTGTTAGAGTAGAGTGCCCGACGTTCCAATTAGATTGGATTTCATTCTACTTGTATAATGATCTTATTGGAATTATATTAATAAAGGAAACTTTCTTTATCTTATATTTTCGCTTTTATTATAATTGCGCGTATGATAAAGTCTTTAGACCAACTTAAACTATGGGATATGGTTGCGCATACGATGGCAATCATTGAACATATCTCTAAGGTTTCGGTCTTAAACTTGTTCCAAGTCAATGGGCTTTTCGAGATAGGACATTGAATAGCCCAGTAAGACTTGCGCATATGATGCATGCTTGTAAGATAAGGATGTTGCATTCCATTAACATCAGCTTTGTGAGGCGAGTGAATATATGTGGGTGCTTGTTGGAGAACAAGTTCATTGAACATGACCCGATGGAAATTCTTAACTGGAAGATTTGTCTGTCGAATAAGAATTTCCATATTGCAATAGTACATGATTAGTCCATGACTTGAGGTACGATGGTAGCCTTGTGCACATCGTGCAATACTTAGATTTATCTTTTGATTGTCTGACAATCGTAAAAGGGGTATTTTGGGTATTGTATCGAAGTGCATGGAGGCTTTTCTGTAGCCAACATAGAATTCGACACTTGTCTATGGACAAGGGAGTATCCTGTGAATTTTCATAGTTTGTGATTCAAAAACCTTAGCCATGGTACGATGAATATTGATTCATAAATGAATTACTTAAACTTGAAATGAAATCACAGTTATTAAATCAATTGGGTTTCGACTTATAAATCCATGCCCAAGACTTAATCGGGAAACTAGTTGTCGAAATAATTGTACATGTATGGACTTGCAATTGAAATAGGTTTACTCGCTATTTCACCTAACACTGGGTAATCATGCTACTTGCTAGATGTTGTCATGATTTGTAGGTTCTTGAAATTATAGAGTTAATTTCAAGAGAATTAATTAATTAGATTAATTAATATAATATATTATTATTTATAAACTTATAAAAGTTATAAGCCTACCGCTAGTGTTAGTCGTGAACCTAAATGGGTCACACATAATTTTGGTTGTTGACATTTCAAGATTGATAACTCCAATGATTGGAATAATTAATTAATTTGGATTAATTAATTGAGATTCTAATTTAATTCAATTGTTGAATTAAATATTTAATTATACATTTCATTATGTAATTGAATCTAATTTGATTAGAAATCTCAATTAAAGGAATATATTAAATTAGTTAATTGGATTAATTAATTTAAATTTATGGGATTAATTAATTAATTAATTAGTTGGATTTTAAATCCAAGTTCATGAAATTTTCTAGTAGGCCCTAATTGTAGAAGTTCACTAGAATAATAGAAGACTTAAAAAATTAATTTATATTATATATTTATATATAATATAAATATTTATATAAAAGATAATTGGGACTAAGTCATAATCTTTGTTTAAAAAGGAGACAGATGACTTGTGGAAAAAAAAAATTCTTAATTATTTGATTAATTAGTTAATTAAGGTTAGACCTAATCTTAACCTAACTAATCTAATATATATATATATATATATATATATATATATATATATATATATATATATATATATAAAAGATAGAAAAGAGGGTCAGCCGTTTTTCATTCAAGCTTTACAAAACATAACTAAAGTTTGGTTTTACTTTTAAAAGTAAAAGGCACATAAATATATATATAAGATAGAAAAGAGGGTCAGCCGTTTTTCATTCAAGCTTTACAAAACATAACTAAAGTTTGGTTTTACTTTTAAAAGTAAAAGGCAGTCGTCCTTTTCGTGTGAAAAATAGAGAAGAAATTATTCTTCTTTTCTTTTATATTTTTATTTTTAGTCTTCAATTGTAAATGATGATTAATTGATAATTTTTTATCTACATTAATTAATTTTCAATCAATTGTTCATTGTTGGATTAATTGTTTATTCCTTTAATCAATTTGAAAACGGAACGATTCTACTAGCGAAATTTTTTTCCGGTATCTCAATCAAAAGGTGGACTCGATTAGAGGGGATAAGCTTGGATCTCTACGGCGAGAATTTTCGGTGTTAGCCACATAGCCGGGAATTGATTCTCTCTCAATCGTCACTTGAAGAAATCAATCGAGAGGTATTAATTTATTTAATTTTATAAGAATCATAATTTGTATTCGATACATAATAATGAAAAATGACGATCGTTAAAATCATTAACGAAATCTACGGGGGTTAGTATATATATTTGATATATATTTGTTTTATTTAATTAAAAATTTGAAAATCCGATGCGTAGGCCGTACGATTAAAGCGAACCCAACAGACCGCATATTCATCATCTCCCAAAAAACTAGATGGACCTTCCAGATTGCTTTATCTGATCATCAATTTACTTTTATTTCCCGCGAACTACTGTTTTTTGTGGTTACTGTTTTTAGTGCTCCGAACTTCTATTTTAATGGAAGGAAAAGAACGTGGTTGCTGTTTTTCGTGCTCCGAACTACTATTACCACTGCGGGAACATGGACGTAATCCTCGAAGTTTTTGAGAATATGGAGCAGAATTCCCTATAGTTTAACCCAACTCCTCGCCAGATTGAACCCGACACAGCTCGCAAGACTCCGAGTTATTTTTTGTGAATACTCAGAAACTCGGGGAGCTTTTCGTATGCTTGCATTTATGTGTACTGTAGATGTGTCTTAAGAGAAGAGAGTAATTGTTATTTGAGGATATATTATTGTTGAAAATCATTCTTTTTGTTTGGAGTTTGCTCTACTACTCGAGACTTTAGTTATGTGCTCAAGATAATTTGTTGGAGAGTTAAACACAGACATGATGATGGGGTGGGAAGGGGTGGCGGGGGTGGTATTTCTTCTTTTGTATAAAGAAGAAAGCAAATGGTGCCTTGATGCTATATTAATGTTTTGTAATTTAAAAGGTTGATTGTTGACTCGTAGGAAGCAGTTTCGTAGATAACGATAGTTTTTCGCCATTTTAACTGATGAGTTGGCACGACGTAGGACTAGATTTGCTTGTAAACTTTTTAGATTTTGAGATTTTTCAGAAAGGAGGCACTACGATTATTTGTTCGCATGGTGGATGAGGAGTTTGGTGTTTTTTCTTTAGTGACTTTAGTGCAATATATAAGCGGGGAAAAGGAAAATAATAATTGGAGTGATAAGTGCAAGTTCAAATGCTTAACTCAGTGTTCGGGTATCATTTTTTTTTTACCAAGTTCCTAAATATTTTAATGTCTTTTTTTTCTTTTCCTCTCAAACTAACACGTTATATTTTCGAAAACTTACAAGGACAAGGATAATCTCTTATCAAGGAAAAATTGCTTTTTGGTCCATTATGTTGTCCACTTTCCAATGTTGGATCAAGATATTATCAAGTATCAAAACACATACACGAAGTTGGCAAAATAATCAAAAAAGGTCCAAATTTATCATGTTCAGGCCGAATTGCTGATGTGGCAGGATTATTTATTTTCTTATCATTTTTTATTTATTTTTAAATGTTAAATGGAGGGAAAAAGTCATTTTTGCCCTTCTCATTTATTTTTTCTCCCCTATTTATTTCTTTCAAAATAACTTGAATGGCCCTTTACTCTTCATCGGCAGCCCTTCATAAGAGCTCGCACTGAACCGGGGCATGTTCCCCAGAATCGGGCCGGACAGGCGATTTGTGGAGAGATTGAGAATGGCCAAATTGACCAAGTACTGTAATTCGGGCGAAATGGGGCCGGAGATTGAGTTTGAGGAGAGGTCTAGGGCTTGCAAATTCGTGCAATTGGATAAAAATGGTGAGAATTGTGCCTTGAGAGATTGGGGAGAGAGAGTTTGTAGATGCGGCCATTATTACAGGCGGCGCCTTGGAGAAATGAGGTGAAACCCTGGCAAGGGTTAGCGAAAGTGAATCTTCACTGAATTCCAAAAGTCCCGTTTGATTTCCCCCCACCCACCAAAACAATGTCGGGTCGAGGCAAAGGAGGAAAAGGGCTTGGCAAGGGAAGCGCCAAAGGCACAGGAAGGTACTCCGCGACAACATCCAGGGGATCACCAAACCAGCCATCCGCCGCCTCGCCCGCAGGGGCGGCGTGAAGCGCATCTCCGGGCTGATCTACGAGGAGACGCGTGGGGTTCTCAAGATCTTCTTGGAGAATGTCATTCGTGACGCTATTACTTACACTGAGCACGCTAGGAGAAAGATAGTAACCGCCATGGATGTGGTTTATGCTCTGAAGAGGCTGGGGAGTACCTTTATGGGTTTGGTGGTTAGTTTGGACCCCTCTTTTTCTTTTTAATTTTTTTTTTTTGGAATGTACAAGTCTTGCTGTCAAGAAAAAAAATGGAAATGGGTGAAAGAAATTGTAAGTTGGGTTTGTGGAAATTGATGCTAATGGAATCATGAATCTTCGGATAAAAAAAAGGGTTAGCGAAGGTGGACTTTGTCCCTCATTATTGGAGCTGTGCTATATGATGGAGATGGCGAGAGCCTTATTTGCCGTGGAAAAACTTTTTTTCCTGCTAAAAAATCGGGAGAGGAAACCAAATTCATTTCCTATGATGATGTTGAAACCCTTGAAGTTAGAGTCAACTGGAAATCGGTTATTATGTTCTATGTGCTTTGTTTTTATGTTTTTATTTCAATTGCTGTTTTACTGCATGTTTGGGCCTTGAACTTGTAGTTATGTTCCTGTAATTTATGTTTTCAGTATGTTTATCAAATAACTTAAGTAACTTTAAAAAAAAAAAAAGTGGACTTTGTCCAGTTTTGCAAGTTTTTGAAAGGATCCTCCGGGGACTAGCTGAGATGGGTCAAGCACCGCTCGTCGTTGGGATCCCCCGCCGCGCCGGAGAGAAGTAGCAGGGCCAGGGCAGCAGCTGGGCCCGAATACCCATTTCAGCATATAAATTGGAAATGATTTTGCCGATTTCTTTGTTTTTCTCGTCCCACATTTTAAGTCATTCTCAGTATTAAAGATATTTAAACATATAGATACTAAATAGCATAATGCCCCTGTAACTACAGGCATATATTTTTATAATATATTAAAGATAATTAGCTTAAATCACATTATTTTTAGCCTATTGTAATTGCATATTGCTAATTACTAGCATACTATCCCTATAAATAGCATATAATTACTATACCCCTATGATTAGCATACTGCCCCTATAAATAAGCACACAGTCCCTGTAATTTACATATTGTCCATATAAATAGATGCCTCTACAATTATCACTAGGGATAACAAGCTTCAACCCAAGAAGATGCCACTGCAGTTACTAGCATACAACAATATATTATTAGCATATAGAAAATAATTAACATACTGCTATAAACCACACTCCAAAGATAATTAGCATAAATCAGATTGTTTTAGCATATTAATAATTACCATACCCCATTAGCTTAGCATACTTCCCCTATAAATAGCACACAGTCCCTCTAATTTACACATACATATGTTTCTATTAGCATGCTCCAATATAATTAGCATCTACCCCTATAATTAGCATATATTTTTGCTTTAACTCCTCAGATCAAAAATTAGCATATTGCTACTTCTTTTTTTCAAGATACGCTTATGATATTTTTTTAGTATTACAGTAATGTAATATCAGCAACCACGTGTATTAGTATTTTATCAAATAGATTTTAGCAACCACACATGTAATTAGCATTTATCAAATAGATTTATCAACCACACAGAATAGATTAGCAACCACACATATTATTAGCATACTCTAATATTCCCAAAAACAGACCTAATTAGAAATTCGCCAAACAATAAATAAATAAATCCTGTAAGTGAAAACAGACCAAATTTGGAACTCTTTAGGCCGTAGAAGGTAAATTTCAGGGGTGTTACGCCCAGGGGCGGAGCCACCCCAATGGCTGGGTTGGGCTGCAGCCCATGGTTAAATTTCTTTTTTTATTTTATTATTATCAATTGATAGTTTAAAAAATAAAAAATAACTTAATTTGATTAAATTAGCCCATGTTAATTTTACTATATTCTAACGCTATTTGAATTATTTTGGCCAAAACTCATAAATTATATCATTGATGGTCGGTAATTTGGAAAAACTTTGTAATGAGAGTTTATCGACACTAATTCAATAATTAATGAATTTTATTTTATAAAAATTGCATGGCAATATTTATTTTTTATTCATATCTCTATTAAATATTTAAAATTAAAAATATTTTATAGTATTTTCTAGAGGCGCATTTTTTTGGCTTAAAAAACAAGTTTTTCAAATATTTTTGAGTTAAATTGTCTATTTTCTTGTTATTTTTATGTCTCGCACCGAGAAAATACCAACATTTTTTTTCAAATGACTAAGTAATATTGTCTTGACAAAAATTATTTTTCGAAAAATTAAATGGCTAATATCACCTATTATTATTTTTATTAAAATTAATATAATTATTATATTATGGTTTTAATTCACACACACATATGTGTGCATTCTTACTAGCCCAGGATGAAAAAAAATCCTGGCTACGCCCTTGGTTACGCCTAGACTAGTGCCTCAATATATCATCCCCGAAACCCCTCTCGGCCGCAGCATTCAACAGCCTAGTCGATTATCAGATTCATGCTGGTCAGGAAAGTCAGGAATTGGTCGAAAATGGTTCAGATGTAGCTAAAGGCGCCGGCGGCGTCCACAGCGAACTCAGGTGTAGTAGAAAGTGGAGAGGAGAGGCGCAGAGGCCGGCAATGACGTAGGAGATGGCTTTGTGTTTAGTCGGTGTGGGGTTGGTGGATGAGACTGCTATCACATAAACAAGAAGAGGAAGACCCTCAAAATATGGTTAATTTAATCCTGAGATCTGGTTAATTTTAAGGATTGAGATCTAAATTTCAAGATGCCCTCCAATACACAAAATATTAGTGTTCTTGTGCACACCTTATATAATGCAATTAAAAAGGATTGTTTGATCAAAAAATTTTAATGATTGAGATTGGTCCTCAGTCCCACATAGGGTACAGTTACCACAAGATCCCACCCCTATATATATATATATAGGGGTGGGTTTAAATGAGAACCATATCATTATATGCGAACCTGTGAACTAGTGCTTTTATTATATACCAGCAGTGCTTTTATTATACAATCTTATTACTATTTTAGTTATATACACCAGTAAGTGCTTTTTATTATACAATTCTAATGCTTTTAATTAAATAAGAAAATACACAAAAAATTTTATCCATCCATTTAATTAGATCTAAAGTCCATAATTGACCCTAAGTTCACATATAGGAACATGGTTCTCATTTGAACCTAATCAATATATATATATATATATATATATATATATATATATATATATATATATATATATATATATATATATATATATATATATATATATATATCGGTTCAATTGAAAACCATTCATGGTGTGAAAACCTAAAGAGCCCCAAAACACTACTATATTAGGTTTATATTACATGTACTGCTACTCTCATTATTGTATATTGCTATAGTATATTCAACAAAAATGAAGGGGATTATTTATATTGCTATTTTCATATATACACGAAATCAGTATTTTTGCTGAAATTGTCTTGCAATATACAATGTGAGAGTAGCAATACGTAGAAATCTAATGTAGCCTCACATTATGAACAAATTTAAGCCTTTAGATTGATAGATGTATAAGAACATAGCATGTTATCATGGTAAATTAGATAAATTCTGCTATTTATAAGATAACACCGCGGTATAATATAAAAAGCACCGAAAATGCGTTATAAAAGCACTAAAAAAACCGTGTTTCTATTGAAAAAAAACACCTCAAATTTGTTGTAAAAATCAATAACATGTAGGCAATTTCAAACTTTTAAAAAGTACTCAAGTATTTAAAACATGATGATTACTCGTTTGTTATTCGTTTTAGAAGAAAATTATATTAAAGTAATTGTCTTGCCATTATTTATGATTTAAGATACATATTGCATATTAAAAAATATAAGGAAGAAAGAATCATTATTAACTTCAAAATTTTGGACGACACTAGCAGCATAGATGACTAAATATTATAACAATGTGTTTAAAAATATAGCATTACACTGCTTAGTGATTAGCACTACATATTATTGAGTTAGGTAAATAAGATAATAGAATTAATTTGCTCCGTCCATTTAATGAAATTCCATAATTAAGATTGGTTCCTAGTTCTCATACTACCAAAGAGTTCTCATTCGAAAACATTTCTCAAGATATATAGAATCATGTGGGAATGGATCCTTAGGTGATAAATGAGAATGAATCCTACCCACTAATTTTATTGACTTTTTTTAAATCTACCTGGTGACATTTCAATAATTATGTGACATTTACATTTCAGCAACTTGTTGATTAACACATATTTGTCCTTATTTTTATTAGTATTCTAGTTAATTTTTCTTATTGTTTTTGGTATAAGTTGGATAGTTTAAGCGTAATTCCGTATTTTTATACTTCCAGCTTATTTTACCGTATTTTGATCGTAACGAGTAAGAATCGGTGATTATTCGTTGTTTTTCACCTAACAGCTAAGTAACCGGAAGGGTTCAGCACGTAAAGATGAAGTATTATGATCAAGAAGCAAAGATCGAGCTTTCCGGTGAAAGAGTAGCAGAAAAACCGAGAGAATAAGAGATGCATCGAAACCGCGTCGATCGACGCAAGCGTCGACGCCATCCTTGCCCACGTCGGTCGACGCCATGTCGACACAAAGCCGACACAACTTGCAGTTGCATCGATCCAAGGTGCGTCAGTCGACGCACAAGTCGACGTAACTCTCTGTAGTGTCGATCGACGCCATGATCTGTCAATGCAAGCGCACCAGACGCATCGACGCCGAGCCCCAACTCACGTCGATCGACGCAACGTCGACGTGACGGCCCAGAATCGGATTTTTAGGGTTTCTTATGTGGCAAGACAAAGGAAAACTATTTAAACCCTTCTGAAGTCCGTCCAAAAGGATACACCATACAAAAGATACACCACTACGACCCTACTTACGCTCGTTCAGCTCTTAAAGAACGCATCATTACATCCCATAACCACACAAAAGATCGAAACCGGAGATTCAAGTGTCACGAGTTTCAAGCTCCAATCGTTAGTTCGTGACTCGATTTTCGGCCAAGGTCTACGCAATCGCTCCGGATTAGCTAGAGATTTTTACTACAATTCTTAGTTTAATAAGTACTCTAAACCCTTTATTTGCTTCGTAGTTTAATTCATGCAATTAAGTAGTAGCTTTTCAATTATTTTTCTTGAATTATTTCATGCTTGAAACTCTAGGTACTTTTGATATTCGGATTCATAATCTTTAGTTTAATTAGTGTTTGGCTTTTATTCGTCTTAGTTGATTACTTCCGTTTATCTTCCGCTTTAGATAATTGTCTTTTGATTATGATAGTTGATCTTGATTGAGTTCTTAGATTAATTCCTTAAGTTTACAAGTTCTAGATTGATGAATTAGATTATATAGGTTTAATTAATGTTCTTGCATTTCAATTTCCTAGATAATCAAACTCTCAACCCCCCCCCAATTAGTATAAGTTACTTGTGATTGAACAAACTCTTCAAGATTCCGATTGTATGTTCCTCGAGATACGACTCGAGTTAACTTTGCCAACCTACACGCGACCCCGTTCTCTTGCGGACAAGCTATTGAATCTTTGACAAATATTTATAAGTAGGCGACACAAAAGCTTGAATAAAAAATTGGCGCCGTTGCCGGGGAACATATCAAAGGTTTCAAAAATATGTTTGTTCATTTTATTTTCTTTTTAGCCGTCTATTTGTATAATTTTCTCTAGTCGATGCGTTTAACGTGCTGTTGAGTGTATGCAAGGTCGAAGATCACTTAGACCCGAATTTGCACCATTCATCGACGATATTCATCGTTCCAACCAAGCGAGACTTTCTCACATATCCGAAAGCGAATCATCTGCACCCACTGATTTGGTTTGTGATCCGGTTCTTCAAACAATGTTGAGGCTAAACAATCTTATCCACAACAATGAAAACGATCAACCACCAAGGAACCCACCTATATGACAAAGAAACGACTACGGGAGTGAACCAATTCAGCCCAACGGATCGACACAACCTCGAGAGTACTGGAGAATATTCAACGGAATATGATGGACCAGAATAAAGGACGAGGAGGAGGAAATAGAAATCGCCACCACCATGAACAAGATAATTATTCTGAGAGATCATATCATGGAGACGAACAGGTTGACGATTGGCTCGCCAATAACCACCACAATGAGAGGAACGAGTACGATAGAAACTACGCGAGGCCCAATAACCAAGAGAGATACCAACAGGAGGCGCGCGAACCTAGACAAAGAGAGTTCACGACTCCTCAAGTGGGTCCCTATAGTTCTGCCATTGTGTTGGGTAGAACTGCAAGAGACTTTCAGCTGAAACCTCATATAATCAACAACCTCCCGACATTTCACGGCCTCACCAACGAAGATCCATTGACTTTTCTCAAGGAGTTTTATGCCGAAGTTAGTAGGATCCCATCTCCGGGACTTCATCACGAAGACCTTCAAATGGTATGCTTTCCAAGCTGCATGAAGGATAAAGCCAAATCTTGGCTACTATCACTAGAACCGAGATCTCTGATTGATTTGCCCATGGTTAGCGAAAAATTCATAAATCAGTATTACTCAGCACAGACGACGGGCCACATTAGGAGACAAATAGCCAACTTTGTCTAGCAAGATGGGGAGTTGCTTCACGAGGCATGGGAATGTTTCAAATCTCTATTGCAAGCTTGCCCACATCATCACAACTCCCCAGGAATGGTGAACCAACTTTTCTACGAAAGGATTTTGGACTCCTACAAAAATAACGTAGAAGTAATTGCTGGAGGAGATTTTGGAAACTTGACCGCAACGGAGGCCAAGTAACTGTTTGAGAGGATGAGCGAGAAGTCAAGGCAAATGATCTCTCGACCAAGAAAGATAAGAGTTAACGAGGCGACTGAGGTGCCGAGCAGCAAGACCATCGAAACATGCACCCGCTGTGGGGAGCAAGGGCATTTGGTGGATACATGTAAAATGGTGTATTATGAAGAATGCGAAGCCGAGGTGTATGCCATCAGGGATCAAATGCGCAATCAAGACCTTCCAACCTATGAGCACAGGCCTCCGATAAATTCCAAATTCAACGCGCATCGTAACTCTCCTTACTTGAAATGGGGCCCTGAAAACCCACATTCCGCCCCAGCACAAACTAATTCAATGCCGCCACCACCAAACAAATCGCCACCATTCGGGCCGACACCTACTCCGATACAGCCAAATGACCAAATGTTAATTTGGCAACAAAACCAAGTCACCGAGACAATCAGGAATAGGGACGGGCTCGCAAACCTGACTACACAAGTTAATAAGCAGGGAGAAGTTCTAAATGACCTCTCCAAAAGTGTAAAGAATTTAGAAATGATGATGGGCTAAATGGCGACATTTATGGCAAAGGCAGAAAATGAGAAAGGAAAATTCCCGAGCCAAACCGAGCAAGCTTCAGCTGTCATGTCTTATGAAGTTGAAAGAAGATAGATAATGGAATCGAAGAGGAGAAAGAAGAGGTCACAAAAATTCCAAAAGCGGATTCGCCCATAATTGACGACCCTAAATCAATGGACCTAGTGCACAAGTCACCAAATACTTATATTCCAGGGTCGTTAAAAAGGAAGTTTCCAAATCAAGACCCCACTCCCACAGCAGAAGACAATTTTACCAAGTCTCCGACTCAGCAACGCAAGCAGTTAACACCTACTATACGAGACAAGGTTCCTTTCCCAAGTCGACTTCGTCTAGCCAAGGAACATGAGAAATTCATGGAGCTATACAATTTATTGAAGAACATTAATATTAACCTTCCCCTGCTAGATGTGATAAAGACGATGCCAACATATGTGAAATTTCTCAAGGAACTAGCATCACGAGAGAGGCGCTTGGCAGCAACCCAACATATGGCATTGACAAAAGAAGTTAGCGCGATAATCAAGAAACCATTGCCGCCCAAGGAAAAGGATCCTGGAAGTTTTTGTATTACTATTTCCCTTGGAAATGGACAAACGGCAAGGGGGATGCTCGATCTTGGCGCTGGCATTAATTTGATGCCGTATTCTTTATTTAGAGAGTTCGATCTTGGGGCATTGAAGCCTACCACTATGCGCCTACAATTGGCTAATCGGTCAATTCGGCAGCCTCTAGGTATTGTTGAAGATGTTTTGGTGCAGGTTGGTGAGTTGGTTGTTCCTGTTGATTTTGTGATTTTAGATGTTGGAGAAGTGCCGAGCGGGAGCAAGGAGCATACCATCTTATTGGGACGTCGGTTTATGTCAACTACGCATGCGTTAATAGAAGTGAACAAAGGAAGGATGGCCATGTCCGTCTTAGGGGAGTCAGTGACGTTTTCACTTTATGACATTCATAACACTCCTTCACCATTTATGCAAGATGAGTGTTCATTTGTAGATCTAATCAATTCTTGCGTCCATGATCTCCAAAGCATTACCACTATAGACGAGTTTGACGGCGAGGATGAAGAGGAGCATTTGAGTTTGGAGGAATTGATCGAATTGCTTGGAGTTGACATAGGAAATATCATAGATGGAATTGCTGATCGTAGTGCTGCATTACGCGAAGAGAGAGACGCACCGAAGATCAAGCCAAAAGTGGAGTTGAAACCACAAGAAGATCGCTCGAACTTTGAGCCAAGGGAAGAGACGAAGCTACCGCATAATTGTTCGACAAATGTTTCACTCGACCCCTACATGAGTTCTAAACATACGAGGAACAAGGTAAAAGCATATAGCGAGGATCGGACGATGAAGAAAAAGAAGTCGAGCGAGGTCTATGACAAGAAGATTCGTGATAAGAAGATCAAGGTTGGTCAACTAGTGCTCTATAATTTCGAACGTAGATTTGAACTGACTAATATCAAGGCCGCATGAGTGGACCCTTTATGATAAAGGAAATGGATGAGTACGTAGTTGCCACTCTATATGATGAGAGAAAGAAGTCGAAATTCTAAGTCCACAAGCATAGACTCAAACCTTTCTACAAGAGACGTGGGCTGAATCGCGATCTTGATAAAGAAGAATTAGTGATCGCATGGAATCACGTCGAGCATGAGACGTTAAATGTTGCGCTTCTTAGGAGGCAACCCAAGCGATAGTTAGTTTTCTTTTTCTTTTCTTTATTTTATTTTCTTTTTATTTTTTGTACCTTTAAATTGTGTCAATTGTCGTGGTACATTTATGTGTGTGTTGATGTGCAGCGACTACGATAAAGTCGCTTATTCTGGACAACTAACGGTATATAGCGGAAGTTTGCTACCGCAAGGCCTTACCGCTAGTTCCATTCGAGGTGTTACTAATGACGATCAACCACTGAACCTACCGCTAGCCGCAGCAATAGGGATAACGATGAGCTTACCGCTAGGCAACCTACCGCTACATGTTACTACTAGTAGCGTCTGCGGCTTAATTTTTACGAATTTCATTTTTCGACAATCGTGGTCGAAATTCGACCCAAGTTAGCCGCAGTCTGGCAATATTTTGATGAGCTGCAACCCAGCCATTTACACCGTCGAGCCGCATTCTGGCCGTTTCAAATCCCAAAGATGTGCCACCGGGCAATTGCGCGGGGCAATTGATCGCAATCATGTTTTGTTTTGTTTGTTTATTTATTTTTTTGTTTTTAATATGTTTTGTTGCAAGGACAAATCCAATCACAAGGCTCTAGACAACGGGAAATTCACAACTTCAATTGGGGAAATTCGACCATTATTTTCCAGGGACGTTTTCTTATTCCCTTTCTCCCTTGCTTTTATTTTCTTATGCTCGTTTATGGCAATCAGGGGGATTGCCGAGTTTTTAAGAGGGGGGGGGGGGGGGGGGGGGGGGGATGGTTGAGTATTTGATTGAAAATTGTGTGCAATTTAAATTTTTTACGTGATTGATTGTTATTTCTGCGCCGAATTGTGTTTATATGGCATGCCTGTCGAAGTTAGCTATGAATGATTTGATGTTTTTGTCTTTTGAGCGTGCATAAGTGCATAAATTTTTCGAAATTTATTATTTATATATATATTGTAAAATGGTACTTGGACGCAAACGATTTCGAAAAACCTTAAAAGCAGCGTCAATTCAAAAAAAAATTCATGCAAAAGCCTGTGAGTAGCATGAGTGTTTTTCATCATTGCATGTACTTGAATGAGTTTTGATTTGAGATCTCTTTGAAACCGCTGTGTGTAGTTGACTTGAAAATGAGCTTAAGGCACATATATAAACACTATTTCCGGCCATATTCATATATATTAGCCACTATAAATTCCGAATGAGCCCTTCATAGCCAAATAATCCATGCCTATAGCCATGAGTGTTTTTGAGTCAACCCCTACAACCCATTAAAAGCGTGGGGTAAGAGTTCGTTATTTTTATTGGTTATTAGAGTTTTGGAATTTTTATTAGGAATTTATGATTTTATGAATTATTGTAATAAGGATCACCATCCTTCAAATATATATATATATATATATATATAAATATATAATAAAAAAGGCCCCATCAAAATTTTAAGGGGAAAAGGATGGTGGATCGAGTTATGAAATTGCCTATGCATTTATAAAGGCTTGTGTTTTATTGATTATTCTCTGATGAGCCTATGTTTAAAAGTCATGAGTTGCGTTGTAAAAAGAAGCATGAAATAAGGTTCAATTGTATTTAAGTGGTTGAGCTACAAGTCGGTTTAGAGTTACGCGCTGAGAAATAGCCTATGTTTAAAGGCTATGTTATGAGTGTTTAGTAAGGTTTTTGTTTTTGAACGAGGTGAAGCACATTTGCTTCGCTAGTAGATTAGGTTGAGTGAGTTATTGATCACGTTAGATCGTGAGTTAGCCACACGACTTATATATTCCATATCTGTCCAAACAGCCTTACACTACAACCCGAAAAGACCTTTTCTGATTCTTTGTTCGATAACACACTTAATTTGCGATTGAAAAGAGATTGATTTTCGGTGCTTGTTTATTGTGCTTGTATTTGAATGATTTTAGTGTATACAAATCCCATACAGAAAAAACTCGAGTGCTTTGAGCGTACACCCTATATATTACCTTTGAGAGGATGCATGAATTTTGTTTTGGAGCGACAATGTAATAAGGATGAAGTGTTTGAAGTTGCGTTGCATGTATCTATATTTTTAAGATTATCTATGTAGCATCGCACGAATCATTACTTGGAATGAGTTTCATTCATGCTATACTTTGAATCTATCGTTCGTTCGAGGACGAACAAACCAATAAGCATGGGGTAGTTGATTAGCACATATTTGTCCTTATTTTTATAAGTATTTTAGTTAAATTTTCTTATTGTTTTTGGTATAAGTTGGATAGTTTAAGCGTAATTCCATATTTTTATACTTCCAGCTTATTTTACCGTATTTTGATCGTAACGAGTAAGAATAGGTGATTATTCATTGTTTTTCACCTTACAGCTAAGTAATCGGAAGAGTTCAACACGTAAAAATGAAGTATGATGATCAAGAGGCAAATATCGAGCTTTCCGGTGAAAGAGTAGAAGAAAAACCGAGAGAATAAGAGATGCAGCGAAACTGCGTCGATCAACGCAAGCGTCGACGCCATCCTTTCCCACGTCGGTCGACACCATGTCGACGCAAAGCCGACGCAACTTGCAGTTGTGTCGATCCAAGGTGCGTCAGTCGACGCACAAGTCGACGTAACTCTCTGTAGCGTCGATTCTAGGTGTGTCGATCGACGTCATCACTTATCGACGCAAGTGCACCAGACGCGTCGATGCCGAGCCCCAACTCGCTTCGATCGACGCAACGTCGACGTGACGGTCCAGAATTGGATTTTTAGGGTTTCTTATGCTGCAAGCTAAAGGAAAACTATTTAAACCCTTCTCAAGTCCGTCAAAAAGGATACACCATACACAAGATACACCACTACGACCCTACTTACGCTCGTTCAGCTCTTAAACAACGCACCATTACATCCCATAACCACACAAAAGATCGAAACCCGAGATTCAAGTGTCACGAGTTTCAAGCTCCAATCGTTAGTTCGTGACTCAATTTTTGGCCAAGGTCTACGCAATCTCTCCGGATTATCTTGAGATTTTTACTGCAATTCTTAGTTTAATAAGTACTCTAAACCCTTTAWTTGCTTTCATAGTTTAATTCATGCAATTAAGTAGTAGCTTTTCAATTATTGTTCTTGAATTATTTCATGCTTGAAAGTCTAGGTACTTTTTATATTCGGATTCGTAATCTTTAGTTTAATTAGTGTTTGGCTTTTATTCATCTTAGTTGATTGCTTCCGTTTATCTTCTGCTTTAGATAATTATCTTTTGATTATGATATTTGATCTTGATTGAGTTCTTAGTTTACAAGTTCTAGATTGTTGAATTAGATCATATAGGTTTAATTAATGTTCTTGCATTTCAATTTCCTCGATAATCAAACTCTCACCCCCCCCCCCCCCCCCCAATTAGTATAAGTTACTTGTGATTGAACAAACTATTCAAGATTCCGATTGTATGTTCATCGAGAGACGACTCGAGTTAACTTTGCCAACCTACACGCGACCCCGTTCTCTTGCGGGCAAGCTATTGAATCTTTGACAAATATTTATAAGTAGGCGACACAAAGCTTGAATCACTTGTCAACACTACAAGAAATTTAATGTTCGATGACGATACATTTCGTCATTTAAAGTCTATTTTTTCGTCACTGAAGGGAAACAGTGACGAAATTTGAGCGTCACAGTGGTTGTCATGGTATGACTGTCACCATTGGTGAAAGTGACAATTTTTTCAAGCGCGTCACTAAATGTTCGGTTTTGACGACGCTGACGTAAATTGTCATCATAGATGATACTATTTGATGACGCTGAATTCGCCACGTAATCTATTGAAGAATCATCATCAAAAGATCAGTTTTTTCACCGTATGTTACTATTTTCAATGACAACTATTTAATTTGTCATCAAAACATTTGACTTTCTGTGACAAACATAACTATGGTGATAATTTTTATTGAGTTATAATGACGCTCATATTGTAATTATATGTATTAAAAATTTGCCAAATATAATGTAATTTGTCACGATAGATTTTTTTTATAGTGACGCAATATGATCGTCATTGAACATCTATAATTACAATGACAAATCATTGTGTCATCATTTACTATGAAAGGTGATGAGATTATTTGTTACGAAAAACTAGCAATATATGACGAATATTATAATTATCATAAAAATATGTGTTCAATGATGATTTAAGGGGTACATATGGTGATAAAATTCATTGTCATTAGATAAATTTATATGGTGACAAGCTAATCATCATAAATGATTTATTTTAGGTGACAAGTTCAAAGTATTATGTGATGAAACAAGTTGTCATAATTTATTAAAGTGATAAATTTGAAATAATTATGTGACGCTTAAAGTTGTAATAATTGAGTGAACACGATTTGATTGTTTACTTTCATGACGACATAAATCGTCTTATATATGAGCATTAATTTGTCATTATTCTTGTAAGGGGAAATATCATAAATATGAAAATGAATGCAAAAAAGCATTTTTATCATTACAATAGAAATGATAAGAATATTCCAAAATACTTCTTCGACAATTCCTAACATATACCAAGAGTACTGTAGCCAAAATATTATTTTGAAATATCCAGAACACATACCAAATTAGTTCTTCAAATAGACAACTAGAATTAATGTACTTGGAACATTCAAAACAAGGATCTGGAAGCTTAAACTAAACCAAAAGAGTTGAACCATATATCAAGACTTGTGTAACTTGAGCCTGACTTGTAGCTCGAACCTTCTTCTCGATCCCAAAACTATCTCAGAGAACTGTAGCAGCAACCCATAAACGTACACAGCTCCGGTCCGGACTCGTTTCAGCAACCAGTCTACTCGGCCTGAATCCACTAGTCCTAGCCAATTGTCGTTCGCTAGTACGACGAGTACACGTCTTGTAGTATATGTAATCAAATCAAATGAAACACGGAATCAAGACGAGGTATAAGAAGTAAATACACAAATTAATTTCAAAATAAAAGCTAATGATAAATCTAGAAACACCCTTTTGTTGTTGTGTTGTCTTTGAACAATTTTGAAACAGCAACTTGCTGCAGAAATGAGTCAGGTGAGTAATTGAGGGATAAAATATTGGCCATATTATAACACCAACCAATACACATCTAATCTAACTAAAACCAGAAATAAAAGGGGAAAAAAAAGATGGCGACGGCGAATCCACCATCTCTAACTTCAAATCCCAAAACCCGTCACCACCCCCGGCCGTCCATTCCAAACAACCAGAAAATCAATCGCAAAACAAATAACACAAAAATAAATCAAACAAAAATTTAGGAAACTAATCAAAAATTAAGAACTTTTTAGCCTATTTTATAAAGACTGTTGTTTAAAACCGACAAGGAATGAAAAAGAGATTCTCAACTTTTCTTTAATGCCAAAAACGTGTATTCGATAAAATCTGATTAGTATCACAGTGAACCATGAGAATACCAAGAAAAAAGCATAATGAAATTTCACATACAACGGGCACACCACGGGCAACACGTGTAATTGCAATAGGTTTGGCTCCTTGGCGCATCCCTTCTGCAAAGCCAAAAACATATAAAATAAATAAATATATTATAACTTATATTCCATACATTGATAGATTAACAGAATACAAGCTAAATACAATTACGCTAAAAAGAATCCACTTGTGCTTACATAAATTTCTAGATGATCACAACAAAATATCAAAGTTTATTCTACGAAAAAAGGAGTGCAGATTAACAACACAATTGATCATTACAATTAAAAATCACTCACAAACAAACACCAACTCTTAATTTTTTTTAATCTCTAAATTTAAAAAAAAAATCTCTTAATTCCATCAAATTCTAAGAACTCCAGCTCAAAAAAAATAAAAAATAAAAAAAAAGAGCATATAACACAAATTTTACAAACAAGAAAAAAAAACCCCTAAAATGCATAAAGAATCCCAAAAGGAACAAAAGTTGATCTATTTTCTGACATTTTTGTGCATCCTTTCATGAGTCATGTACAAGGTTCGGCAGAAAATAAATAATTGGAAGAATTACCCTTGTTTTGCTCGCACACCACAAAATGCAATGACAACCACAACAACAGTGTGATAAGCCAAAAAAATAATTGAAGAAAAAATGCAAACCAAATGAAGATGGAAAATAACAGTACCTCTTTGGTTGTCAAAGTATGATTTAATTGGCAGACTTTCAGGATCCTTTTATAGAAGCAACTGAACCAAGGATATCAAGAGGAAATTCAGGCCAAATAAAGTCGATCGCATAACATAATTTCCTCAATGTTGTGTCTCCATCCTCATACATGTAAAGATAATGACTACCTTAATACTTGTAAAAAATAAATTCATATGCAACAATAGAAACAGAACAATCAAATGACATAGTAACAAATATAAATCACACTTGTCATGGTGCCGTTTTTGCTTTGTTCCTTTGAGCCCATCTATAGATATTATTTATTTCGCACGGGGAGGATATTATGAAGAGGTTTTGAAGCATAATTGAGATGAAAACTAAAAAATTAAGGAAGGTGCCAGGTTACCTTTGGAGCTTCTCTTATTCCCTCAAATAAACGCACTACATTAAGAAGATCAGGATTGATCTTTATATGGGCGCCTTGTACTTCAAACCCAAGGCGCACAACAAGTTACGACTCAGGGAATGTCTAATTATCATATATAAATCTTTTAAATGGCGAATTATTATTTATTACCTATCTAAGGCAAAAGAGAACAGTTGTATAATCTTGAGACTTGAGAACCTATGGAAAACAAGACACAAAAAAAAAATAGTAAGTATCCATGTAACATCCCATATTTTATTTTACCTTATTCAAGTATCATGAACACTCTTGCATTTTCTTAATTAAAACCAAGTTTTTATTAAATTGTTTGATTCAGTTTTAATCTAAATTAATTGAATTCATCTCAAGAATCAATCAAATGGGATGTGCATTTTTATATTTTTCTTGACCCATTAGAGAATTTAGTCTATTCAAAAATCAGATCAAGAGTCCTCTTTTTCTTGGTTACTTTCTGTCATCTTCACCCGAATACTATGTATTAAAGCCTAATTACAATCTTAATTGCAGCATCTTTATACGATATCAACCTCTCTTACTGTCGTCCATCCGCTAGACATCAAATTCTTACTTATAAAACTCAGATTTATTACATCATATTAAATCCTCAAGTTTTCAACCAAACCAAGAACCATGGAAATCAAGAACAAGTATAAAACATTGTATGATTAACCAGCATACGATGAACCAGATTTTCAACATGTCAAAATCATGTAATTGAACCCATTCCCAGCCACCACAAGATCCGAGCGTTAATTAATCCATGGAAGCAAGCTCACCTCGTTTCCCTTTTTCTGTCGACAGATCCGCGCCAAGCCGAGGAGCATCCGTGCTGAGACGGCCCGAGTCGATACCCATGTTCCACGGCCCGATTTGTGATTTGAGTATAGAACCGCCGAGGAAACCTCAGCCCTGTCCCGCCGCCGCCGCGCATCTCCACCTCCGCTGGTCTCATCCTCGTCGTTCACTGCCGTCTCCTTGCCGTGGAGTGGGCTGGTGCGACGGAAATATATAGGGAAAAGGAGAGATGAGAAAGAGGGTCATCGTTTGGTTTGGGGCTCAAATGGATTTTGCTTGCAATTAATTGAATTTGGGGATTTTGAAGAGGTATTGTGAAATTGTTGGATTTAGAGCTTAATGGGTGGTTTTTAGGCCGGAGTTTTGATGTTGGTTGTGAGTTTAGGGAGATGGGGTACGGGATAGAGAAACAGAGAAAAAGAAATGAGGAAGAAGATAGGGCTAACAGGTTTAAATTTGTGGCGTGCTGGGCTGGACAGTTTATTGTGGATTTAAGTTGATTTAAGTTTTAATAGTTTATTAAGCTTATTTTATGAATTTTAAATTTTATTTTATAATTTTTTTTAGTTTTTATCTTCATTTTGTAGATTTATCAAATAATAATTTGGATTAAAATTATATATTTTTATACATTATTTATATGATTACATAATGTTTTTTTCTTTGGTTTTTTATATGAACTTAAAAAAATAAATTCCAGTTTTTAAGTTTTATTAAATAACTCTTTATAATTTAGATTTAAAATAATTTATACAATTAATATTTTCTCTGATTTTTTAATTATTAAAAATATTGATGTGATGTTTTTATTTAAAAATATAAAATGAATTAATTATAATTATGATCAAGGTACAAATGAAACAATACTTAAAAAACAAATATTTAAAGAGTAAATACTATTCTATAATATTTTAACTTATTTTATAATAATCATATTTTAGTATTGTGCAAGGTTTCTCATTTTTATTTGTATTGGTCAGAAACTTTTGATAGATTTATTTTGTTGGAAAAATTACTATATTTTTATTTGTGTTTTGTATAAGAATTATATATTTCAAGTATCAAACAAAGTCCACATTTTGCTTTAGTGGTTGTAATATGTTTTGCTAACTTTTAGGTTAGGTGTTTAAATTCCCCTTGAACATTTATTTAACTTGATTTATGAATTTTTTAACTTATATTATTATTATTATTATTATTATTATTATTATTATTATTATTATTATTATATATCTAAGAAAATCAGTATTAATAAATAATTATGCAAATTTAAATAATTTTTATAATTTTATTTTTTGATATTTATTTAGTATTATATTATATCATTTTATTAGTTTCGTAGCCTAACAACTCTTTTTTCTTTTGTGGAATATTTATTTTATTTTTTATTTGGTAGTTTTTTTACTATGATATTTTTATTTTTTATTTTTTTCATGGAATAATTATTTACTAGGTAATCACACATTATTATAATTTAATAGAATAATAATACTATAGAATATTTATTTATTTATTTATTTAACTTGCTTTATAAATTAAGGACTTCAATTGTTATTCTATAATATTCTTAAGTTTCTTTTACTTTTAAAACTGATTAAGTAATTATATTGTTTAAACAATAGTTTATTATACAGTTTTTATTATTTTAAGTTTTAATATTTATCTAATATTATATTCGAACATTTTATAACCAAATAAAATCAATAGTATTATAAATTAAATCAGGAATTCTTAAAAGAAGTTAAATTTAATAATAAATTCTAAAATGGAATTCTAGGAGATTATTAAATAAATCTAAGAAATAAATATATATCATAAAATATTTTAAAACCACACAAAGCTATATCTATATATCTCAATTAGGTTACATACATCACTCAACTAATGATCTTTTTTTTTTACTAAAACATTTTATATATTCTACCATTTTTAAAATTTAGGAAACAAATAATTCGAATTTAGTTTTAATTAAATATAATCTTATTGATTTCAGTTTTTTTGATTATTTATTTTCTCATTTTAAGTCTAAAATATATAAATAACTTTCTAGAATTAGTTTTTATATATTTAAATAATTTAATTTCTAATAATTAGCGATTTATATAATAATTTCAATATTTGTTTTTTATTTTTTTTTAAATAAGTATTTAGAATGTAGCTATAATTCATTATAGTTTTGTTTAATTTCAAGATATTTGCAGATACTATTCAAAATGTATAAATTCAAAAATAAAATTTATAAATTTATAATTTAATATAGAATATTTAATTAATAAATTTGAAGATTGAATAAGTATTTTTAATTAATGAAAAACTCAAAACAGTATAAGACAAAAAGAAAAAAATTATCATGGGTAAAAATCAGTGTTTTAAAACACGTATCGAGCAACACATTGCGTTTTGATCTCAACACCGTGAACGTAAATAGAGTGTATATTACGTAAGCTATTTGAACACGTTATTTTAATATTTAAAATAATTACATATTTTTTGTGAGTTATTTTTAATATAAATATAATTATTTTTTTCTAAAAATATAACTTAATATGTAATCTCAACAAACAAAGTAAAAGGTCCAACACGTATATAACAAAAAATTACAAATAATATTATTTATTTGATCATTTTATAATACTTAGTGTTGAAACATTGATGCCATCACATCAATATTCAAAGAAAACACCGGTGTCATATCATCAATTTTAATATTTGTTTGATCATTTTATAATATTATTTATTTTTTAAGGTTTATTTTAATATTTATTTTATATTATCTTTCATTATATTTTATTTTAATTATTCAATAAATATACAAATAAAAAACTTGAGAAATTTATTAAAAATATAAAATAATTATTTTTGGAAGCAGTTTTGTTAAGAACCGCTTGCTCTAAGGAGAATATTACGCCTCCAGTTTGCCCCAAGTTTTTTAGAAGTGATATCTGTTATGAACCGCCTCTTTTGGAGACAATTGAGTTGCCTGGGATACTCAAACCATTAAATCCTAAGTTCGACTTTTTTGTATAATATTTGGAATATGTTTACTAAACAGTGCATGAATAATAATAATAATAATAATAATAATAATAATAATTATTATTATATTATTATTATTATAATTATTATTTTATTTTTATTACTATAAAATCTAAAATAAAGAAAGATTTATAATTATTTTATAAATAAATACTAAATAAATTTGAAAATTAAAAATTAATCAAAAGTAAATAAAAAATATATAAAATAAATCTTAATTTTTTATAATTAGTGACAAAATATTTAAAACCTCTAAATATTTATTAAAAATATATAATATAAAATGACATAATATAATAGAGAAGGGAATTATAAAATCATATAAGAGTAAACTATAAAGATTTATAATTATTTTGAAATTAATCACACTTTGTTATATTTTTATCTAACTTTAAAGGATTTTGAAGTTTTATTTATAATACTTGTAAAACTTTTTGTTACTTTTTATTATTAATTTTTTAATTAATTGCTCATGATTAAATATTTATCTTTACATTCATTTAACTTACTTTATAATTTTTGACAACTTATATTATTATTCTGTAATACTTTAAAATTATTTACTTTAATATTTATTAAATAAGTATATAAGTTTAAACAATAATTTATTAATAATTTGCCTTATTTCGATTTTTGATCTGTAAATAGTATTATTATAATATTTTATATTTCATTTACAAAAGCCCTCAATTAATTTTGTGAATCGACATCTCACTTTTTAATACTTTTTTTTTCTTTCTGTTTACTTAATAGTTTTCTTAATTTTTTAACATTCATTCATTTCTTTCTTTTTCTTTTTTTAAATATTTTTGAAATAACTATTTAGACGTTAATCAAATTTATTATATTTGTTTTCAAATTCTAAAGTGTTTTAAGATTTATTTTATAATTTTTTAATTATACTAAGTAATTATTCATGAATATATATATTTTATATATGTATTTAAATGACTTTATATTTTTTTAAAGACTTATATTATTATTCTACAGTATTTTTATGATTTTATTTTTAAAATTTATTAAATAATTATTTTTAAGATTTCTTGGTACGGACAACCTGTAGTTTTTTCATAAGAATTATGTATTCCAAAATTTAATTGAAGAGGGCCTCCTAGTGTAGTGGTTATAATATTTTTCTCTAACTTTTAGGTTAGGAGTTTAATTCCCCTTGTTTATATATTATTTTCGCTTTCTTTTTATTTTTCAAGTATTTTCTTTTCACTCTATTACCAAGAAAAAAAATCCTAAATACTTTCTATTATGTTTCATTATTAAATATATTAAGTAATTACTCATGTAAAATATGTATTTTATATATTCATTTAACAAAATTCATAATTTTTTTACCACTTATATTAATATTTTATATAATTAATTATATTTAATTTTCATATTTATTAAATAATATATAAATTCAAACAATAGTTTATAAATAATTTCTTTATTTCAATTTTTGAGATTAAATTAGTACTATATTATAACATTTTATATTTTGTTAAGAAAACACTAAAATAATTTTGTGACCCAACATTTCATTTTTTGATACATTTTTTTTTTTGTTTATTTAGTAGTTTTCTTTATTTTATAACATTCATTTTTTTTCTTTTTTGAGTTTTAGAATAATTATTTAGCAGTTAGTCAAACTTTTTTATTTATTTTTTTGGTTTAAAAGTATTTTGAGATTATTTGATTATACTTTATTAATTTTATGTTACGTTTTAATTTTCCTAAATATATTAAAATGGTTAAATATTTGTTTTTTAAAATTTATTTAAATTACATTGTGATTTTTAACGACTTATATTAATAGTCTATAATATTTTTAATTATTTTATTTTAATTTATAAAATAATTATATGAATCTAAATTATAACTTATTATATATTTTCTGGTTTCAAACTTCAAGATTTATTTAGTATTATATTATAATATTTTATATTTTGATTTTTATATTTTCTTCGTTTTATAATTTGTTGAATAGTTATTTCGAAATAAAATTATTTGTTAAACTAGCAACAAAATTTAACTTTTATAATTTGTTTTATATCATTTTACAATATTCTTTATTTTTTATGATTTTTCAAATAGTTTTTTCAGGATTTATTAAATATTTTTTTAAACTTATCATAATTAAAATAATATCTAAAAAAAATGAAATAATACTCAAAGAAAATTATGAAATTACATAAGTAAAATATATAACTTATAATTACTTCAAATATAATCATAATTTATATTTTATCTAATTTAAAATTATTTTGATAATTAGTTTATAATATTTAATAAAATCTAAGTCATTTTTTTATTTTTAAAT
>BMAC01000094.1:1352081-1459661 GCA_014905375.1 Phtheirospermum japonicum | reverse complement strand
GGCGAAGCTGGGCGAGAATGTAGGCAGCGAAATGGGCTGAGAATTCAGGCGCTGAAATGAGGGTGGGAGTAGGCAAGCCTGGGCGAGAATGTAGGCAGCGAAATGGGCGAGAATTCGGGCGCTGAAGTAGGCAAGCCTGGGCGCTGGCTGGGGGGAGGAGCTGGGCGCCACTCTGGGCATGCCTGGGCTGCGTTTTGGGCGAGAATTCGGGCACCGAAATGCTGCCTAGAAAGCTGCCTAGGGGTGCTGCTCCTTAGGCGTGAAAAATGGGCAAGCCCAGGCAAGCTAGGCCACCATTCCAGAATGTTTGCCCCCTTTTAAGCTTGCTTTGGCACTGAATTGGGCATGCAAATAGGCAAGGTTGGATCTGAGTTTTGGTCTCCATGCCTTAGCTTGATTTAAAAATCATTAAGCCACCTATTAAAAGAGAATTCTAATTATTAAAAACCCAAGAATTACACCAAACCTCAAGTAATTGAACCAATTAACCCATTAAAATATAAAATTAACAAGTCAAGTGAAAAACAACAAAACAAGAAAAACCACATAAAAACTTAATTAAATTCTATTAAAAACTACTAAAATCAACATGAAACTCTAACTAAAAAATATATGAAAAATACAATAATTACATGCAAAACAACTACCCCACCACTTATCGGTTTGTTCGTCCTCGAACAACGAAAAGAATCGAGAGTGTACATGCAATGAACATTATGTAAGAAGAAAAGTCCTTGTGCTTATCCTTATTAATATGATGGGATTATCAACATAGACTCGCTATCGTCAAGCATTGCTCGTATTACTCTTTCTCAAATGCAAGCCAAATCGATGACTTCCTCTCCAATGGAATTTTGAGGGTGTTCGCTCAATTCGCTCAAGTGTATAGTATATAGGACGTGTTTACGCTCACGTCAGTCGATACATGCACCTTGTCAAGATTTCACAAATCGAACGCTCAAAATCGCTCATAGTACATGATCAAATAAGAATCGAAAGAGGTCTTTATTATGGGTTGTAATGTTGGCTCTTTGGTAAAGTATGGATCATTTGGATATAGTGGCTAACACACGATCAAACGTGATCATTAACACACAAAAATCTTAACTTTAATACTCGAAGCTTATAATCGCTTCACCTTTCCAAATTCACCAAACTCTCATTCGAAACTCTTTCGTATACTCACACGCTTTTCCGAATATATTTCACAACACTTAGAAGCTTTTTGAATTTGCTTCTTTTTACTAAACTTAGCCTTTTTCAATTAGGCTTTACACTTGAACGCATGCTTTATCACTTTTCGTGATTTGTGTTGGATTTACTTTTGTTCTCTTTTTTTATTTTCTTTATATATATATAAGAAACTCAAAACCCGAAACCCACAATAGATTTCCCTCACATCTCTCGTCAACTAACAATAAACTCTTTCACCTCACAAATTACGGAGATATAAGAGCTAAAATTGAGCTCGGCTAACAAGAAACGGGATATAAGCTCAAGGGGGCTCGTTTGGGATTTTTAAGTAGCGTGTATATTTGGATATGGCCGGAATAAGGGTAATATATGTGCCTCGAGGTCATTTTCAAATTCAATCATGTACGAGCAAAGTCAAACCTCCTCAATGCAATTTCCATAAAAATGCAAGCAAGCCAATAAATCACACAAGGCTACTCACTAGTTTGCACCGAATTTGGGAGAGAAATTAAAAGAGCTTTGCAATATTTTCACGAGTAAATGTTGATTATATATATATAAGCGGGTTTGGACGAAGCATAAAAATTCACTCCTTACACAAGAGGCCATAAACATGCAAAACTCGACAAGTAAACTATTCAAACTTCCAAGTACGTGGAGTTGTTCAACAATGTAATAAAAACACAAAAGCGACTCAACAACGACTCAACCATATAATAGCGTAAATAGTAAGCGTCACTTCGCCAATAATGCGTCACTTCGCCAAGACACGAGTTAAAAAGACAAATCATGCTTGACAAAAATCGGGACCCTAACCACCTACCTACCCCACACTTAAACCATGCGATATCCACATTTTAATGGAAACCAAGTAAAAGGAGGGGGAATAGAAACTTCCTTAACCGAGCGAGTTTGAGTCGAGATCGGTAGGGTCCACCTAGGCATCTAAGCAATCCAAGCAAAAATCGAGCATGGCTAGTATCTCCCGGCTTCATGAACACTACTAACTTATCAAATCGCCCAAGGTTGAAGTCGAAAAACCAAACCTAGAAAAGAAAATCACATAAAATTAAAAAACACAAGAAAATATGTACATAAACCCAAACAAAAGGAAACTAAAGACCAAAAAGGACCAAAAGACAACACAAAAATATTTTATTTTAGTTTTCGATCTTTCAAATTTTTTTGGATTTTCATTTTAAGAAGAAAGAAAGTAAGAAAGAAAGAAAGAAAATAAAAGAAATAAACGAGAAGAACTTGGGTTGCCTCCCAAGAAGCGCTTGTTTTACGTCATTAGCTCGACGTACTCCCTTTTTGGTCAAGGCGGGAAGATAACGGGAGGGTCCACCAACACAATCTCCTCCTTGTCGGGAGGATCAAATCTTTGGAACGTCCTTGGCGCATTGCATAGCTCGTATAAGATCCGCCAAAAAGCAAAAGTTCCAAGCGGGCAATCGAGAATCGTCTCGTCTAGGTCCTCGGGTGAGATGGTGGTTTTGAAGTGGCCCGACGACTCATCCCGAAAACAAAAAGAGTAATGGCCGGCTATCTTTTCCAACATGTGGTCGAGCAACGGGGGATGGAAATGATCGCTTTTGAAATCCGCATTTAACCTCTTAGAATCAACATCCTCCATCTCTTCGTAGCCCTCGTGGCCAATAACTTTCCCTTTTCATCCTCGATCACCTTCTCGTCTTCCACTATTTCCTCAAGATTTGGATTCAAATGCTTTTGAAATCCTCGAGGTGGTGTGGCATCATCCTCCAAGACGAGTTTATTCAATTAAGTCCAAGGGCTAGCTCCCTTTATAACTCCGGGTCTCCAACCAATCTCACCCTTCAGAACTTTAGTCGCTCCACTCGACCCCTCCCCTTCTTCTTGCTCCGGATTGGCAAAGATGATGATCGGCTTGCTCTCCTCATCCTCCAAATAGGCATGGTTGAGGGAATATAGAGAAAGCTTAAGCTCGGGCTTGTGCCTCCTCTCAACCTCATTGGAGGCTAATTCAAACAAATCAACGATCCACTCAAGGTACTCTTCAAGCTCTTCAATCTTATCATCAACAATCTCCACCCCAAGATAATCTTCAAATTTCTCGATCCTATCATCAACAATCTCCACCCCAAGAAAATCTTCAAGCTCCTCGATGGAATCGACTCCCAACCCATCATCAACAATCTCCACCCCAAGTAAATCTTCAAATTTTCCAATCTTAGCATCACTAACCTCCACCTCCCCCTCTAAAAAGTCATCGTTGCCCTCAACGACACATTGAGAATCATCTTCCCATGAAAATGGGGCACGGAGAGGCACAACGGACTCATCATTAAGAACAAGGGGCTCATCCTCACAACATCCCTCAATATCGAGATCCGGGCCAACCTCCTCTTCAAGGCTCCTTTCCTCCATATAATCTCATTCGATCGTGGCCTTGATGAAGTCCATATATACCCATTCTTCAAAAGACTCTTTTGAAGTAAAAGGTAAAGGGTCAAGAGAGGTAAAAACATTCGAAAATGAACCCACGTCCTCTTCCGACGGTGAGACAATCATATTAGCAACCACCCCAC
The DNA here is from genome assembly GCA_014905375.1 of Phtheirospermum japonicum. Taxonomy (NCBI): domain Eukaryota; kingdom Viridiplantae; phylum Streptophyta; class Magnoliopsida; order Lamiales; family Orobanchaceae; genus Phtheirospermum; species Phtheirospermum japonicum. The sequence continues at coordinate 1,455,897 of BMAC01000094.1, read as the reverse complement.
ACTTATCGAGGATAGTATCGGGCGAGGCCGACACTATGGGGAAAGATTGCATGAGGTTCGGATTAGAGGGTGGGGTAGGATCATTCACCGAGATAAGTGAGCCCACGTGATGAGTAACAAGAGAGTTATAAGGCAGAGGTGGGCTCGGCCTAGATAACGTAGCAAGTCGAGCCTTCATATCCGCTATCTTATTTATCAACTCAAGCTCCTTAGAGGATAAATCCATGTTCACGTCATTAGCACAAGAGTACATTGCTTGAGAAGTCTTTGGCTCGGGAGGTATGGTAGGAGCAATCACCGGGATAGTCGAATGACAAGGGCCCACATGAGGAGTAACAATCGGATTATGAGTCGGCGGTGGAGCAAAAGATGGCATAGCACAATCGGGTCCCACACGATGTCCATGACCCCCATACACGTCCTTCGAAAGAGGCATCGACATATTGAACGAGGAGAATGAAGGGCAAGATTTGGTATCATGACCACACGGTCCACACCATGCACATCCCAAAAAAGGTTTGTTAACATCCCCCATAGTGCGGATGGGGGGGCCACTTGCGATATTGGAGCCAAACATCCAATATGGATCGTGCTTAGGGACACTATTTGTGGCACCAATTGGGGCATGATTGAAATTGGAAGTACGAGAATCGCCATACGGGCCGGGATCCAGATTTCCACCACCCACATTTCCACTCGGATACATATTCGGCATAGGATTGATATTATAAATGGGGGGAACTCCATACGGGCCGGGATTTGGGCTCGGCATATTAGGAAAATGTTGAGGAGCACCATAGCCATACGGATCGGAAATCAGGGCTTGTACGTTCGGATAGGAATTCGGAGCTCCATAACCACCCAAGGAACCATTCATGCCCGAGAAACCATTAAACCCGACATGGTTTGCACCATGCCCTCCCATGTCGGGAATATATCCACCATAGCTATATTTACCTAACATCCTTAACAAAAAATGTCAAATAACAAAATAAGCTAAAAACACAAAGAAATTACAATCAAATCGAAAGCCTTAACCAAGCCACCCCGGCAACGGCGCCATTTTGTTGTATAGTTTTTCGTGGTGTTGAAAGTATCAACGGGTTCTTGGCTCGGTATTATCGGAGTTCGATTCAATTATGAGTTTCAATGTGTTTGTAGCTTGAAGAAATAAAAGGAAAATGCAAATAAAGCAATTAAGATAACTAAACTAAAATAAGAAATGAAATTGCAAGTTGGTAGGATGCTTCGTCGTATGCCTCAATATGTAAATGCAAAGAAATAATAAAAATAAGCAAGAAAATGCAATGTTTCACCAAGTACAAGCATGCAAGCATAAGGTACAACTATGCATAAAATCCTAAATAATGCAAATAAGCAAAAATTGAAAGCATTAATGGATAAAGCAATGAAAGTAGACGAAAAAGTTTAAAACACTATGAAAAATAACAAGCAACAAAGCATAGATCTAGGACTAAGTATGAAACAAAGCATGAAAACTAAATTGCAAATAAAGCATAGAAGGACTTGAAATCAAGACGATTTAAGACTTGATCTATGACCTAGATGTGTCACTCATCTAGATTCCATAGCCAATTCTTAAGATCTAACTTGAATTCAAGGTGCTAAGACAAAAAACATAACATGAAGAACAAGCATTGAAATGAAGAACAAAGCATGGAAGTAAAGCATAAAACATGAAATTGAAAGGAAACTTACTTGAATTAAGAAATGAAACAAAGCTTGAATGTAATGCATCAAAAGTAAAAACATGAAATTGAAAGGAAACTTACTTGAATTAAGAAATGAAACAAAGCTTGAATGTAATTGCATCAAAAGTAACAATCCAAAGGAGTATTTGGATTCTTCTTAGGCTTACAAACCTAAGGAGGTGCTTGAAATTAAATCTAATCTAGAAAAGAAATTACATCAAACTTGAAATTAAATCTAAAACCTAAGGAAGAGAGAATTATCCAATAGCTGGAGAGTGATTTTAATCCCAAACCCAAGTTAGGGTTGGGAGGGGAGTTAGTTTTTTACAAAAATGAGCTCTTTTTGAAGGATTGGAATGACGAGAAGAAAACGAGATTTTCGGCAAAGAAGTAGCAAAAAACGGTTATATATAACGTTATTATATTGGAACCGTTATAGAATTATTGAAAGAAGAGAAGCTAACGGTGCACTAGCGATAGCTAGTACCGCTAGCTATCTATAACGGTTACCACTACCCAAAACCGTTGTCGAAGGGCAGAATTGAAGAACTAGCGATAGCTAGTACCGCTAGCTATCTATAACGGTTACGCTACCGCTACCTTACCGTTAACGGGCCCAGAATCGACTGTCCAAACTTGCTGTTCAAGAAATTGAAAATCTATAAATACCCACCTATAATCCGAGTTCCAGCCGTGCTACCATCCCTAAAAACTTACCAAAAACATAATCCTAGGGTTTAGATTTGGATTTTAACATCAAAACGCGAAGATCAACGAGGAGATCAAGGATTCAACGAAAACTCATTCCGGAGCCCGTTCGACGTCGCCAACCGAATCCGTCCATTTTTCAGCGTGTTTCTATGGAGAATTCGAAGAACTTACTGCATCTATTACGTTTAATAAGTTTTCTATTCACTTTTTGTGTTTTTAAAGCTTCCGTCATAGTTTTCATGTTTAGGATATTATTTTCATGTTCGTGTTGTTACGTTCGTCTTCGGATCTGAAATTCGTCGAACCTTATATGAGTTTAATTCTCTGTTTTTATTCAGTTTTTATGGTTTATGTTTGGATGTTGGAAACTTGGATTGATCATTGATGTTCATGCGATTTAATTTTCATGTTTTACTCGTTTTTAAGTTTCAAGTTTGCCATTTATTAATGTTCATTAATTTTCATGCATGCTTTTAGATTCGTTTAGGTTAATCATTTGAGTTTCTGATTTTATATGTTGCTGCGTTTTATTTTTATTATTGAGTTCTTGCTTTGATTTAAATTTTATATGAGTTTTTAATTAATTAATAATTAAATCTAGGTTTTTAATTTGGTTAATATTATGCTTTCAAGTTTAGTTAATAATTTAGGGTTAGTTAATTCAGTGTTTTAATTTTAGTTTTTGAGTTTTGAATTCGTAGTTGATATATTTTAAAAAACAAAAACCAAGAAACGTGATCGTGTGTTTTAAATTTTCGTGACTAAACAAACATTGAAAACTCCAAATTTCAATCCTCAAGAGATCGACTCGTGTCAAACTTATCACCTACAATAGCCTCGTTCACTTGTGGACGAGCCTTTTAATTTAAATAAGAAAATAGGTGTAAAAAGTTCAGATCAAAATTTTGGCGCCATTTCCATACACCATCCTATAAGGTGTGGTTCCTAGGACTGTCTTAAACGCCGTTCGATACGCCCAAATTGAGTCAATAAGTTTAGCCAACCAATCTCTTTGGCTTGGCTGAACAGTCTTCTCGAGAATAGCTTTGATTTGCCGATTGCTTATTTCGACTTGGCCCGACGTTTGAGGATGATATGTCGTGGAAACTTTATGCTTAATACCATATCTCGCCATCAACTTCTCAAAGGATTTATTGAAAAAATGGGCCCCTCCATCACTAATAATGGCTCTCGGAACTCCAGAATGACTAAAAATATTCTCTTGTAGAAACTTGAGCACCACCTTGGCATCGCATGTTCTTGTGGGTATAGCCTCGACCCATTTAGACACATAATCGACGGCGAACAAGATGTAATCGTAACCAAAGGATGTTGGAAAAGGTCCCATGAAATCGATTCCCCAGACGTCAAATATCTCCACAACGAGGTTGCTGTTTTGTGGCATTTCATTCCTCTTGCTGATGTTTTCCATTCATTGGCAACGATCACATGAATTGCAATATTCGTGAGCATCTTTGAATAACGTCGGCCAATAGAATCCCGACTGGAGGACCTTGAAAGCAGTCTTTTGTCCTCCAAAGTGGCCGCCGCATTGCTGATCGTGACAAAACGACAATATGCGATGTTGTTCATTCTCGGGAATACGTCTCTGAATAATGTCATCCATAGTGATGAGGTACGACAATAATTAATGTCTGAATTCAGGTAACTAATTTATTTATGTCTGAATTCATTAATCATTAATGTAACTTGAGAAATATATATCAATTGAATTATAATTATTTTATTTTGCAGGATCATTGTTATTGAGACACGGAGATGTATAGTGACAGAGATATGATGACGAGTTTTTCCACACAATGGAGGACAAGTACGAGAAGTGGCTTAAGGAATATATATAGACTCGTGATCATAAAGGCAAGCAGCCAAGGTACATTGACGAGGGGCCCTAGAGGTAAATAATTTTTTATGTCTTTTTACTAAATTGTAACATTTTATCATTATGAGCGATTAATGATTTTAATTTATCTGTCATGCATTTCAACAAAGGCATGAAATGTAGATACAGGAACGAGAGATAAGTGAGCCAGCCACTGTGCACAAGGTCTTTGTACGTACGCACGAAAAGAACAACGACACGTAGGTTGATACAAGATTATTAAAACTAATATAATTGTATCTTATGTTGAATAGTTATAAATTAACTTGTTTTTTGGTTTTCATGAATAACTTACTAATGGTTTGTATTTCAGGAGAGGAGTAACAACAACGTCCAGATGAGACATGTGCTTCTTTACAGGATCCAGATAACGAGATTGACCCTGACCTTATTTATCTCGACGTCCAGGATGAGTAAGGGCTGACATTACGGCACTGTCTGCTTTAGGAATTTTGTAGCTTCTGCGAAAGGTTTCGGAGGTGGCTATTCTTCCTCCTCGTAGCACGACAGGGCTTGGCTGAGGGAGCTCCTGACGTAGAGGGAGGAGTTGGAGGCCAAGAGATGAGTTAAACAAGTAATGAAAGATAGGTACAATTAGTCTGAGCTCTTATGTGTGCAGATGCAGCAGGAATTTGAGGCGCGGATAAATGTGTAGATTGCCGAGGTGTTAGCTCGATTTACCGAGGTGCTGCAGAAAATTAACTAGTGCACTATTCCCTCAGGTGATTTACCATAATAACGACTCTTCCTTACTTCCCTCGAGATATTTACCGAGTATACTGTTTCCCCTCAGTAAAATTTACTGATGAGGCCTAAATAGGCCAGACCCGGATTGGGGTAGACCTGGATCCAGATAGCCAAAGAACGGAGCTCAGGATGGCTTACGCTTGGTGAGGTTTGACTTAGTTTTCTTAAAAAATGAATAGATCAGAGCAAGGTTACCCCAGCCCAGGAGTTGTCCTGAGCTGATAGATCTCTCCTGTGAGATAAACCTTGAAATATAAGGGCAGGCCTGCCGGCAGAAAGGAGAGCAGGACTAGAGAAGACCTGGCCTCCTGACCCCCGTCGGGGGGACATGTGGGACCACTTGTCAGAGTTTGTTGTTTAAATGGCCCTTGATTCGCTGCCTTTGTTTCCAAGATCCCAGAAGGGGTCCTCACTAGGAAAAACTATAAGTATCACAACCCCAAGGCTTAGAGAGGTATGTCATTCTTTGTGCATTCCTTGCTTTGTTCACCAGAAACATTCTATACGCTCTCTGACTTAAGCATCGGAGAGATTTCCACCAGAAAACACCCGGTGGTCCTTTTCTGACATGTCTGTGTGTGCAGGTCAGGGCAAAAGCACAAGTTCAGGCGTGGTCATGTTTTTCCGGGTGAAATAATTGGCGCCGTCTGTGGGAAATTTGAGCTAAGACGTGAGATTTGGGATGGCTTCTGACGGACTACGTCGAAATCTGGTGGGGGAACTGGGTGGTACTCCTAGTTCCGCCACACCATGGGGTATGCCACGAATGGCAGGACCATCAACAATGACAAGGCCGGAGGGAGTAGAGCCGTCATTGGTGACTGGACCAGGCCCCAAGCCACCTCCTCCTGGCGGATCTACGCCTGTGGATGGCAGAGCTTTGAACGAAAACTTCCTCAGGCAGTTGTCTGAGCTTATCAGCAAAGCTGTGGAGGTGGATATGGAAAAGAATTTTGCGAAGATCTCAACGCTGCCCTCCAGCGCACGGCCTAAGCGAACGGTTCCACTAATGGAAACAGAGCCATTGCGCAACCAGCGCACGGACCGGACTCCCCTTCAGGATAGAGAAGAGCACTTCTCTACCTCCGATAGCAAAAAGTCAAGCCATGCCAATCCAGGCTTGGCCGAGAAGATGCAAAGCTTGCAGAAGGAGGTGAGAGAGTTCAAGAGGAAGATGGTAAGCACCAGTACGGTGCAGACACGGAGAGGAACGCCATTCACGGAGGAGGTCATGTGCGATGATGTGCCGACCTCGTATAGGTCTTTGGGCTTTGAATATAGTGGGACCACATATCCGTGGGATTACCTCAGCCATTTTGAAATTGCAGCAGCGGTACACAAATTCTCTGATGCAGTCATGTGCCGGGTCTTCCCGATGACTTTCACCAAGTCGGTTCAGCTCTGGTTTAGCCAGCTGCCGCCGCGTTCCATCAGCAACTTTGACGAGTTCAGCTCGGCCTTCTTGCATCAGTTCACTGGCTGCAGAAAGTACCAGAAAATGTCACTTGAGTTGTTTAGCTTAAAGAAAAAAGAGAACGAAAGCTTGCGCGCTTACATCAGTCGATTTACGAACACAAAACTCGAGGTGCCTTCTGCGTCAGAAGAGCTCTTGGTGAACGCGTTAGCGCAAGGGCTCCGGAGAGGGGAGTTTTTTCAGTCGCTGGTTGTAAAGCTATCTCTGAAGTTTGGAGAACTCTTGGAAAGGGCGGAGAAATACATTCATTTGGAAGAAGCCTTGAAGATCAAAGAGGAGGGAAAGAAAGAGAGAGAGAGATACGACAAAGACGAAAGGGTACCGACCAAGAAGTCCAGGTCAGACATGGTAGGGGGACGACCTTGTTTTGATAAATATACTCCCTTGGAGATAGCTCAGGGAGAGATCCTGCAAGCGGTAGAGAGGCACCCCAAAATTAAGTGGCCCAAGACTTACTCTCAAAAGCCGCAAAAAGAAAGGTCTGACCGATTCTGTCGGTACCACAACAAGTACGGTCATGACACGGACTAGTGTACTCATCTGAAGGATGAGTTGGAGAGAATGGTGCAGGCTGGGCACCTCAAAGAATTCGTGCGGATGAGAAGGGAAGAGCCTAGGCCTGACTCTTATGCAAAAGGTCGGCCTCAGGAGAACATGCGTAACTCAGACAACCGCAGTGCTGGACGAAGGAGTGATCAAGCGCTAGAAGTTCGGGGAGAGATCCTCATGATTACAGGGGGTGAATGTGATGAACATTCCAGACGAACACAAAATAACTATGTACGTGCTGCGAAAGATCTGACCCCAAAAGGGACAGAGGTTGGACAGGTGGCCCCAAGCCCGAAAGTTTGTTTTGGTTCAGAAGGCGAAAACGGGATCCTAGCCCCCCATACATGCAGTGAATTTTGATTTGGCACAAGCCGGTGCAATGCGAGGATTAAAACTTGAGGAGCTTGATGAGATTCGTAATGATGCCTATGAGAATGCGGTTATTTACAAGAAAAAAGGTCAAGATTCAACACGACAAGAGGATAGTTGCTAAAGATCTTTGAGCTGGGAAGAATGTTTTATTGTATAATTCTCGTCTGCGATTGTTTCCCGGTAAACTCAAGTCGCGATGGAGTGGTCCCTACCTAGTTGAGGATGTGATGCCTTATGGAGTGGTGCGATTGGTCAACGAGAAGACCAATGAGAGATTTCAAGTCAATGGCCATCGTGTTAAGCCATATTTTGAAGGATCGGGGTCAATCATTTTGCAGAATCCCATGATCTCACCGACCCGCCTCCTTCCTAGGCGATGCGACTGTGTCAAGCTATTGACATTAAACGAGCTCTTCTTGGGAGGCAACCCAAGATATTTATCATTTACTTTTCTTGTTTGTTTTCTTTGTTTCTTTTTATTTCAGCAATCTTTCCCCTTTGCAACCCTTTTGACATTTTTGGATGTTCGACTCGTCACCACAAGCGCGACTTCAGGGGAGTTTCTCTTTCTCTTACATTTTTTCCATACTTCGTTTGATTTTTCCTTTTATACAATGTGGGCATTGTATGGTTTAAGTGTGGGAGGGAGGACTTTCTTTGGTTAAAAAAAAAAAGAAGATTTGCATGCTTGCTTGTGGTTGATTTGAGTCGTGTGTATTTATATTGACTGGAACCTTGATGAAGTTGACGTGGTTAGATGCTTTGGTTAGGGTATTTAGACTTTCATTCGAACAATAGTGTAATTGTGGGGATTGAAGTGTGAAGAATCTATGAAGTGTTTTGTCCTCTGTTCTATTCTTGTTTCGTTCTTAAAAGTCGAATACTCTCTACTAGCCCCGTTTTCAAATACCCTCTATAGGATATTATGTAATTTTTCTTTTTATTTTTGGAGACGTTAAAAACCCATGTGCGTAATCGAAAGATGTTATTAGTTTCACTTAGCAACGTGCGATTGGAGTCAATGAACTCTCGTTTTTGTAATTCATGCTCGTACCTCATTACTATGGGTACCACAAAAAAAAGTACAAGAAGAGAAATCCTTGTACGTGAAAGAAAAAAAAAGAAGAAAAAAAGCGAAATAATAAGTACAAGAAGAGAAAGCCTTGTACAAGTGAAGTCCTTGTTTTTATTTTTAGATTTTATTGTTAAAGAGGTGTATAGAAGACCGGGTTAGTCGGGTGCCGACTTGGCAGTTTGATCGTGGATAGACTTTGGCCGAGGCATGGATGTAGGACGTACATGGAGGGCAACTCATTACTTTTAGGAGTTCGAAAGATTATCTAAATATCTTATCTCAATGTTATCGTTTCGTCCTTTTAGTTGAACTTCCAAGTCAATTTAATACATTAACTTCTTGAATCATTTTAATGCATTAGTACTTAGTTCATTGGGTAGTTAGTTTTTCCTTGTCTACGTTTAGATTTGATTTTGCTTAAGGACAAGCAAAAGGCTAAGTGTAGGGGGATTGATTTGAGCATTTTTATGTGTGTTTTTCGTATGTTTTTACATTTTAATTTGTGTGATTTTAAGGGTTTTTAGGTTCTTTTATTCGTATTTTTCTTCTTTTTAGTATTTCGTGTTTTTATCTCATTTATTTTGTTTTGCGCTTAATTTCGTAGATTACAGCTTAATTGTGCTTAATTTTCTTTTTCAGTAGTACAATGGGCTGGAGAACGCTAGCAAAAGGACGCATTTAAGGATGCTCGAATTGAAGAATTGGAATGACGAGAAGAAAACAAGCTTTCCGGAAGAATTTGAGCTGCCAGACTTTCTATAACGGTTATGATGCTGCAACCGATGTCGTTGAAGCTAACAGGGTGCTGAAATGAGCTCGCCGCTAGCTACTATGACGGTTACTCACCAACCGTTATCGATGACCAGAAAAGCTGAATTGAAGACCTTACAGTAACCTTACCGTTACCCTTACCGTAAGCATAACAGTAAGGAGGCAACAGAGAAGATTACGGTAGCTAGTAACGGTAAGGTGTAACCGTTAGCGGGCCCAGAAACCGACTTACGTAACTTGCAACCCAAGAATCTGAAAATCTGTAAATACCCACTTATAATCCGAGTTCCAGGTGTGCTACCAACCCTAAAACCTTCCCAAAAACATAATCCTAGGGTTTGAAGTCGGATTATAACACAAAAATGCTGAGATCGAAGAGCAAATCGAAGATTCGATGAAAACGCATTCCGGAGCCCGTTCGACGTTGCCAACCCGTTTCTGTCTGTTTTTCAGCATGCCTATGTGGAGAAGTCAAAGTTCTTACTGCATCTACTAGTTTCAATAAGTTTCCTACTTCTTTTTCGTGTTTTCTAGTTTTTATCTTGCTTTTTATGCTTTGGATCATAGTTTGCCTTTACGTTTTTAAGTTCATTTTTGGATCTGAAATTCGCCGAACCTTATATGATTTTAATTCTCAGTTTTTATTCAGTTCTTATGGTTTATGTTTGTATGTTGGAGACTTGGATTGATTATTGATGTTCATGCGATTTAGTTTTCATATTTTACTCGTTTTTAAGTTTCAAGTTTGCCGTTTATTCATGTTTGTTAATTTCAATGCATGCTTTTAGATTCGTTTAGGTTAATCGTTTGAGTTTCTGAATTTATATGTTGCTGCGTTTTATTTTTATTATTGAGTTCTTGCTCTGATTTAAATTTTAATTGAGTTTTTAATTAATTAATTAATTAATAATTAAATATACATTTTTAATTTGGTTAATGTTATGCTTTCAAGTTTAGTTAATAATTTAAGTTTAATTAATTCAGCATTTTAATTTCAATTTTTGAGTTTTTTTTTTAATTCTTGCGTTTTAATTCATAGTTGATATTTTTCAAAAACAAAAACCAAAAAACGTGATCGTGTGTTTTAAATTTTCTTGACTAAACAAAAGTTCAAAACTCCGAATTTCAATCCTCGAGAGATCGACTCATGTCCAACTTATCACCTACAATAGTTCTGTTCTCTTGCGGACGAGCTTTTTTAATTTAAATAAAAAATATAGGTGTAAAAAGTTCGAATCAAAATTTTGGCGCCGTTGCCGGGGATTGAAATAGGATTTAACAATATTTGTTCGTGCTTAGTTTATTTAGTTTATTTTAAATTTTGTTCTTTTGTCTCGAATCATTTGATCGTTTGTTTAGTTTATGCGAGGGCGTAGGTCTTTGGGTGGAGAACTCTTTCCGTTCATCGACAACATTAATAGGATTACTAGAGCGAGAGCTAAAGTCGACCGAAATTTTGGGGAAAGTTCTCAAGAAAACTCAACGAACGAGTCACCAATGGATCCTACCGGGACACCTCCAATCAATCTGAATGATCTAAATGAACAAAATGATGGTCCAAACCAAAACGAGGACCCAATTCCACCAATCATCCAGCTTCGCCAACGCTGGGGAGACATTTCACGAAGCATGGGAGCGTTTCGAGGGGCTATTGGCGCAATGTCCACATCATCACTACCCACCCGAGCTCGTCAACCAATTCTTCTACGATGGGCTTGACCATAATTTCCAATACATGGTTGACAATGCAGCAGGAGGAGATATTGGGTCGCGAACTGCCACAGAAGTTTGGGACATTTGCGAGTCGATCAGTTACAACTCACAACAAAAGAACTCGTGACCGAAGAAAGTAGTCATTCATGAGGTGGGGGTATCGCAAGCATCGATGGAGGACACAAAGAGGATTGCTCAGTTAACAAGGCAAGAGGCTGTGCTACAGTCCAAAAATACGCTTCTATCTCAAGGCACATTACCAATGCAGTCGGAAACTTATGGGATATGTGGAGTGTACGGACATGGCGCAAACCTTTGCCCAACTAATTTCATGCAAACTGAGGAGACCAATGAGCAAGTGCAAGCCGTTCAAGGTTATCAAGCGAATCAAGAAGGACAAGGGAGTCAAAATTGTTATCCACACAAAAATGACCCGTTCTCTGAAATCACCCGAACTTCTCTTGGTCAAACAATCAAAGCGGAGGAAATTAAGCACCGGTTCCAAGAGCACCAAGCAACTTTATCCCCCAATAACCATATCAGCAGCAATGGGGACAAGGACAAGTTACGGTCTTGCAACGACCACAGTACCCGCCACAGCCGCCAGGACAAGCAGTTGTACCTGCACCTCCACCACCGACTCAAGTACATGCTTTGCCAACGCTGGAAGAGACATTGCGCACGTTTACGCAATTTATGCAACGCACTGAGTCGGCAATTCAACGTACAGAATAAGCAATCCAACGCTCTGAGAAAAGGATGGATAAATTTGAGGTGACACTTGGCCAACTTGCTGCGCAAATAGGGAAGAATGAGTCTGGGAAATTGCCAAGCCAACCGTCACAAGAACAAGCCATTACGGTGCTTAGGAGTGGACGAACTGTGGACAATAACATGGATTCGCCCGATGACGACCCTACTCAATCGACTGCCAAGACGGATGGAAATGAAGAAAGCTCAAACAAGGAGGATGACGAGAAGACGAAGATCGCCCAACCCTCGAAAAAGAATAACAAGGAGGCCGGGCCCAAGGCAACTCTTCACAAATCCTCTAATCCATACCGACCTCCCATTCCGTATCCTAGCCGTCTTCAATCAGAAAAGCAAGATAAGCAATTTTTTGATCTTTAATATGCTATCTAAAGTTAATGTGAATTTGCCCTTGCTTGATGTGATTAGAAATGTTCCCGCATATGTTAAGTTCTTTAAGGACTTAGAATCAAAAAAGAGACATTTTTCTAAAAATGAAAAGATTTGTTTTTCAAATACGGCGAACGTCATCTTTCGAAATTCCCTTCCCCCGAAGGAAAGCGACCCCGTGAGTTTTTGTATTAAAATTAATTTTGGAAATGGAAAAGAGACTCGGGGTATGCTTGACCTTGGGGCGGGGATTAATCTTATGCCTACTTCCATCTATGAGTAGTTTGATTTAAGTGCACTAAAGCCAACAAAGATGAGACTCCAGCTGGCTGATTGCTCAGTCCGGTACCCTAAGGGAATCATCGAGGAGCTTGGGGGACATCAAAGGTATCAGTCCGACCACGTGCATGCACCGTATTGAGCTGGAGGAAGGTGCAAGGCCGGTTCGAGACAGCCAACGCCGCTTAAATCCAAGTTGATGGAGGTAGTGAAGAAGGAAATATTCAAGTTGCTCGATGAAGGAATCATTTCCCAATACCCGACAGTGAGTGGGTGAGCCCCGTACATGTTGTGCCGAAAAAGGGGGGCATCACAATCATAGAGAATGAAAAGGGAGATATTATTCCAACACGTTTTACTACTGGATGGCGTATGTGTATCGACTGTAGGAAGCTGAATGCCGCCACTAGGAAGGACCATTTTCCGCTCCCTTTCATTGACCAGTTGCTCGATAAATTGGTTGGGCATGAGTATTACTGTTTTCTTGATGGCCTATCTGGATATTACCAAGTTGCTATAGCCCCCGAGGATCAAAAGAAGACGACGTTCACTTGTCTGTTTGGGACGTTTGCCTTTCGCAGGATGCCATTTGGCCTATGCAATGCACCGGCTACATTCCAACGATGTATGTTTTCGATCTTCACTAACATGATTGACGAATTACTCGAGGTCTTCATGGATGATTTCTCGGTATTTGGCTCTTCCTTTAACTCTTGTCTTAATAATTTGTCTAAAGTTCTTGAATGATGTATTGAGAGTAATTTGACATTGAGTTGGGAAAAGTGTCATTTTATGGTGACGAGTGGTATAGTACTTAGTCATGTTGTGTCTCATAGAGGTTTGGAGGTGGATAAAGCTAAAGTTGATGTTATAGAGAATCTACCACCTCCCACGAATGTTAAGAGTATTCGTAGTTTCTTAGGACACGTGGGGTTTTATAGGCGATTTATAAAAGATTTTTCAAAAATTAGTCGCCCGCTGTGTCATTTACTTGGTCTTGACGTGCCGTTTGTTTTTGATGAGTTCTGTCTTAAAGCTTTTAACTTACTCAAAGAAAAATTGACCACGGCACCGGTGGTCGTTGCTCCAAATTGGTCCCTCCCTTTTGAAATTATGTGTGATGCTTCTAATGATGTCGTGGGGGCAGTTTTGGGACAACGAGTGGATGGTCTCCTCCGAGTGATTTATTATTCAAGTCTCACTTTAAATGAAGCACAAAGGAACTACACCACCACCGAAAAAGGACTTTTAGCCGTGGTAACTTTGTTAGAAAAATTTCGTCCTTACATAATTGGTTCTTGAGTCATTGTCCATAGTGATCATGCGGCCCTACGTTACCTTTTTCATAAACCTCAAAGCAAGACGCGTTTGATCCGTTGGGTACTTTTACTTCAAGAATTTGACGTTGAGATAAAGGATAGAAAAGGGTGTGAAAATGTAGTAGCCAATCATTTGTCACGCTTAGACGTAGGGGGAAATGTGAACGAACAGGGTCTTATAAATGATGTATTTCCTTATGAAACTACTTATGCTGTCTCTTCGCACCCCACCCCTTGGTTTGATGATATCATTAATTATCTTGCTGGTGGCCATGTGAGGGCCGATTTATCCTTCCAAGAATGGAAGAGATTTCTTTTTACTTGCAGGAATTACTTTTGGGAAGAACCGTTCCTTTTCCGATTCGGGAAGGACGACATAATTCGGAGATGTATTCCCGAGGACGAACAACATAGCATATTGTCATTTGTCACGATCAGCAATGCTGAGGTCATTTTGGAGGCCAAAAGACTACTTTAAGGGTCCTTCAATCATGATTCTATTGGCCGATGCTTTTCAAAGAAGCTCACGAATTTTGTAAGTCATGCGATTGTCAGGATTGGTTAAAGGACGGATGTCCCAATCTCCTGACCTGATTGTCAGGAGAGACCAGGATTGGCTTAGGGTGGCTGCCCTTAAAAAATCCTTATTTGTTTGACATGTTAAGCCAGGATTGGCTAAGTGTGGGTGCCCATGACAACGCCCGACCTAATTAAAAGACTCTAAATACAAAGGCCCGACTTGATTGTCGGTCCAGAACCAGAAGAAAAACTAAGGGTAGAGACACGTAAAAGACACAATTTACAGGTCAACCTTAAACAAGAGCTGACTGTAGGCGGAGACCTTACCTATTCAGATTTGGCGGTAAGCCTAAAACGCCTGAATAGGCTACAACTTGGAAAACCTTAGTCTAACTGGTTTAATTTATTGGAAAGAAGAATCAATTAAAAATATTCTTTGTTTTTATTAACATTCTGGCAATATAAAAAGACATTTCCCACGTCTTCTACGAAGACCGGCAAGTTTGATTACAATGCAGGAAATAAACAAAAGGAAATTCAACAAAATCCCAGGAAAACCTAACTATGAGAAGAAGAGGCTCTCCGATCAGCGGCCAGAGCACGGCGGACGCGCCACAGCTCGCGCTCGATCTCGTGATAGCACTGACGGTACTTATCAGCCCGCTCAGAGATGGTGTGAGCTTCACCGGCGGCGATCGTCAGCCGGCTCACCGACTTTGTAAAGTCGTCCTTCTCTTCCTATAACTGACGATTCAGTTATCACAAATCAGCCCACTCTCACTTTTAGTGGTGTTTCTTCTGCCTTTTCCTCTCTAGAAGGCGGTAAAGATAGTTGATCTTTTCTCGGAGCACAGTCATCTTATTAGAAAGCTTGAAGTTTTCAACGAACAGAGCAATGTTCTTTCGCTTCACAAAATCGAGTTCTTCAAGCAGGGAGGAAGAAGAAGCCATTTTTCAATTGAAGGAAAATGAATCATAGATGCACGTATATAAAGAAAACAGAGGCACGTTCCAAGGAATCAAAAGTACTAGGGGTTCCGGGAAATCAGGAAACCCTAGAAGCCCAAGAGTCGTTACAGGACAAAAGGCATTCATTAACATAAAAAATTTCAGAGTTCAAATTCCAGAAACGAAAAAATATAGACCAGCCACACAGGCGAACTACAGGTCTGACAGAAAGAAAAACAAGAAGCTATTCTAAGAGCCTAATTTTCGGTTTCCAGCTCAGAATAAAGCTCTACCGCCAGCTGTTCCACTGCACCCTCAGACAAGGCGCCTGGAGAGGCTCTGCCTGGCAACTCACCCAAACCTGCAAAGGTTGGGGAGGGAGAAGAAGCAGGAGGAGCGACCACGGCAAGAGCCAGGTCTTGTTGAGACTGCTCAGGCATGGGAGAGTGAAGGACATAAAAGATGTGCTCGGCGAATTCTGCCAGGCCCCGACTATATGTAGGCGGTCTTGTTCCGGGGCGTTGATTCGAACTTTTGTGTACCTACTTTATAAATATTTGTCAATTATTCAAAAGCTCACTCGCAAGAGTACGAGTACGCATGTAGGTTTGTAAGTTGAACCGAATCGTTTCTCAAGGAAAATTAGGCTCGAAAGTTCCTTTTGTGTTTGTTTGTTCACGAATACGAAGTAAAATAAAAATCCTAATCTAAACACATAAAAGCAATAAATCGACTTAAACGAAGAACAATAAAAATTAAAGGTTTTGAAAATAATTAAGAAACTTCGGTTCTAGAGTTTTGAATCATTTCCACGATCTCTTGGGATAAATTCCAATTGATGATTCACGACGATTCTAGACTCTAGACCCGTTTGATCTAACCAAGCAATCATATCATCATCAATAAAATCAACATCATCATCAACAATCTCAATAATATACAAATCATCATCATACATGGGGCGGTTTGTTTGTTGGAGTTGAATTATTCTAAATTAACTAGCAAGCATAAGAATTTAATTAATCTAATTAAACGAAAGCATAAGAACTAATTAAACTATATTAAAACGAAAGTAATTAAAAAGTTACTAATTAAACTATGATGAACAGCAGCGTTTCGGTGTCGAGATCTTGAATCTAAGCTATCTAATCTATCTAAGAACTAATCTACTTTATTCTAAATCTAAGAATTTAAAACTAAGAAAATAAAATGGCACTCTTGGGGTTGTCAACCCCCAAAAGGCCTTAGAAACCCTAGGAATAATGTGTATTTTCGAATGTGAGGGGTTGGGGGTTATTTATAGGTGTAGGTGGCTTAGAAAAGGGGTCAAAATTAGGGTTTCCGCCCCTTCTAGGACGTTCAGCACTTTCCATGCCGGTTGGACCCAGAGACATCCCTTCTAGAAGGCCCAGAATCATAAGGTGCTGCCAGTCCAGCTTTCTATACCGGTTGGGCCCAGCGACAGCCCTTCTAGAAGGCCCAAAACTGTCATTTCTTCAAATCGCGGCCCGTTTTCGCTGAAACTCTACTCGTTTGACCATTCTTGACTACGTCCAAACCTAAATACCTCAAAATACCTAAAATAAACATAAAATTAATTAATTATAATTAAAATACGGTAAAACAAGTTGGAGATAAGAAAATGTGAAAATATGCTCAATCTATCCAACTTTCACCGAAAACAATAACAAAAATGAACTGAAATACTAACTAAAATTAAGACAAATTCATGTTAATCAACTACCCCACGCTTAATTGGTTTGTTCGTCCTCGAACAAATGATAGTTTCAAAGACTAACCAGTATGAAAATCAGTCCAAGCAATGAGTCGTGTCGTGCTACATACATAATTTTGAAAATATGGATACAAGTCACGCAACTTCAAACACTCAACCCTTATTACATTGTCGCTCCAAAACCAAATTCATGCATCCTCTCAAAAGGGAAATATATATGGGTGTTCGCTCAAAGCACTCAAGAATTTTCTGCATGGGACGTGTATATACTCAAATCATTCAAATACAAGCACAATAAACAAGAACCGAAAATCAATCTCTTTTGAATCACAAATTAAGTATGTTATCGAACTAAGAATCGGAAAAGGTCTTTTCGGGTTGTAATGTAAGGCTCTTTGGATGGGTATGGAATATATAAGTCGTGTGGCTTAATAACTCACCCAACCTAATCTAATCACGAAGCAATTGCTTCACCTCCTTCAAAAATAAAAAAAACCTCACTAAACACTCATAACGTAGCCTTTTGAATATAGGCTATTTCTCAACTCGTAACTCTAACCGACTTGAAACTCAAAACCACTTAATCACAACTCTTTTGCCTTTTAAACATAAGGCTTTATAAAATAAAATAACTCAAGCCTTTATTAGCGCGTAGGCAATGACTAACAAAAATTCACCAAGACTCACCATCCTTATTTTTCTTCTTTTTTTATTTTTTTATTTTTTTTATTTCCCCTTTTATTCTTTTTATGGGGTCTTTATTATTATTTTTTCTTTTTTTTTTCGGATGGTGGTCTTACAAAAATTCATAAAAATCATAAATTCCTAACAAAATTTCCAAAATACTAATAACCAAGAAAAATAGCGAACTCCTACCCCACGCTTTTAATGAGTTAGTAGGGGTCGACTCAAAAATAAAATCACTCATGGCTATAGGCATGGGTTATTTGGCTATGATTGGCTCATTCGAAATTTATAGTGGCTAAAAAAAAAAATGAATATGGCCGGAAATAGGGTTTTATATGTGCCTTAACCTCATTTTCAAAGTCAACTACACACAGCGGTTTCAAAGAGATATCAAGACTGAAACTTATTCAAGCACATGCAAAGATGATAATCACTCAGGCAACTCACTGGCTTTTTGCATGAAAAAGTTTTGAATTGACGCTGCTTTTAAGGTTTTGTGAAATCAATTGCGTCCAAATACCATTTTACAATATATAAATAATTTTGAAAAATTTTATGCACTTATACACACTCAAAGACAAGAACATCAAATAATATTTAATTAACTTCGACAGGCAAGCCATACAAACATAATATCGCGCACTAATAGCAATCAATCACATAAAAAAAATTTAAAAATTGCAAAAATTTTACTATAAATAACACTCAACCATCCCCCCTTTAAAAACGAGGCAAACTCCTGATTGCCATAAGTAAAAGAAAAGAAAAGCAAGGGAGATAGGGAATAAGACAACATCCCTGAAAAATTGGCGAGCAACTCCAAAAAGGCGTTCGTGCAATAATCCTTCGTCTCGAACTCGTGATCAAAAATATCTTGAATAAATACCTAGAAAGACAAAACAAACGAACAAAAACAAACTAACTAGTAAAACTTAAAGAAGAAGAAAATAAAATAAATACTTGGGTTGCCTCCCAAGAAGCGCTTGGTTAACGTCGGAAGCTCGACGTCTTCTACGAACGATGCTATCCCGGATCCAGAAATAAGTGACGATCGTGCCACGCCTTAGTGTTCTCCAAGAGTACGTTTAGGCAATTTAAATCACCAAGGCGAGCTCGGAAAGCAAGTCATAGAACAAAAACTTCAATTCACTTCGGAGGTCGAAAAAGCGAATGATTGATCACCACGAACATATCAAAAGTAAATTGTGGCATAGGGTGATCCTCTACTTCCTTAGAAACTAGGGAATCCGTCGAACAAACGGCAAATCCCTCGTACACGCCGAACTTCTTCAAATCTTTAGCATCTCTCTCAACACCCTGGAAAATATTAAAATCTATATAATGACATAGGGGAGGGAAATTTTGCTTGATTACCTCAACCACCATCTCATTCTCATCCTCGATCATGGGTGGCTCGATAAGAGGCTCGATCATTGCATCCTTCTCTATAAATTCATCCACCACCTTTTCTACATTGGGCATCGCATCACCTCCATCCTCATTGAGCTCGATTGGTCATGAATCTTCATCATCGATTAGGTTCTCCAATGGAAACACCTCCTCCTCGCAAACTTCTCCTAAATGACCATTCGATCTCATAGTCTCAACCTCTAAGATGGGCTTAATCGCAACAAGAATCGGCATCTCAGGCTGACTTGGAAGTTCGTCTTTCTCGTTCGACCTTTTCGCTAAATAATCCTCGATTTGACCACACAGTGCCTCCATAGTCTTTGTAAACTTAGAATAGTTATCTAGGATGGTCGATAGTGCAAGTTCGTCTTGATGGTGATTGGTTTCGCCTTCGTGATCTTGCTGCCAATCTTGGACGGCGACAACCTCCTCCTGTGGCTCATCATCAAATGTTACCAAACATTCATGCGTCATATGTCCTCGGCATCCACAACGATCACATATTACATTAGGTACGAAGAACATCCTCATGAATTTATCGCCTACTTCATACCATGTTCGCAGAGAATCGGGCTCTAACCTTTCAAACCATTTCATTGCTTCTTCCTTCAGCGCAAAAGTGAAGAGTCGCATCTTCACTTGATCCCTTGCAAGCCCGTGAAAAGGAGAACTATCAGTGATGAACTCAAATTTTTGAATGAATTTTAGCGCATCTTCATTCGGACGCCCATGAAAAGTCGGGAGATTCGATTGGTTGTATTTGTCCGGAAAGTAATTCATCATTGCGTCGCTCAATGGAATAGCCGGTCGAGGTGCATGACGCCAATCGAACGGTGGTTCATCGTACGGATAATACATAATTTTTTTAAAAAAAAAACCTTAAATAAAAATATTAAAATTTTTTTTTTTTGATTTTTTCTTGAAATTCGAGTAAAATATAATAAATTAAAAATTAAAAATAAAATTTACGATTTATTTATTTATTTTTATTTTTTTTGAAAAATAATTATTTCTTTATTTTTAATTTCGAAAATTAAAAATTTTTAATTAAAAATAATATTTTCGAATTTTTTTTAATTATTATTTTTTTTAATTTAAGAAAAACGGTTTGATAAATCTTGAGTTTTGTTTGTCGACGTTCCTCACAAACACAACACTCAACACACAAGATTAAACGCAACGGTGGAAAATAATAAAAACGAAATAAACGAAAAATCAAAAATAAATACTAACGATAAACGTAACGAAATAAGAACACAAATAAGGATACGCCGAACAAACAAAAAATTCACAACCTTTAGTTTTCCCCGGCAACGGCGCCAAAATTTTTGGTTCGAACTTTTGTGTACCTACTTTATCAATATTTGTCAATTATTCAAAAGCTCGCTCGCAAGAGTACGAGTTCGCATGTAGGTTTGTAAGTTGAACCGAATCGTTTCTCAAGGAAAATAGGCTCGGAAGTTCCTTTTGTGTTTGTTTGTTCACAAATACGAAATAAAATGAAAATCCTAATCTAAACACATAAAAGCAATAAATCGACTTAAACGAAGAACAAAAAAAATTAAAGGCTTCGAAAATAATTAAGAAACTTCGGTTCTAGAGTTTCGAATCATTTCCACGATCTCTTGGAAAAAATCCCAATTGATGGTTCACGACGATTCTAGACTCTAGACCCGTTTGATCTAACCAAGAAATCATATCATCATCAATAATCCCAACATCATCATCAACAATCTTAATAATATACAATTCATCATCATACATGGGGGGGTTTGTTTGTTGGAGTTGAATTATTCTAAATTAACTAGCAAGCATAAGAATTTAATTAATCTAATTAAACGAAAGCATAAGAACTAATTAAAATATATTAAAACGAAAGTAATTAAAGACTTAATAATTAAACTATGACGAACAGCAGCGTTTCGGTGTCGAGATCTTGAATCTAAGCTATCTAATCTATCTAAGAACTAATCTAAACTAATCTTAAGCTAGAGATTTAAAACTAAAAAATTTAAAGAGAAACTAAGAAAATAAAATGGCACTCTTGGGGTTGTCAACCCCCAAAAGGCCTTAGAAACCCTAGGAATAATGTGTATTTTCGAATGTGAGGGGTGGGTGGTATTTATAGGTGTAGGTGGCTTAGAAAAGGGGTCAAAATTAGGGTTTCCGCCCCTTTTAGGACGTTCAGCACTTTCCATGCCGGTTGGGCCCAGAGACATCCCTTCTAGAAGACCCAGAACCAGGAGATGCTGCCAGTCCAGCTTTCTATACCGGTTGGGCCCAGCGACAGCCCTTCTAGAAGGCCCAAAACTATCATTTCTTCAAATCGCGGCCCGTTTTTGCTGAAACTCTACTCGTTTGCCCATTCTTGACTACGTCCAAACCAAAATACCTTAAAATACCTAAAATAAACATAAAATTAATTAATTATAATTAAAATATGGTAAAACAAGTTGGAGATAAGAAAATGTGAAAATATGCTCAACCTATCCAACTTTCACTGAAAACAATAACAAAAATAAACTAAAATACTAACTAGAATCAAGAAAAATTCATGTTAATCAGGCGTAGGCGAATGAGGTAGGTTCAAGAGGATTCTGCAAAGGCAAGCTCCGGTCAAAGGGAGCCTCGGGGTTGGCCAGGGCCCATTTGGCCTGCTCGTCTAAACCAAGGTGGTAATAAACCACGACTTCCGGGAAAAGCAGGGTGTAAAGCTCTTTAGACCCGAGGAAAGATTTCTGGGCCTCCTCCCTTGCGACCTGGACCAATTTCAGGCTCTCCTCCGAGTTTAAAAAATCGGGTTTCCATCCTTCCCTGGTCTTAGCCAGGGCCACATCTGCAAGACTTCTTGCCTCCTCCAGATCTTCGTCCCTCGCCTCAGAACGAGCTGTTTCCATCATCTTGTCTTGAGATTTCTTCATATCGGCCTTTTCCCCCTTCAGTTTCTTTATTTCAGCTACCTTCTCCTTAGCCAAAGCACGGAAGCGCTGCCCCTTCTCATGCAATATTATATTTTCCTTAATGGCATCGAATTGGATCATGGAACTTGTCGCCCTAATGGCCAAGAGAGCCCTCTTGGCCTCAGCCTGTATATAAAAGGGAGTTAGAATATATAAATGAGGAAGAAGTAAAAGGAAAAGAAAAAAAGGGGGGCAACGAAGGATTTATCCGCGCCTCGTCCTGACACCACGACTCCATCAGCTCGCGGTCACTCAGCTTCTCTAGAACCTACATGTCCTCTGGCGCGCATTGCCCGCTCACATGCCGAACTGCCACATCACCAGAGCAGTTCAAAACTTGAGTCCTATTGGGAGGGCCCGCACTGCGAGTGATGGTCATAGCAGGCATCACAACAGAGAGTGTGTGCCTGCCCTGACTAGTGCGAGGCCTCTTGGACAGCAGAACCTCATCCTCCTTAGACTCGGGGGCAGGATCTCTTATCGACGAAGGACATGGAGGAGGCTGAGAGGATTGGGAGCCCTGGATCCGGAGAGAAGAGGAAGGGACCCCTTCTCGAACTCGAGGTTCTGGAGCAACCTTTGTCCCCTTCTTGGCCACAGATTCAAACATTTGGCGCATCATCCTTTCTGAAAAGAGAAGAGATAGAAAAATAAGACTTGTGGAAATTAAAAGTATAATGAGACAGACCAGGATAAAGAGAATATTACCGATCTCCTTGGTTAGAGGACCCATTTATGATCGTTCATTAAAGAAGTCAAGGACATGTGGAAGGAGGAGATTAGTGACGTGGATGGGATTCCCGTTAAGGGTAGAGATTGTTTTTTGCAGATTGGAAGATCTATCCGCGGCAGAGGTGTGTGGGTAGGACGGTAGTTTTTTAATGGGTTTACAATGAAAACCCTAATCTCCATCGCAATGGACAAAGAAAAACTTCTTCCTCCAGGCCTTATTAGAGAAGGGAGTTTGTACAAGAAATGAACTCCAGGTCTGGCACTAAGATAGAAGCAGCCTGGGTAAGAGCTCTTCACTTGAAAGTGCTGGAAGAAGGTGTGAGCTCTTGGATCCAGACCAGCATAGTGCATGCCCAGATTGAAACACACCATGATCCTAAATGAGTTAGGGGTGAACTGGAAGACATGGATTTTGTACAGAGCTGCGATCTCTAACATCAGTGGGTTCACCAGAAGGCGCAAGGCAAGCAGCCAAGGTACATTGACGAGGGGACCTAGAGGTAAATAATTTTTTATGTCTTTTTACTAAATTGTAACATTTTATCATTATGAGCGATTAATGATTTTGATTTATCTGTCATGCATTTCAACAAAGGCATGAAATGTAGATACATGAATGGGAGATAAGTGAGCCAGCCACTGCGCACAAGGTCTTTGTACGTATGCACAAAAAGAACAACGACACGTAGGTTGATACAAGATTAGTAAAACTAATTTAAGTGTATCTTATGTTAAATAGTTATAAATTAACTTGTTTTTTCGTTTTCATGTATAATTTACTAATGGTTTGTATTTCAGGAGAGGAGTAACAGCAACGTCCATATGAGACATGTGCTTCTTTATAGGATCCAGATAACGAGATTGACCCTGACCTTATTTATCTCGACGTCCAGGATGAGTAAGGGCTGACATTACGGCACTGGCTGCTTTAGGAAGTTGGTAGCTTCTTCGAAAGGTTTTGGAGGCGGCTATTCTTCCTCCTCGTAGCACGACAGGACTCGGGTGAGGGATCTCCTGACGTATAGGGAGGAGTTGGAGGCCACGAGATGAGTTAAACAAGTAATGAAAGATAGGTACAATTAGTCTGAGCTCTTATGTGTGCAGATGCAGCAGAAATTTGAGGCGCGGATAAATGTGCAGATTGCCGAGGTGTTAGCTCGATTTACCGAGGTGCTGCATAAAAGTAAATAGTCCACTATTCCCTCGGGTGATTTACCATAAAAATGACTCTTCCTTACTTCTCTCGAGATATTTACTGAGTACACTATGTCCCCTCAGTAAAATTTACAGATGAGGCCTAAATTGGCCAGACCCGGATTAGGGTAGACCTGGATCCAGATAGTCAAAGAAGGGAGCTCAGGATGGCTTACGCTTGGTGAGATTTGACCTGGTTTTCTTAAAAACTGAATAGAACAGAGCAAGGTCACCCCAGCCCAGGAGTTGTCCTGAGCTGATAGAGCTCTCATGTGAGATAAACCTTTAAATATAAGGGCAGGCTAGCTGGCAGAAAGGAGAGCAGTACTAGGGAAGACCTGGCCTCCTAACCCCCGTCGGGGGAAAAAGTGGGACCACTTATCAGAGTTTGTTGTTTAAACGGACCTTGATTCGTGGCCTTTGTTTTCGAGATCCCGGAAGGGGTCCGCACTGGGAAAAACTATAAGTATCTCAGCCCCAAGTCTGAGATAGGTATGTCATTCTTTGTGCATTCCTTACTTTGTTCACCAGAAACATTCTACACGCTTTCTGACTTGAGCATCTCGGAGAGGTTTCCACTGGAAAACCCCCGGTGGTCCTTTTCTGACGTGTCTGTGTGTGCAGGTCAGGGCAAAAGCACAAGTTCAAGCGTGGTCATATTTTTCCGGGTGAAACATTTACCAAGAGTTTTACTAAGGATTATTTGGTCATTACCGAGGGACTTTTCTCTCGATAAAATGTTTTGTTTTTTCTTGGTATCACAAGTTAGGGTTTAGTATTCTCTTTCGCTACGCCCCTTTTTTGTGTATTTCTTCTAGCCGCTCAGCCTTCTTCTTCCCATGGCCGCCGGCAAACCGGAGTTCCACCCGGCCCTCCCCGTGTCCAACATCCACAACCATATCCCCATCACTCTTGAGATGGAGAACGTCCAATACGCGACGTGGGCTGAATTATTCAAGATTCATGCCCGTTCTCACTGAGTCATCAACCATATCATCCCGTCCACAACGAATCCGCCGAGGGAACCCTCTACTGACACCGAAAAATAGTTATGAGAGACCTTGATGCCGCGGTCCTGCAGTGGATTTATTTCATGATTTCCTCCGACCTCCTCAACACCATCATCATCCCTGACTCAACGGCGAAGGCTGCGTGGGATCGCCTACGGAATATTTTCCAGGACAACAAGCACTCGAGGGCTATCACCCTTGAGCAGGAATTCTCCAGCACCACGATGGATAGCTTCCCGTCCGCTTTGGCCTACTGTCAGCGCTTCAAGCTCCTCGCTGATTAATTTTTGAATGTTGGAGCTACGGTATCCAACAACCACCTGGTTTTGTAGATGGTGGCCGGCCTGACGGACACCTACAGCAGCGTCGGCTCTATTCTTCACCATAGCAACCCTCTTCCGGAGTTTTACACCGCCCGTTCCATGCTCGTCCTGGAAGAGGCAGGCCTTGCCAAGAGCACTACAACGACTGCTGCGATGCTCGCCACAGCACCACCGCCGCAGATATCGTCCTATCCACCGTCCCCACGCCCTGCGTCTTCCTGTCGCCGTGCGAACAAGAAAAATGGAAAATGTACTGGCCATGGACATCCCTCGCCGGCTTCGGGTATGCCTCGTCCACAGTGGCCGCAGTGGTCGCCACCTTGGCAGCCGCAGTGGCACTGGCCCTCGCCACCGTGCCCGTATCCAACTGCGATGTGGCCTCATGATCTTGCCCCGGCTCGTTCCCCCGCTCCTCAGCCGGCCCTTCTCGGTGCTCGTCCTCAAGCGTACGCAGCCTCCGACCCCCCCTCACAGACAGATGTCGAAAATACCATGTATACGCTTGGAACCTCTCCTCCGGATCCGAATTGGTACATGGATACGGGTGCTACATCCCACATGATGTCTTCCCGAGGTACCCTCACGTCTTATGTCAATTCGATCATTAATGATGGTATTATTGTCAGTAACGGTCATTCTATTCCGATTTCTAGTTATGGTCAGTTTAGACTTCCCCACTCATCCACTCTTGGTTTAAATAATGTTTTGCATGCTTTGGATATTATTAAAAAATTTGTGTCAGTGAGGAAGTTTACTACTGATAATTCTGTATCCGTTGAGTTTGATCCTTTTGGTTTTTCTGTTAAGTACTTTCGGACAGGGAAGCCACGTATGAGATGTGAGAGTAGAGGCCCACTTTATCCCGTTACGTCTGCCGTGTCGTCCTCTGAGTCAGCATGCGTCACCACCACCCCTTCAATTTGTCATAATCGTTTGGGCCACCCGGGCGTTCCTGTGCTAGAGTATCTTAGAAGAAATAATCATATTTTTTGTAATAGAAAATTATCTTCAGCAGTTTGTTCTTCTTGTTCTTTGGGTAAACAAATTAGATTGCCATTTATGGCATCTACATCTCGAACCAGTTCTCATTTTCATATTATTCATTGTGATGTATGGACGTCCCCTGTTTTGAGTTCTTCAGAACATCGATATTATGTTCTATTTTTGGATGATTTTACGAATTATTTATGGGCCTTTCCTGTAGCTCATAAATCTCTTGTATTTGCAACATTCTTGAAGTTTCGTTCACTTGTCAAGACACAATTTGAGAGGAATATTAAGGTTTTTCAATGTGACAATGGGAGGGAATTTGATAATAAGTCGTTCAGAGAGTTTGCTACACTTCATGGGATGATTTTTCATTTTTCTTGTCCATGCACCTCTTCCAAAAATGGTAAAGCTGAACGCCAAATTTGTACTATTAATAATATGGTTCGTACCTTGCTCACTCATGGATCCGTACCGTCCTCTTTTTGGCATCTTGCCCTACAGATGTCCACTTACCTTTTGAATATTCTTCCAAAGAAAGGTCTGTCTTCTCATACTCCGATCTCTCTTCTCTACAACAAATGCCCGACCTATGATCATATTTGCGTGTTTGGCATTTTGTGTTACCCGTTGTTCCCATCTACGTCTATTCACAAACTTCAACCTCGTTCTACTCCGTGCATCTTCTTGGGGTTTCCATCGAGTCACCGTGGATATATGTGTTATGAGATCTCCACTAAGAAACTCTTTGTTTCTCGCCATGTCATCTTTGATGAGTCTCACTTTCCGTTAGTGAAGTCCAGTCCTCCTCCCCTTCATCGTATGAATTCCTCGATGATGGTCCCTCTCCTCATGTCAAGTTTCACCGAGCCTGCACTCCTACCCCCCTTTCCCAGCCTCGAGTGACTGTCGCCCCTCCGGTAGTCCCTCCAGTTGTTCCTTCAGTCGTCACTCCGGTGGTCTCTCACCGTCCTGCCACCTGTAGCCAAAGTGGAATAGTTAAGCCTGAAAGGGTGTTCAATCTGTCTTCCACTGTTATCCGTTCTCCTCTTCCTAATCGTCCCATAGATTCTCTTAGGTACCCTAATTATAAGGCGGCTATGGATGATGAGTTTAATGCTCTTATTGATAATAAGATGCGGGTTTTGGTACCCCATCCTCCTGATGCTAACATTATTCGTTGTATGTGGATTTTTACTCACAAGGTACGTGCCGATGGTTCTTTTGAGAGACACAAGGCTTGTCTTGTGGGAGATGGCAGGACTCAGCGAGTGGGTATTGACTGTGGCGATACATTTAGCTCGGTGGTCAAGCCAGCGACTATTCGGGTGGTCCTGAGCTTGGCTATATCCAAGCAATGGTATGTCCATCAATTGGACGTAAAAAATGCTTTCCTCCACGGTGAGTTGGCTGAAACAGTGTATATGCATCAGGCGCTTAGGTTTCGAGATTCTCAGCGTCCGAATCATGTCTGTTTATTGAAAAAGTCTTTATATGGATTGCGACAAGCTCCTCGTGCGTGGAACATGCGTTTCATGGATTTTGTGTCTACTCTTGGCTTTCGTCGCAGGGTGTCAGACCACTCCCTGTTTGTGTTTCAGGATGGTGACCGAGTGGCCTATTTACTTCTGTATGTGGATGACATCATCTTGATGGCTTCATAGGATGTCCTTCGTTGTCAGTTTGTGTCCCGGTTGAGCTCTGAATTTGCCATGAAGGACTTGGGTACTTTAAATTATTTTCTAGGCATTGCCGTGATACCACACAAGGGGGGGTTATTTTTGTCTCAGAATAGGTACACTAAGGAGATAATTCACAAAGCTGGTTTGGAAGACTGTACTCCGGCAGCTACTCCTGTTGACACAAAACCGAAGCTCGCTGCTGCTGAGAGTCCCCCTCTACCGAACCCGACTCTCTACCGTAGTCTGGCTGGTGCTCTCCAGTATCTCACTTTTACACGTCCTGATATTACCTATGCGGTCCAGCAGGTGTGTTTATTCATGCACGATCCTAGAGAGGTGCATATGCTTGCCTTGAAGCGCATTCTCCGCTATCTTCAGGGCACTGTGACTCTCGGCCTTCATCTCTCGCCATCGTCGACTACATCTCTTGTCTCCTATACTGATGCGGATTGGGCCGGCTGCCCGGATACTCGCAGATCTACCTCTGGCTACTGTGTGTTTCTTGGGGACAGCCTGATCTCGTGGTCTGCAAAGCGGCAGCCCACTCTTTCTCGCTCGAGTGCTGAGGCCGAGTATTGGGGTGTGGCTAATGTTGTGTCTGAATCTTGTTGGCTTAGGAATTTACTGCTTGAAATGCACCATCCTATTATGACTGCTACGTGGTCTACTGTGATAATATCAGTGCGGTATAACTTGCGGGGAATCCGGATCAACACCAGCGTACGAAACACATTGAGTTGGATATCTATTTTGTTCGTGAGAAGGTCGCACGGGGGCAAGTTCGCGTGCTGCATGTTCCTTCTCGGTCTCAGATCGCTGATGTGTTTACTAAGGGTCTTCCCTTGGTGCTTTTTGATGATTCTCGTTCCAATCTCAATGTTCGTCCTCCACCCGTTTCGATTGCAGGGGAGTATTAGATTATATTTGTAATTGATTGTATTACCATATTAGTTGGCTAGTTTATAGGAATTAATTTAGCATCAGTTGGGTATATATATACGGGTTTGTACGCTGCATTATTCAAGGAATCAGATTCTTTCAGTGTACACTAGTTATTGCATTATTGTGCTAATATTAAAATCTAAAATCTGCAACAACTGAATATGTACAAAAGGAGTTTTTTTTTTTATCGAAATGATATTGAATTTGTATAAATCTCGGACAAATAACTACACTTGTTGGCTGATAAGCCCAGGACACCCACTTACAACAAAAAGTCAAAAAATTCCCAAGTAGGTGCAATGGAGGCAACCCAATAACAATACAAAATTGACGCCTTATACCTATCGTTTACAAAAAAACAACACATAAGGGGAAAAAAACCATCAACATCAGTAGTCATTATTAGCAAGGCCGGACCAAAACATCTTCCTGCACACTATTTTTCATTGATTCTAAGAATATGAAGCATACTGTGCACACTTTAATGCATTAATGTGCAAAAGTCACATTACACCTATATCAACTGAAATGATATTAAACGATAGTGCATATGGGAATGTTAAACCATATGGGACATACTGTGCATACTTTAGTTCATTAATGTGCACGTATTGAAAAAATATATATAGAAGAGCCCTAATTCAAAAGAATTTCGAAAATTAGATGAACTACTATAATCCGAAATCAAAAACTAAACATCTAGAAATAATAAACTAGCCTCCGAAATTGAAAACCGATAATCAGATGAACTACTATAAATCCAAGAATAAGTGAAAAGAAATATTACCTGATTCGTTCTCAATCGAAGCCATTGAGGTGCAACCAAAATCGAAACCCATATAAATCAAGAAAAATCGAGCAGGGCCCAAAGCTCATAGAAACCAGAAGAAATCAAATAAGCAAGGGGCCTCAAATTGCTGAAACTCGTAGAAACGTGGCAAAGTCGAACCAGAATCGTTGTCCAAAATCTGGAGGTGAGTTTCAACTCGAGTCCCCTAAAATTAGGGTTCATCAATCAGCTGAAAGAGGGATATTGTTCGATCTTTTTTTTTTTTTTAGAATTTTCTTGATTCTGAATGGAAAAATGAAAAAAAAAAAAAAAAAGAGTAACGATGTAAGAGTCGTTTAATTTTTCATTAGATTATATCAGTTATAATGATTAAGATTTATTCTCACTTCTCACAAACAGACTCATTATCACCTGCGTACACACACAAGAGAGAGAGAGAGAGTGACACATCTATACTCTATATCATAAATGTAAATGTGTCAGATCCAACTCTCACCCATACGGGGAAAAGGTGAGACATCTATATTCGATATCTTAAATGTACATGTGTCGATCCAACTCATAAAAAATGAAGACAAGATTTGGGAATCTATTGTAACTTATCAAGCTCGTACTTGTATCAATTTCGTTCACCAGTTTTTTAGTGTAAAATTATTAAAAATAAGTCAAAATGACTAACAAATAAGCATCTAACTACCGGCCTAGATACAATCGGGTTGATTTGGAATTAGTTAATATAAGCAAATTTGAAATGGTCTTTTTCTTTCTTAAACATTCTCTATTTGTTTCTTCTTAATGATCAAGTAACTGTATCTGGAATTCAAATCACATTATGTATAGTTTATGTAATTACAATCTTGATGTAATGACATTAACTAGAAAAACAATTTAAATATGATATCGATACTAAACATTAACGAATTGTGATATTAACACGTAAAGGGTAACTAAAAAAAACACTTTTTTAATTATTCATATGGACAGTGCTTGATGGGCCTATGAATTGAGACTTCCAGGAACGCCCACAACACCCCCAGCACATTTATAACGGAAGGCCCAGTGCAGAAAGGCCCAGAGTGTAATAATAGAACTACAAGAATAAAGAAGGGAAATTGACGTAGTTGTCTATTCTAAGAGTTCTAATTCCATTTTGTGACCATAGTTTAAAAATATCATATATGACTAATTAATAGAAGAATCCCATCTTTAGGTGATTATTTACCCTCACATATCTTTACCCTAGATTACGCATGTAATAACCAAAAATACAAAATATAAACATAATTCCCCCTAACTTATTATGTCAGTAATACCATTAGTAAATTGTAATGGAAGTCACTCCAATCTCTCAATTATGAATGACTTATTTATCGATAGGAAGAAGAAGATACGAAAAAATAAAGGTAACTGATTCAACTTGAAAATGGGGAATCCAGAAAAATTAAAGAAATTACAGAAAATAAGATCAGACTCATTGACAAGTCGTTTAGAAACGAAGGGAAACAAGAAGTAAGCCTGTTGCCTTTTTCTATCTTTTCGAAATAGTTTTATTTATTCTGGTAATTTCTGTTGTGCTTCAACCACACACACACACACACACACACAACACACAGTTATAAATATACATACTGTTCGCTGTGGTTGATGTTACTTGCATGTAATAACCATAAATTTATGCTACCTTCATACTTTTCGGTACTTTGTTGTTTCCTTTGAAGGTACATATAATATGCGTCAAAAAAGTTTAATGATTATTTTTTTATTTGTTAATCGTCGTAATTGGGAAATAATAGTCCGTTGTTTATTGCACGCACTTTTTTTGTATTTTGAAAAAATAATGGTTATTATATTCATGTATTGAATAAACTTTCGGACAGTGTTAAAATTTTGAGTGAAATTAGGTTCATGTGATAAGTATACGATTTGTCGGCTATTGTAATACGTTATTAGTTGATGATTTTTTCTGGACATTACTCTTAAGCCGGTCACGTGTGTTTTGTTGTTGTTGTTTTTTCGTTTATTTTTCAGTACATGGTTGTTCGTGCATTATAATGGTGAGTGTGACTAGAATAATAACTACATTAACTTTGAGGTGGTGGGAGTTGCAATTAGTATAGGCTGCAAGTATGAATATTTGAAGAAGCATATTGCAGAACAAATAAAAGTTAATACGAGTTATAAACATGTTGTGTTGATCAGATGAAGGATGAATATCAACCAATTTTGATAGAAAATGATGCATGCTTGGAATTTTACAAAGAGTTGAAGGCGAAGGAACGTGATTATACGAAGTTCCCGTTGTGCACGACAATAATAGAGATAAGGCACAATGCTGTAAGTTCCCTTACAACACCTGGTCGAGCATAATTGTAGGTAAAATCAATTAAACGCAAGTGCAGCATTTGAGGGATGCAATGTTGCTTGATATAAACATAACAAAATTGAGCATTTTTAATTTTGCAAATGAGGCAGTGAATTCAATTGTGCAGGAGGTTGATTCAAATTCTAATAAAATAATTGAGATTCCACGTGAGAGAGATGATATCATAGATGACGACATTGAACATGGTGACGTGAAAACAAGTCAGTTATTCGGGAGTGAGGAAGTTTTAAAAAGAACCTTGAAGTTCTTTGCGCTAAGCCAGAAATTCAATTTTCGAGTTGTGAAGTCATGTCGTAAATAATATTACGTCACATGTTTAGATGATGGATGTGGTTGGTTTGTGAAAGCTTCCTGTGTTGGTGATCCTTGTATTTTCAAAGTACGTTTCATGCACAATATGCACACATGTCTGATAGATAAGTGAATGAACGAGCAACGGCAAGCTACTTCGTAGATTGTGAGCGAATTTATCAAGAAAAAGTTCTGTAATTTAAAAACGACGTATACACCAGCAAACATAATAAGGGACGTGAAGGATGACTATGGGGTTAATTTGAACTATAAAAAAGCATGGAGGTCAAAAAGAAAAGCAATGGATGAGGTTCGAGGTAAATCGGATGAGTCATATATGGTTGCTCGATATCTCGAGTTGTTGACAGAAGCGAACCCCAGTAGTTTTATAAAGTTGAAGATGTCCGATGATAAAAAATTCCAATTCCTATTCAAGTCAATGTACGCATCGATCAAGGCTGGCACCATTGCAGGCCAACCGTGGTGGTGGATAAGACCTTCTTAAAAGCATCGTATGGTGGGACTTTACTAACGACAAGTGTGCAGGATGCACACGCGCATATTATGCCACTCTCATTTGTCGTTGTGGATTCAGAAAATGATTTGTCGTATGAATGGTTTTTTCTAAATCTCAGCGGAGTGATTGGTACGAGGACGGGTATGTGCATTGTGTCTGATAGGACGAAAGTTTAGTGAAAGCAGTGAGAAAGTTAGTTCAATGGACGTTACTAATTAATTAAATATAATTTATTTCTTTTTGGTGATCCATATGTGAGTATACTAGAAAGATATATATACATACATACATACATACATACATACAAACATACATACATACATATATATATATATATATAAACAGACTGCGCTTTGCAATAAAAATAAAATATATGTATTTATTTCTTTTCTTATTTTGAACATACTGTGGTTTGCAATAAATGTATAAACGGACTGTGGTTTGCAATAAAATATATAAACAGCCTTTGTTTTCCATTATATTTAGTTGTTTGGAAATCTTCCATTTGACTCTGAGCATCTATGTATAAGTATTTTATTTATATGTGGTACAATAATTTCAAAATATTTAATGTACAAAGAGTATTATATTTTGTTTAACATGCACAATGGCATTTATATATAACTTTTAATGTATGATGGCTTCATGTTTTTTATGCTTCGAGGTTGTTCACACAATAAAATTTTGTATGATATTATGGGAAATTATACTTGATTTTACAAATGTGGTGGCGTTATAGTTAAAAAAAATATGAAACATCTTTGCAGGTTTATCCCGAGGTGGCGCAATATTTTTGCATGTATCATCTTGGGAATAATTTTAAACGTCATTTCAAGAAAATGCAAAAGTGGTATGTCAAACACTCATTGCAAATGCAACAGCTTACACTACAAATGAGTTCATCGTACACATGAATGAGTTGAAAAAAATGAATAATAGAATTATCAAATACCTCAAGGGTGTGGGAGTTGATCAATGGGCTCGGGCACATTGTCCACATAATCGATTCTTATCGATGACATCTAACGTGGCCGGGTTAGTGAATGTATCCTTAAGATTTGCGAGGGAGTTACCTGTGAAAACTCTATTAGAGTGTTTAAGGGCATTACAACAAAAGTGGAATGTTGCAAATGGGGATGAAGTGAAATGCACTTTCACGATTCTAACTAGAAAGGGACAAGATATGATGAAAGAAAATTATAAAATGTCATTGAGGATGTCGGTGAGTATTATTTGTATTTTTTATATTTGTATTATTATTTTATTTTTGTATATGGGTGTTTATTTGTGGGATATAATAGGTACACTAAGCGAATGATAGAATATACTAGGTGTTTATTTGGGCAGTCAATTTTTGAGGTTGATTTGCAAGATAAAGCGTGCACGTGCAAGTGGTTACATATGGATGAATTGTCATGTGCCCACGCTCTAAGCGTATAGAGAGGGCGGAATGAAGATGCGATTCCATATTGTTTGAAGTATTGTTATAAAGAGACTATGGTAGCGACATATCAAGAGTCCGTTTATTATGTTCAGTGTGAAGGGCCATGAAAAATGCAAGATGGTGTGGACGATGACGTCATTCTCCCTCCGATAGGAAGAGTAAGATCGAGTCGACCAAAAAGGCTACGAACACCTTCTGAAGGCGAATACCCTCATAGAACGAAATGGGGCAGATATGGAGGAAAAGGGCACAACATCAAAACTTGTAGGTGCATATTACAACATAAGAATTGATAAGTGATGAAGTCATGTGTTTGTTCTATTATTGATAGTTTGTTTCTAACACACATGATTGACGGCCTGCGGACTTGCTGTATGGGGGCAGTAAATAACT
Source organism: Phtheirospermum japonicum (assembly GCA_014905375.1). Lineage (NCBI taxonomy): Eukaryota > Viridiplantae > Streptophyta > Magnoliopsida > Lamiales > Orobanchaceae > Phtheirospermum > Phtheirospermum japonicum. Next base: position 1,421,188 of record BMAC01000094.1, on the reverse strand, counting down.
AATGGTAATCATTGATAAATGAATGTAATAGTAATTTGAAATTCGAGTGTTGTATCCATATTCATAAAAAGCAAAGAATTAACTAGAAATTTTAAAAATGAGAAACGACTGGATACTTATTACGACAATTACATTACTGAAGTGGGAAAAATAATTAACGACCCGTAAACTGAGAAAATGAATAGTATGTAAATGAATATGCAACTAGATATAAATTCGGTAAATAAATAATAAATAATCCATACACCAGTTACATAAACCAGGATGGACACATACATACAGATTTCGAGGTAGATGTTATCAACATCGTATGGTAAAAAATTTGTTGACCCGTAATAAACATAAAATAAACTTCATAGAAAATGACACGATCATAAATGTTCCAAAATGATAGGTGTCCACCGCAACAAGTAATCAAAACATAAACCCATTAAAAGATGTTGCAGGATTAAATAGTAGGTAATTACAACAAGGGACCTGCTAGGTTCAGTAGATAAAAACATAAAAGTTAAACTTTCCCTACAAATCTGTAACCAAAAAACTAGCGCAGAAAATATTGTCTAAAACACATTAAAAAGAAAACAGAATAAAAGTAGTAAAGCCGATGATATAATGATGTTAAAAGTAGTTAATTACCAAAATGATTACGTGAAGTTTTGATCCCGTTAACGTAGACCGCTATGAATTTTATTTCACATTCTTCTTTGGAATGTTTTCCCCTTATATGCTCTAGTAATGGGCCGGGTGACTCGCCCTCACTACTATAGCCTTCATCGATCTTCTTCTTTCAATGATTCCACAAAAGATAAGCTAGTCATTTTCGGTGGACCTCAGAATCAAAACCATTTACTGGAATGTCATCATCTGAGATAAAGTATTCAGCATATGACGTCATGTGAAACTCACAATCCCTGAAACAGTACAGAAGTATTGACAAAAAATAGATGATTTCAGTTATTGAGCAAAAATCAATAATGACAAATATATGTTGAATACATGAAACTATAAAAAAAAGGAAGTGAAAAATTCACCCGAGCTGTTGAATTGGTAGATTATCAACAATTACAACTTCAAATGGGTCGGTGATTACTTTCCCTTCATACCCACTATATCGGGTGTTGATGTCTTTTCTAATGCTATAAGACCACACCATATCCAGAAACAATGGAATATGTCTAGAGTAGGATTTGATCGCCTCATCAACAGCGACATCAACCTCTTCCAAATGGAGTGTATTGTAAACAAATAATAACCCATCCTAAAGTGACAGTCTACCTAATACCCAGTGGCCTGCTTGACGCAGATGAATATGAATAGGAAACAATATGTGGTCTACTTCAAACCAAGAAGTCCCACAAATCATTTTGTAACCAAACATATAGTCAATAATAGAGTTGTGTGCATTTATGATTATGGTAGATGATGGATTTGATGCATACACTATGTACAAACTCGCGATAGATTGCTCCGAAAAAAATCCATGGTTGTTTAACGATTATGCACGTTAACATCTGTGTACAACGCAATCTTCCGTAGGTAGTAGAAGATCACATCAACGTGCTGGATGAAAAAAAGATTAAACAAAGTTTATAATCACTTAGAAGTACTCGTGTGAATGAGAATATAATAATGTTGGGAACATTTGGGTTCTTACCGTTTCATCCCGAAACATTTCGGGCCCATCGAGAGTGAAAAACTAGTTCTTAATAGAAACATGCCCCAAGTTAAAGTCAAATGTAGGCTTTATGTCACCACACCTCGACTTGTAATAACCAAATCTTGAAAATGGGAAGGCAAGAAAATTTTTTGACTCAGGAGGTAGGTTGCATATCCATATATGTAATAGAGAATAAAATATTAAATTGATAACTGAACCATAAAGCTAAAATTAAAAGTCTAACGAGAAAAATATACCTATTAGGGGTCTTTTTTGGGTTCACTAGGAGCCCCTTCTTCAACCACGCATCAAAATCTTGTGCTTTCTCCTCATCTTCTAAAGACCAATAGTAATCATCGAGAGGACATGATCCCGTGCATTTGGTCTTTGAAATCTTCTCTTTCTGTTTCTTCAGGAACAACCTACATAGATAATGAACTTAAAATAAACAAGTCAAGTGAGAACTCATTCTAAAAGATGAGAGTGTGTTGATTATAAATGTGTCACTGAGAGTACATTATTTATCAATGCATACTTGAAAATCTATCCCAATATGTAAAAATTATTGTATAAGACTAAGCAAGTATTACATTGCATGTTGATTTCTTTTAAATAGAAATGTCAGAAAGTGATTGTGTCAGAAATAGTTTATACTACTAATTCCAAAAAACACGTTTATCAAGTTGATAGATTTTGAATGGATGTTGTGGAATGATTAAATTAAACTACCGGATTGCATAATAAAATGTTAGCCAAAACTACGAGAATGAATTCCTTTCTCTATACGTAATAATTTATTTGCATTAAATATACTAACAAACCCAGATAAGTAAAATAATAAGAACGTGAATTTTGGAAAATAGTACCTCTATCGCAACCGCATTTTCTTTAACACTTGTTGGACAATTCGACACGTTATCATTAACACGAAACAATATAGCGTCAAATGATGGCCTCGACAACTGAACCTCTTTGTTATCAACATTTGGTCCAAAGTTGCAAACAAGAGGTGGTGCGCCAACCATGTCAGTGACATCTGCCGCCTTCTGAATAAAATATTAATGTATAACTTAAATCATAATATGCCTTGACATTTATATAAATAAATAAATAAATAGTCGATGTAAATAGTTTGATATAAGAATTATGATTGACATTGTAAATGTGCGTGTGTGTGTGAATAAACATTCTTACATAACACGGTACGGATACCATGATATTCTGATGATGATAATAATTATGATAAAATGTGATAAAACAGAAAACATCAAACCTAGTATTTTATAAATGAATAAATGCATAATGCCAAAAGAATGCTAATTGTTAGATGGTTTGGCAAATTAGAAGTAAAAAACATTTATACATAAACAAAATAAAATGTTACCGGAATATTATATTGTAATCCGAGTACCAACACACGTACTCTTTTATATATATAACTGATACGTGAACATAGATATGAACATAACTTAATGACGTGGATATAATTTTCTAACTTAAACAAACTATAAGGCACGCATACGTCGAACACCATTGGAAACGATAAAGTGATGTGCTTCACAAAACATAAAAAAATACAATTACGATGTACATTCTCATTTTTTTCTATATACAACATCTGGTTGATGAGAGTGTGTTGTTTGTTTAATAGCACTCTTCACTAGCTCCTCAAACAACTATGTCGGCACCTCAATATCAGCAAGTTCAGTATCATCAAGAGACTGTACGTAGGATTCCGTTGGTTCGTTATCGGTCTCCTTAGAAAATGAAACAAAATATAGAGACATGGATGTGGCATAAAAAATATCAAAGATATAATGTGGATATTCTATGAAAGATTTTACACAAATAACTCAGAGTTTCTCAACCTGGGTATCATCACCTTTGACGCAATCTGTCTTTAGATTAGGCAGTACCTTATAACAAAGATGTATTATTGTATATTAATCATTTCCCAAAAAAACACATCGTTCATAGTAAAACCAAGAATTAAATGAAAAGTGTTATCAAAAAACAAACCATAACGGCATCTTGTATCGACTAAAGTCTAGATAACACATCAACAGAAAAATCTTTGAATAGAACTTTGAGTTTCTCCAAATCGATTGCAATCTCTTATTGTTTTCTGGATAATTCATCCATTATACTACTCAAATCAGTAGGTATAGATCCCAATAAAGAATTTGGTGGGACATCACAACGCAACCGCTGGTTACGATCCTTGAAAAAATCGCCCAACTCCAGTAAATTCTGCTCCTCCTCTGTTGGAGTTATATTGTTGAACTGCGACGAAATAAAATAATATTTTTTTGAATACACGTGTGTATCGGTTGAAGTGTATATTAAGTAAACTGATGAAATAGAAAACAATGTGGAATAAAAAAAATGTTGATGGTGTTACCTTTCTTGGGGGTAAACTGATAAAGTTTGCCTTTATGTATTTATTCTTTTGTTCCCCTATGGACCTCCACTTTAGCATCCTAGGTATTGCAGATTGACCAACGGGCATACAAGCTATACCATTCTCATTCTCACAAATCTCATAGAACCACCACTACAATGATATAATGAAGCCACGCAATTTGTAGTATATGAAACGGCTTTGCCCCTTCTCGTAATTATTAGTAGAACTCTTTTCCTTTCCATAACACTGGCTATTTAAATGTTCCATGGTGAATTGATAGAATTCCTTGCCCCAAGGATAATCATTTACTGCAACATTGTCTAATAAGTCGACGTATGAACGATCCACCAACAGTGACAATTGAGAACCAAGTAGAAGATTGACGAGCAAGTGCAGGGAAGCAATCTTGACAACATCTTCGTCGGTTGTGAAATTTCCCATGATAAATCTATGGTGGATGACTTGTCTAGTAAGTGAATCAAATCGAGCAAAATACTTTTCATATGTACCGCCACAGACTTGTTCAATGCTAGACTTGTTGCAAGAGCCTATACACTTTAACCTAGTAATGACCACAGACTCCTCTATCCCGCTCTAGATTTTACCGTTCATATCAACCCTCAACTCGTCATTCTTGCACTATGACACCTCCCTGCACAATATATTGTGTACAATCCGGGGTTGCACTTTAAAATTTTGAAACTCCATAAACTTTCCAATGCAGGTCTTCTTGAGCAATTCGTACATCGCCGATGTGAGTACCTGTTTGATCTCTATGATAGTAGTTTCGTTGTTGAAGCTATCAACCTTGCCAACGAAGAACGGGACACCCCCTATCAGTAGGACGCACTCCTTTAACAGAATCACATGATCGCGTATTAGTTAATATACGAAATATACTAAGAGAATGAAATGAAAATAAGTATAGTTTAATATTGCCAATAAAACAAGTCAAACAGATTAATTGTCTATAGTACTATTATAGATACATGTTAATTTGCCGGATGTTATGAAAACAACATATAAACATAAGTAATGTAGGTATACATTGAGTTGATTTGCTTGAAAATATAACAATATCTTTGTAATTTAAAATTTATTCAACATGTGTGATGTTTTTTGAAGATAAAACATGTTGATTAGTTTACCCAATCATAAGCTGCTAAAAAACTATATGTGAAATTGTGAGAAGTCAAGACAGCTTGAGAACAGAGTGTAAACAAAATTAACTGACTGATAAACAAACCGTATAACCAATAAGTAAACTGCATGTTAACATTGATCAAACTTCATAATCATGTGGTAAACAAATCATAAACATTCACTCCCGAAATGATATCTACCTAACAAGTATTGTGGTACTTGATGACAGCCTCAAAACAGTGTACAAAACAAAAATTGAATGAATGCCAAATTAAATGTATATTAAATAAGTAAACTGCATGTAAACATTGTTCAAAGTCGATAATCATATCGTAAACAAAACTATAATATTTTATATTGGGCAGCAAGTACATATATATCAATTACATAACTTCATAATTATCTATATAAACACATATCAAATACATAACTTGTATTTTTTTTATTGAAAAGGCATATGATTGTCAAGCTCACAAGTCGAGAAAATTTTAGTTTGTCAATTTCACATGCACAATAGGCCACCATGAAAAATCATGGATACATAATAAACTAAAACATAAAATGGTTACCAGTGTAAAATTATTATGATTTTAATGAAAATATAATAATAATATTTACACTTTAAAATCTAAATGACAAAAAAAGACATTTACAAATAATTAATCACACTATCAGGATTTAAATGATAAATAACATTTGCACGAATAATGCCTATATAAACAAATAAGTGAAAACGGATTAGGGATATAATTTTAATTATACAAAAACCAATAAAATATTAAAAATGAGTTTGTCAAACCTTTTATTTATGTTTGTCGGGTATGTCAAAATTGTGTTATGAACCTTTTTTCCTCTTGTCGGTCGATCGGATTCGCCTTCACTGATAGAAAAATTCTTCCTGGATACTTTTCGATTGCCTTTGAAATTTGAAACAAATTTTTTGTTTCTCGGACTTTTCTACTTCTGGTGTGGAAAAAAACTACATCGACTTATCTTCTTCGCCTCCAAATATTCTTGAGATTCAAAATCGGAATCAGATTCCGACGTGGGATCAATAGAGACCCTTTTGCCCTTCTCCAACAACATCGAAAATTTGAGGTTCTTCAATATGGCATTCTTTCGGTGCCTTGGTTTTTTATATCGAGTCCTCGTCGCTCCGTAGTCAATCTAGTTTCTAGGACAACATTCACCTTTTTTTTTTGATTTGGTTTTTATGGCAATCGTAGGGATTAGCGGTTGTAAGGATTTTGGATCCTAAGATTTGCTCTTGAAGATGGTTTAGAGGATCTGTTTGACAAAATTATTCGTTGAAATTCTGGAACTGCATATCAATTACAATCAGATTGTTCTTGACAATTGATTTCAGGAGATGAAAGGTGTGAGAGGTGTGAAACTGAAAAAATATGATGAGAATCTGAAAGGATCAATTCTGTATAATGGTGATTGGGGGATGATATATTGGACGTTATTAAGATTATTCAATTTACCCTAAATAAATTTTATATATTCCAAAAATAAGTAATTTTAATTCTAACTTGGGTGTCGTAATATTGAAACTATTTCTAACTCTCAAAACGTATGAAAGGAAAAAAAGATTGTATATATGTAAAAATAACTAACTAGAGGTAAAAGCAAAAAAATATACAGTATGTCCTGGCATTTTCTCAATGAAGAATCCCTTGCTAGTAATTTCCTTTTGATCATATCACTATTATTATTCTCTCTCTCTCTATCTATCTATCTATCTCTATCTCTTTGTTTGAAACAAAAGGATATTAATTAAATAAGATCCAAAGCAATCATCAGGTAGAAACGAAGGGGGATGCGTAATCCAAACCTCCATCCTAGACCATGAAACTACCACCCTTTTCAAAGCATGAGCGACATTGTTCGCTGATGCCTGTACGATATTTACTATATTTCATACATTTTACCCAAGAAATGGGTCAAAAAAATGGAAACATCAGAACTCAATCCAAATCTTGATCTAGATAGAAGGATGAGACTTTATTTTTGAAAAATACAAAAAGAAATTCTTCCAGTATCTCGGGTCCCAAAAGTGCATGATAAATACCGCTAAAGCCTAATACTACAAATGAAATTCCTGAACTTTCAGTTGGTCGGTCAGAAAGAAAAACCAAGTCAACACTTTTACATCTATATGAGATGCAAAAAGTTTCATTTCGATTGACGTTTCGGTTAGGGGCATTCGTTGCACTAACAACTCTCGGCGGTCTCTTTAAATGTGTAAGAAACCCTTAGATTCTTATTTCCTTCAAACGGATAATAACTCGAGAAAAACTTAAGATTGTCTTGAAATTATATAATCATAATGGAAACAACAACGGTAGCATACACATCTCCTAATAGGTTGGTAGGAGCATCAAGGTGTGAGCCAAATTAAGCAAGGCACTTAGACTAGTTATTGTGCTTAGTAGGTTTTGGTTTTATTTGAATGCGGAGCTCCTCTTCTGGAGCTTCTTTTGAAAGCCCGTTTGCTGGATCGACTTGGTATTGGTGCGGATCGATTCAATGACTTTGCTAATACAATCCCAGATTACTTCTTCGATGAATTCTAGCATTTCACGGAGCTTTTCTACGTCACTTGCATTGATATTGTTCTTGACATGATCAATGTTCCCCTCATGGACAACACCGAGGATCACCAAGTTTGGACTTACTCCTCTGATGGGCGGATTACATTTCATTTGCCCCACGGTTGGGAACTAATGATTGGTTCTGTCTACAAAGATATTGGGTTTCTTCATAATGATTATGTGCAACTTGAATCGATCTTGCTTGATTCCTCGTTACTGTTCAAAGGGGCAATAATAGGTAGGGATGACAGGATTTGAAGCCGTGACATTTTAATTGTTTGACAAAATCAAACTAACAATTAATCAGTTCACTAGTTAAAGCTTTACAATTATCGACAACTAAACTAAATAAGAGAAATCAGCACCTGAGGAGCATAAGGCATTTAAAATCCAACTTAACAATAATATTATGAAATCCCAAGGACTTGATCAAACTATGAGCTTCACAACAGGAGAGAGCTTCTGCAAGGGATGGTTCTTGAGCATAATTTAATTCATCATTAAGCGCGGAAAGTACACAACCATCGTGATTACGACCGACGCTACCATACCCCATCACCTCTGGTATAAAAATCTGACCACCAACCCTTCGCTTTACTTGAGCAGCTCGACATTGATCAAAAAAGTATAAGCAGAACCAAGAACGTCTCCCGGGTGCTTAGATTTTTTGTTCCAAACCAGATCATTCCGGTTATTCCAGATATTCCAATAGACTATAGCCGTGATTTCCATAACTTCATTTTCGAGTGTCTCCATAGCCCAATACCACCATGACGTGGAGTCACATGCTGCCCCACTTAAGTCTTCAATCGAATGTAAATTCCACACTGCTCGTACAAGCGGGCGTGATATTAGAGCATGTAAGATGGTTTTGTTATGCTCTTGACACAATTGACAGAGGGTATTAATATCTACACCCTTTGTCGCAAACAAAAGAGAGTTGGTAAACATCCCGTTAATGCTCGCCAAACAAATTTTTTTAACTTTCGACGGAACTTGTTGTCAAAAGTTTTTCCAGTTAACACTCGAGTTATTTTAGTGATCATTGAGAGGTCTAGACGTAAGATCCCGATAGCCACTCTTCACCGAATATATTCCTCTTTTATCCTATATCAAAACCTAACCATCTGAAATAAGCTGGCAGTTGATAGGGACCCCCGAATGAGTTCCACATCCCTAACTAAAAACATCGTTCGAAACATCCTCATCTCAACCTTCATTTATTGAAATTCTTAAGCTACTAACACATGTTGCAACCAACTCAGCAAGAGCTTTGGTAGATATAAAAGGACTTGATGAGTCCGGGATCCAGGGATCGTGCCAGATATTCACCGAGTCACTAGAGTCAATCCGTCGTCTCACACCATCATTAATTAACTTTTGAGTGGCTAACACGCTTCTCCAAACAAAACTAGGACTATGCCCAATCTCAGCATCCAAAAAAGTAGATTTAAATAACGTGCTTTGAAAATCTTAGCCATCAAAGAATCAGGGAACACATGTAAACACAAGTAAATAACGACCGTGGTTGGTCGTTTCTGGGACATGAAGAAAATTGCAAATTTTTTGTTTCGCATGGATTCCAGTATTTGTACTAAATGAAATCGATGATTTTTGTTAGTTAAATATCTACCCAGACCCCTTCTTGAAAATGTCGAAACATCTCTTCAGTTGTTAACAGTTTGACAAATTATCCCGGAAGAAAGGGAAACTGTCATCGACACAAGAGAGGTGAGAGACTAACAGTGTCGTTCTTGCAACATTACATCCATGTACAAACCCCTGCTTTCAAAAGTCCGCAACAATGTAGAAAATCCCTTTGCGCAGATAACAAATAAGTATGGGGACAAAGGGTCGCCTTTGCGCAAACCTCACTCTGGAATAATCGACCATATCTCACCATCGTAGGTTATCTTATAACTAACCGTTATTACACATAACATAATCAACTTCACAAATGTCTCATGAAAACCCATTGTAAGCATCATCTTCTCCACAAATTCCCATTCGATACGAGCGTAAGCTTTCCACATATCAAATTTGAAGGCAGTCAAGCCGTGCAGACCATGAGTTTTACGTCGGAGATAGTGAAAGATTTCAAACGTGGTGCATGCATTATCTGTTATCAAACGTCTTCACAAAGGCACTTTGAGAGTCTAAGATAATATATGGAAGAATCGCCTTGATACTTGTTTTTCCCTTAAAATACAGAACCAAGAACACCTGCTTCTTACTTTAATATCCTGACCTGCTCCACCAAAAACACGTTAGAAAGGACCACCAGGGGATTTTCGGTGGAAACCTCTCCAATGCTTAAGTCAGTCAAGCAATTTTTCTTATCGGAATAATTCAAGTGAGAATGCTCAGAATGTCATACCTTTACCAGCCTTGAGGCTAAGATATTTATAACCTTCGCTAAGTGGGGCCTTTCCGAGATCCGGACAAACCCGCGAATCTTGGGCCGTTACTCGGGACGACCTGGCCAAGAAGTTCCCTCACAAAGAGAGAGTCAGCCCTGTCACTAACTTCTCCAAATTCTCGACCTGACCTCCCAAAACCTTGTTCAAGGCTTCAGATCAGGTCAAAATAATTCTTATAAGTTTATGAGCTCGCCTTTTATCTCCTTTTTCTTATCCTAAGGCATCAGTTCAGCTCGTCCCAACCGGGTCTATTCGAGCAGTTTTGCGACTTGCCACCAGATTAGGTCCTACCAATCAGTCCCCCCCTGAATTGTTGGGGATGAGCTGTAACGCCTCGTATTCCACCCTGGCGATTGAGATTCACAACACGTCTCTTCAGGCGTCCTGCTCTGACATGCATTAAATGCACAGATCCCGCCAAATCTTCTTCCTCGAAATAAATCATGCCTTTTGGGGATGGGCTCCGACGCCTCATATTCCACCTCAGTGGTTAAAATACGCAACGTGTCCTTTCGAGTACTGTACTCTGACATGCCTTAAATGCACAGATCCCACCGAGTCTCTTTTTTCCTAAAAATTCATTTTCAAAACTTATCACTTCCCTCTCTTTGCGGTTTATTCAACTTTCTCTTTCTCTGCACTTGTTTTTTCCTCTCAAGAACTCCTTGCGCTTTTCTTTCTATGATCAAGGCTTTGTTCCTCTTAGAACCAGGTACTTTCTCATTTTCCTGCCAATTTTAATTATGTCTGCTTCGGCCTGTTCCGCTTCTTCATCTTCCATTAGTTTATCATTCTCTATTAATTTATCATCCTATGCGGCGCTGTCGACGTTCGCTTTGGGTGGACAACACCACCCTCCTCCCGGTGACGACCAGGATAACTGTAACGCCCATGCATCAATTTCATATTTTCATTTTATTTATCATTGTGCATTAAAAATATAATTTTAGTACCAAGCTCGTCGCCATAAACGAATTCCTATTTTAGTTTTAAATAATCTAAGAATTCTATTTAAACGAATTTATAGTTCGCTTTCAAATAAAATTATATTAAAAACTTCTAAGAAAACTATTATAATTATTTAGTAATTTATTTATTTACTTAAATTATAATTCTCAACTTTTAAGTAACTATTATAATTATTAGAAATTTATTCAAATACTTATTTGAATTACTATTGGGTCGTTTTTAATTATTTTCGATTTTTGGACTTCAACTAAGCCCAACAAGGCCCAATGTCATAAACTAGGCCCAAGTCCACCAAGAACCAAAACCCTAACCTCTCAAAAAATGCCTCTCAAAAAATGCTTGATCTTGGTTTAAAAGGTAGTCCAACCTTATCCACCCCATTTTCTCCTTGTCTTCATGTCTACAGCCACAACTCTACTTCCTTCACAAACAACTGTCAAAGCCTACCAACTTTTATTCATTCTTTTTTGCAAGCAAGCAAATAGCAACAAGGTTGAACGAAATAAAAACTCAAAGCAAGCAGGTAAAGGATTTTATTTTTCATCTCTAATCTACAACTTTCCAAATCAAAACCAACCAAAACAACCCAAAAACCTCCACCACCGTCGCCAACCCAAACCGCCAAGACCCGAAATCCAAAGCCCGACCCGCAGCCACATTCCAACCACAACCACCGCCACGACCGTTTCAAACCCGAGACCCAACCAGACCCGAACCGTCTGTCACCGAAAGCCCACCGAGCCGACGGCCCTACCAAAACCAGCAACAACAAACAACCTGGAACCTAACCGACCACAGCCCATCGCTGAGTCACCGCCCAATTGCCGTCGCTAAGCGCTGTTCGCCGGCGACCGAAGGGGGAGTCCACTGGCCGGCCGAATTCTAGACGGAGAAGAAAAGAGAGAAGACGGGAGGGAACGGGTGGCTGGCCTTGAACCACCGCCCTTTAACCGCCAACAAGGGTTGAGGAAGGGAGAGGCGCCACTCGCCGCTCGCCGTTGTCGATTGCCGATTGTTTCGCCGGCCGAATTATGAATTGTAGAAGGAGAAAGCCAAAGAGGAAATTAATGAAGGATAAGGAACGGGCGGATGAATTAGGTTTAAAGGTCTGAAACCCTTTTAATCCAAACTTTCCAAAAATTACATTTCTACCCCCAGCATATTCCCAATTTTCCAGATTAGCCCCCCAGCTTTCTAAACCACTTCAATTGGAACCCCCAACCTTGCCATCCCTTAAATTGAACCCCTAGATCTTGCCACCCTTTCCAATTGACCCACAAGTTTTCAATTCATTCGATTGAGCCACCTATTTATCCAAACCCCCAATTGATCCAAAACCTCAATTTCGACCCTCCAACTTTCGAAAATTTCAATCCAACCAAATAAAACTTATTAAATCTCAATTTAGTCCATTATTATTATTTTAATATTATATTATGTATTTTAAATAAATAAATAAATATATTATATATTAATATTTAAAAAAAATATATTTAATTATATATATATACTAATTAAGTATATTTTTAAAATGATTAGGTGATGAGGAACTCGGGACATAGGAATCAACCACGTGCATTCACTCAACTTTTCACGACTTTATTTCGAGGTAGGGACCACCGACCTGTCTTATGTTAAATTCTATGTGCTCAAATCTATGTGCAATGTGTATCATGAAATTCTATGTTTATAAAATAATATAGCCGTGGACGGCAAAAGTTGTCCGTGACCGGGGAAAAGGGTCATTGGGTTTATCCCAGCGTGCTATATCCAATGATTAAAATCAGGGGCCTTAAGTGCCTATGACCGGGGAAAAGGGTCATCGGGGAAGCCTATGACCGGGAAAAAGGGTTATAGGGGAAATCCGCCGCGTTTTAGCTGCATTCAACTGTCTTTCAAAGTAAAATTATGAATTCTATGGTTAATTGTACTTAGACGTGTTCAAACGGTTCGAACCGTCGGTTCACGGTTCGAACCGCCGGTTTAGTTTGGCCAAAAACCTCAAACCGCAATCGAACCGTGAAACCGACCGGTTGGTGGCGGTTTGTGAACCGCCAGTTCACGGTTCGGCCACGGTTCGGTTGACCGGTTTGGACGGTTTGAGCCGGTTTATTTTTATTTTTTTTGAGTTTTTTTTTCTTTTAAAATTCAAATATTTTGGTTTCCTCCCTATGTTTATTTTTAATTTTATTTAAAAAAATACGTGAGGTTAAGTGATAAAATATTAATAACATTTTGAATTAATTCAAAAAAAATAAACTTTAACTATTTAAAATATTGTAGTTAAAATAAGAAATTTTAATTAGAACTAATCATTTGAGACTTTGAATTAATTAAAAAGAAACTGAATCATCTAAAATATATGAATTTGAAATAAAAAATTTATATTAGAATATTTGAAATCTTGAATTTAAGTGAGAAAATAGAAGTAATATTTTTAATAAATTCAAAAAGAATTAACAATTTTCAAATATTCAATTTTAAATTTGAAATTATTACTTTAAACGATTGAAATAACATATATATTAAATTGTAACTCCCTAACCATTAAAATCAAAGTACACATAATTTCCTCGTATTACTTTAGAGAGGGTGAAAGATACAAGTTATCACAATTTTATTGAATTGTAAAAACGATTAATATCTCCATCGCGATCGTGTGGCTATTACTTATAAGATAAAATGTTTTTCTTATTGATCACCAATTCAAAATATCGAATGAGTTTGGTGTTAGAAAATGACTTGGAGAATGAATATTTATAAATGTATAAAAAAACAACAACAAAACAAACCGGCGGTTTGAACCGCCGGTTCACGGTTTGAGAATTGCTCAAACCGTAATCGAACCGCCTTATTGGCGGTTACGGTTACGGTTCCGGTTCGAACCGTGGTCAACGGTTAATCGAACTGTTGACCGCCGATTCGAACCGGCGGTTTGGCCGATTCGTGCAAACCGCTGGACACCTCTAATTGTACTATTTCTGAGTTTGTATAATTTTGCATGAGGTATGTCGGTGTAACTATTGAGTACGTTGAACTCATCCCAAATCAACGATGTTTTTCTTTTAGGTACTAACGAGAATATCGAGTGAGTCGGAGACGAGGAAGGAAAAAAAAGAATACTTGTTATCCGTTTTGTTTTTGTATGTTTTTAAAAGAATGTGGAATTAGACCTAAATCGTACTTTAGCTATCGTTTTCCACTGATAGCAATTTGATTATTATTGTTTTGAATATTCCGCTGCGTAAACTTGATCATTTTGAAATTATGAATTTTATTATGTTGTTATGAAATTGACATTTATTTGTGACGCCAAGATTTCTTCAATTATTTAAAATATAAACCTATTTCGACAATTATCGAAATCGGGGCGTTACAATAACATAGTCTCCACTAATAGTGACCAAACTCTACAGAAAATACGCACCAAATCTCCCATCTCTAATGACTTCACCTTAACAAACCCATATTCCGGCGAGAGGGCTTCCCGGCTTCCCCCTGGTCATTTACCCTTTTTGGTTGATCAATTCCAGGCAGGGCTGAGCCTCCCCGTCCATCCCTTCTTTATAGTGGTGTCTCGGATGTACCGGATTCCGGTGCATCAGTTCATACCCAACGCCTATAGGATAGTGGTAGGGTTTCACTTTGCTGCGAAGTTTTTGGGGCTTACACCCACGGCCCAGTTATTTTTTTCTTTATTCCAAGTCAAGAGTTCAACTTATGGCTTCTTCTACCTATCCGCCAGAGTTGGTGTTTGGTTCCTGATCGGGAACCCTTCCGCCAATAAGGCCTGTAGGAAGAAGTTCTTTTTCGTTCATTGCTCGGGCGACTGGGGCTTCTCCCCCGTGCCAATTAATACCCTCCCAACTCAGGTTCTCCTAACCAGAGGAGGCCGACCTCCTTCTCTAGAGAAAACTATCCATACTCTAAACCAAAACGTCTTCCACCTGTCCAAGCTCCTGACATCACCTATCCTGAGCTTCTTCAACACCAAGCGAGATAACGGTCCCTTGCCTCCCGAGATTGGTATATCAGCAGAACTAAACAGTTATACCTCTTTCTCTCTTTATTCTTTCTTTCTTTATTTATTTTCTTTAGGGACTTAACACGACGTCTGCAGATTCCCCTCCTATTTTGTTTCTCTCTCTTTTTTTATGTTATTATTATTATATTTCTTTTCCTTCTTTTTTTTTTACTTATTATGGTAAATCTCTTCTCCATTGACCATGATGAAGAAGTAGATGGCTGCGCTTATCCAAGGAGCTACCTCCGACATCGGGAAGAGCCCTCTAGGTGAGTCGGTGAGAGCTGCTACCTCTGAGGAGCCCGAGCCCAGACCCGAGTTGGCGGTCAAGCTAGAGGTGGCCAATAGATCGGAAAGGGATGCTCAGCTGGAAAAAGTGTTCAACCATGTAGTTGACCTTATCCCCCACTCCGATATCGTGGAGGAGCAGGTGCTGGCTGCCTGAAAGCGGGCTCGCTCTTGCAAGGGAGAGGTCCCTACGGGGTCTAAGATAGTTACTCCCAAATAGAGCTTCTTCAACGGCTCTTCTGTCCTGGAATATCCAGGAGACGTGGTAGTTCACTTTATCAAAGGATAGTCCCCTTCTGTTTATCATCAAGCTTTGGAGAAGTGGACGGAACATGAGATGATAGAGTCATTTTGCCAAGACGAGGCTAGGTTTAGGATTTCTATACTCTGTTCACCCTTTCCTTATTTTGTTAACTGTTATTTTACTCATCCCTTCTTTCTTCTCCTACGTTTCCCTTCCCTTATTTTCAGGCTGCTGTTAAGAGGGTCGCCCTAGTGGCATGAGCCCAAGGTTCCTTGATGAATGCCAACCTCGCTAAGGAACATGAGGCTTTGAAGGAGAGAGAGAAAAGGTTAATAACTCGTCTGAAAGAGAGGGGTGCTGAGATGAAATCGACCCAAACCGAGCTAATGGTGGCCCAGGTTGAGATGCAAAAGTCTCAGAAGTTAGTTGGGAGAGCCCGAGCGGAATCAATCATCCAAATAGAGATGGGCAAAGAGAAAGCCGTGGAAGCCCGAGCTGAAGGTCAAGCAGCGGGCGAGGCCAAAGGACGAGCCGAGGGGCAGGACAACTTCCTCAACTCAGAGGAAGGGCACAGGCTTATCCAGGTGACCAGGGAGATGACTCGAAGAGCCTTCCTTGGTTCCATGGAGTTATAGGACATCCTCCTTCCTGAAGCCCAGGTCTACTACTACTTTGGACTCGATGCTCAGTCGAAATGGTCTGCCGAAAACTCCTCCGCTCCATTTAATCACCTCGTCCTATTGAAGGACCCTCCGGAGCCCACGAGCTTCACATACGTTGAAGAGGATGACCAACTTCATCATCTCGGGGGCCCTGAGTTTGCTGCACGTGTCCACCAAAATTTCCTGAACTCCTCTCCCCCCTGAACAGTCACTGACCTTTGCTTTACCAGCGACTGTGTATTCTCCTACCTTCGCCAACTTGGATGAGCTTCAAAGCAGCGCCTAGTTTGAGCGAGATTTTGTAGAGGTTACCAGGCTGACTGAGTAAGTCGGAGGAGAGTTGAAAACTTAGGATTACGAATCTTAGGTCATTTTAGCTGTTTGGTTTTTTTCCTTTGTGGCTTGATCTGTAATTTATGGGCTTGTACCCTGAACAATATTTTTGTCTTGTTTCAATTTTTTTCTTTGATAGGGCATAATTCAGGTTAGACCAGGATTAGGATAGACCTGGACTAAGATAGCCGGAGGAGGGTGATCATGACAGTTTAAGCCTTGGTAAGATCTGACCTGGCTTTTCTGGAAAAATCAAAGGATCACCTCCGCCCAGGAATTGTGGCGAGTTGGATAGAATAGTTGATAGGAAAGAGGGAAGAGCAGGCCCAGGGGAGACCTGGCTTCCTGACCCCCATGGAGGAGACAAGTGGGACCAATTTTAAGAGTTTGTTGCCTTAACGGCCCCTAATTTGCGGCCCTTGTTTCCGAGATCCCGGAAAGGGTCCCTACTGGGAAAAGCTATAAATACTTCAGACCCAAGGCTGAGAGAGGTATGTCATTCTTTGTGCATTCCTTCTTTGCTTGCTAAGAGAAACCTCATACGCTTACTGACTTAAGAATCGGAGAGGCTTCCACCGGAAAACCACCGGTGGTCCTTTCTAACGTGTTTCTGTGTGCAGATCAGAAGGGTATTCAAGGTTCCAGGCGTTATTATTAACGTTGGTCATATTTTGGGTCGAAACAATTGTCTCCGTCTGTGGGAAATCGATCAAGCTAAGATGTGAGACTTTTCAATGGCTTCAGATGGTCTACAACGGAACTTGGTAGGGGAGCTCGGTGCAACCCCCAGTTCCGCTGCGCCATGGGGTATGCCAAGGTTGGCAGAGACATCGACGATGGGGCCAGAAGGGACAGCGCTGTCGGCAGCGGCTGCGCCGGGCACTACGCCACCCCCACTTGGTAGATCTGTGCCAGCTACTGGTGGTTCATTCAATGAATCCTTCCTCATGCATCTCTCGGAGCTCATTGGCAAAGCCGTGGAGACGGCGGTAGAAAAGAATTTTGCAGAGATGTCGACGCCGCCATCCAACGCACGGCCAGTTAAGACTGTGCCACTAATAGAAACTGAACCGCTGCGTGGTCAGCGCACCGATCAGATCCCCCTCCAGGATAGAGAAGACCTCTCCGCTTCTGATAGTGAGATGTCGAGCCAGGCTAATCTGGGCCTGGCTGAGCAGATGCAAAGCTTGAAGAAGGAGGTGCGAGAATTCAGGAAGAAGATGGCAGGCACAAGCACGGTACCGGCACAGAGGGGTACACCTTTCACGGAAGAGGTCATGCGCGACGATTTACCGGCTTCATACCGATCTTTAGGCTTTGAATACAATGGAACCACAGATTCGTGGGACCATCTCAGCCGCTTTGAAATAGCAGCGGCGTTGCATAAATTCTCGGATGTTGTTATGTGCCGGGTCTTCTCGATGACTTTCACCAAGTCGGCACAGCTCTGGTTCAGCCAATCGCCGCCACGCTCTATCAGCAACTTCGATGAGTTCAGCTCGGCCTTCCTGCACAAGTTCACCAGCTGCAAGAAGTACCAAAAGATGCCACTCGAACTGTTCAGCCTAAAGCAGAAGGAGAACGAGAGCCTACGTGCTTATATCAACAGGTTTACAAAGGCGAAGTTGGAAGTGCCTTCTACATCGGAAGAGCTCCTGGTGAAAGCATTGGCACAAGGCCTTAGACGTGGGGAGTTCTTTCAGTCATTGGTGATGAAGCCAGCCTTGAAATTTGGGGAACTCTTGGAAAGAGCTGAAAAATACATCCACCTGGAGGAAGCTCTGAAGATTAAAGACGAAGGAGAGAAGAAAAGAGAAAGGTATGACAGAGACGAGAAGGAACCGGTGAAGAGGTCTAGGTCAGACCCGCCTGGAGGACGACCTCGCTTCGATAAATACACACCTCTGGCGACCCCTCAGGGTGAGATCCTGTAAGCGATTGAAAGGCATCCAGATCTTAAATGGCCCAAGACTTACTCACGGAAATTGAGAAAAGAGCGATCGGACCGTTTTTGTAGATACCATAATGAGTATGGCCATGACACAGATCAATGTACTCACCTTAAGGATGAGTTAGAGAGAATGGTGCAGACAGGGTACCTCAAGGAGTATGTGAGGATAAGAAGAGACGAAAACAGGTCTGGCTATCGCAGCAATGACCGACCCTAGCAGAGAAAGGAGGATAAAGATGGTAAGAGAAGTGGAGGGAGAAGGAGTGAGCAGACCCAGACCATTCGAGGGGAGATCCAAATGATTACTGGAGGAGAATGGGATGAACATTCCAGACGTACCCAGAATAGTTACGTTCACGCAGCTCGAGATATCGTGAGGAGAGGAAGGGAGGTAGGGCAAGTGGCCCCGAGTCCAAACGTCTGCTTTGGGTCAGAAGATGAAGATGGGATCCTGGCCCCCCACATGGACGCTTTAGTAATCACGGCCACCATAGCTAATTACACTGCCAGACGCATTTTTGTGGACACGGGAAGCTCAGCGGACATCATGTTCTACGATTGCTTTAAGAAAACGGACTTGGATATGGAACTGGAGGAAGTTACGACTTCTTTGGTTGGATTTGCAGGAGGGGCGCTAAAACCTCTTGGAGTGGTTAATCTTCTAGTCACGCTAGGGGATGAGCCATTTAGACAGACCAAGACCGTTCGATTCTTGGCGGTAGATGCACCCTCTTCCTACAATGTGATGTTAGGAAGACCTTCCTTGAGCAAATTTCAAGCTGTAGTTTCAATCTATCATATGAAACTGAAATTTCCCGCTCATGATGGAGTAGGTGAAGCAAGAGGAGATCAGTACATGTCAAGGCAGATGTACGTAGAGAGCATTAGGCGTAATGAGGAAGAGCGACAGAGCAAGAGAGCTCGGATAGAACAACCTAAAATAGACCTGGCTAGAAGAGAAGAAGGACTGATGCTGGTATAAGTAGTCCTAGGGGACGAGAGCCGGGTCCTCCGCGTGGGAACGACTCTCAATCCAGAAGTGCTGACAGATCTGGTTGCACTATTAAGGGACAGTGCAGATGTATTTGCCTGGTCTCCCCAAGACCTGGTGGGGATCGACCCAGAGGAGGCGGAGCATCGCCTCAACATTAGCCCTGATATGAATCCGGTTAATCAGAGGAAACGTAACTTTGTGCCAGAGAAGGAGGCCATCATTGAAGCTGAAGTGGAGAAGTTGTTGAAAGTTAAGCACATTTAGGAAATACAATTCCCTGAATGGCTTTCAAACGCTGAGCTGGTTCAAAAAACTCAGGAGGACTGGCGTATGTGTATCGACTTTCTAGACCTCAACTGGGCCTGTCCAAAAGATCACTACCCTCTGCCAAGGATCGACCAGCTGGTCGACTCTACTTCTTGTTGTGATCCCCTGAGCATGATGGATGCCTCACAGGGTTATCACCAGATCAGGCTCGCGAAAGAGGACTGGAAGCGAGTTAGCTTTGTAACCCCAAAAGGGACATATTGTTACGTGGTCATGATGTTTGGGCTTAAAAATGCGGGCGCCACATATCAGCAACTAGTGGATAAGATGCTTAAGAGCCAGCTCAGACGAAACATGGAGGTGTATGTGGATGACATGTTGGTCAAGAGCGTTAAGGCAACCTCTCATGTGGAAGACATGAAAGAAACATTCTCCACCTTGAGGAGGTACAGAATGAAGCTCAATCCCAAGAAATGCGCGTTTGGGGTTAGAGCTGGTAAATTCTTGGGATATATGGTCACGGAAGAAGGCATTGAGGCCAATCCAGAAAAAGTGAAGGCAATCATGGAGATGCAGGCTCCTAGGAATGTTAAAGAGATGCAATGCCTGGCAGGTCGCATCAATGCCTTGAGCCGATTTGTTTCGCGATTGGTAGAGAAGAGCCTGTCGTTCATTCAGGCCTTGCGTAAGAGGGCTCGGTTTGAATGGGGTAGTGATTGTGAGGAGGCCTTCAAACTACTGAAGGAGCATCTGGCCAGCATGACCTTGCTCACTAAGCCTATCCAGGGAGAGCCTCTAATATTGTACTTATCGGTAGGACAGCTCTGTCTTACTCCGGAAAGAAGGCAAGATACAGTGGCCGGTCTATTACTGGAGCAAGGTCTTGCATGATTTCGAGATGAGGTATGTGGAAAAAGAGCGAGCGATGCTAGCTCTGGTGGGCACAGCTCGCAAGTTGTGCCCATACTTCCTTTCTCATAACATAATCGTGCGGACAAACCTGCCATTGAAGGCCATCATGGATAAGCCAGAGGCGTCGGGGAGGTTGGTCAAATGGATAATTGAGCTTAGTGAATTTGATATTGTATTTGAGACCAGGACGGCCATTAAAGCCCAAGCACTAGCTGATTTTATGCAAGAAATGACCAGTTCTGCCGATGAAAAGCAAGAATGGGCAATTTTTACGAATGGCACTGTAGGAAGTCAGGGCTGTGGGGCCGGAGTAGTTTTGATTGACCCAGTGGGTGTAGCCACTGAGTATGCCATACGCCTGAATTATGCTCTGTCTAATAATGCGGCTGAATATGAGGCCCTCTTGAGAGGAGTCCAGATGGCCAAGGATTTGGGGCAGAGCAGATATGCGCAAGGGTGGATTCTCAGCTGGTTTGCAAAAAAATAAGCGGGAATTTTGAAACAAGGGAAGAAAATATGCAGAAATACTTAGCCAAATTCAGAGATATGGCTAAAGATATGAAAGCCCTGACACTTTTACAAATCCCCCGAGAAGAAAATGGAAGAGCAGACTATTTGGCCAAGATTGCAAGTTCGACCGTAGACTGCCAGGAAAGGACAATAACACTGCTACGAGCGGATGTAGAGTTTGGTACAGACCAAATCTGTTCGGTAAATGAAAGAGACGATTGGAACTCTCCTGTCATTGCTTACTTAGAAAAAGGAGAATTGCCAGTGGAAAAAAGAGAAAAGGTGAAAGTAAGAGTCAGATCTGCTCGTTTTTGTTTGATCAAAGGAACTCTATTCGGCGTGGGTTTGGACGACCTTTGTTGCGATGTCTGAGTTTGGAGGAGGGCACCCACGTCCTCAGAGAAGTTCACGAAGGCTGTTGCGGTAATCATATGGGGGCAAGGGCCCTAGCTAGTAAAATATTAAGAGCTGGCTACTTCTGTCCATCGTTAAGAAGGGAAGCCGATGACTTCGTAAAAAAGTGTGAAAAATGTCAGAAAATGTCTCCCTTGACTCACCAACCGGCGGAAGAGCTGATGATAATGAGCTCTCCTTGCCCTTTTGCGAAATGGGGGATCGACTTGGTTGGTCCATTTCCAATGGCTCCGGCTCAAAAAAGGTTCCTAATTGTAGCCATAGACTATTTCAGCAAGTGGGTTGAGGTGGATGCTCTGGAAAAAATAACAGAAGAAGCGGTGATGGGCTTCATCTGGAAAAATATTATATGCCGCTTTGGAGTGCCAAGGGTGATGATATCGGAAAATGGTACCCAGTTCATGGGAGCCAAAATTAAAGCTTGGTGTACGAAGATGAAAATTCAGGAGCATTTCACATTTGTCTACCACCCACAAGCAAATGGCCATGTCGAGGTAACTAACCGCATCCTGGTGCAAGGGCTCAAATCAAGGTTGGAGAAATCTGGTGGGACATGGGTAGAAGAGCTGAATGCGACACTTTGGGCATATCGCACGAACCCTAAAGAAAGCACGGGCGAAACCTCCTTTCGTCTGGTATATGGCATGGACGCCGTTGTTCCTGCAGAAATCAGCCTCGAAACGCACCGAGTACAAAGCTATGATGAAATGCAGAATGAAGCATTAATGCAAGACGCATTAGATCTAATTGAGGAGAAAAAGGATCAGGCAATGGTGAAAATGGAACATGTGCGGGGGCGTATCCGAGCAGCTTTCAACAAAACGGTCCGCCAGAGATGCTTCCACGTGGGAGACCTGGTCCTTAGAAGAGCTGACTTGGGAAGAGCTAAGGGAAAGCTAGACATTGTCTGGCAGGGACCGTTTAAGGTCACCCAAGTCTTAACCGGGGGCGCGTACAGATTGGAAGAGCTGGACGGAACTGAGATCCCCCGTGCATGGAATATTGTTAATTTACGAAAATTTTATGTATAAGTGTAAACTTTTCAAAATGTTTATTAAATAATAATGCAGGTCTTTCTTGTGCGACAAAACTAGAGTCTTCGGTATTAAGCCAGGATTGGCTAAGGGCGGATGCCCTCGATTTTGCCTGATCTGATTGTCAGTTTAAGCCAGGATTGGCTAAGGGCGGATGCCCTCGATTTTGCGTAACCTAATGGTCAGTTTAAGCTAGGATTGGCTAAGGGCGGATGCCCTCGAGTTTGCCTGACTTGATTGTCAGTACAAGCCAGGATGGGCTAAGGGCGGATGCCCCATTTCCCTACTTGTTTAAACAGGTGCGCCAGAGCTGGCTAGGTATGCAAAGCTCGTAACCCGCTCGCTTTGGCTGATCAGCCCCAAGGGAAGACCTAGCTAAAGGCAGAGGCTTTAAAAGGTAAATAAAATGAACTTGGATTGGCTAATGCTTGGAGAAACACAATTGGCATGTTTGTACAAGGATGAATCGATTAAAATTTTTAAGCCCCTATATCTATCATGATATTCTGGCGGATGAAAAATTACATACAAATAGGCAAGACACCAGGATTGGTTAAAGAGCATTACTTTTCATGATTCTTCGAGGAAAATTCTAATTAATATAGATATTTCATTCATCATGTTTTGGGAAAATACAAAAAACAGGTTGCGCACACCTTCGATGAAGGTCGACAACTTTGATTACAGAATGAAGAAAACAAAAAAGATAAATACAGTTGTTCTTCCGCGAGGAGCCCTTCGATCAGACGCTAAAGCTCAGCGAACACGCCAAAGCTCACGCTCGGTCTCATGCAAACACTGGCGATATTTGTTGGCGCTCTCTGAAAGAGCATGCGCCTCGCCGGCAGCGATGATCAAACGGGCCACCGACTCCAACAGATCAGCTTTCTCTTCCTGTAGCTGGCGATTGACTTGACGGAGCTCAACCCACTCCCTTTTGTAGTGGCATTTTTTCTGCCTCTTCCTTTCCAGAAGGCTGCAAAAATAGCCGATTTTCTCTCTTAGCAGGGCCAGCTTATCGGAAAGTTTGAAGTTTTCAACGACCAAAGAGATATTCTTCTGTTTCACAATGTCAAGTTCTTCGACAAGGGGAGAAGAAGCCATTTCATAGAATTGAGAGGAAATGAATCATACATTCACGTATATAAAGGAATAATGGCATGTGCCAAAGAATCAAAAAGTACTAGGGTTTCTAGAAAATCAGGAAACCCTAGGAACTCAAGAGTCATTACAAGACAAAAAAGCATTTATTATTATCGGAATGTTCAAAACACAAATTCAGAGAAAGCAAGAGTCAGACCAGCCACACAGGCTAACTACAGGTTTATTTGGAAAAAAAGAAGACAAAAGTCCTAAAAACCCTAAGTCTCAGCCTCTATCTCAGCATCAAGCTCTGCAGCAAGTTGGTCGACAGCATTTTCAGATAGGGCGCCTGGAGAAGCCCCGCCTGGAAGCTCACCCAAACCTGCGAAGGTTGGGGAGGGAGAAGAAGCAGGTTGGGGTACCACGGCAAAAACCAGGTCTGGCTGAGACTGTTCAGGCGTGGGAGAATTCATGACCAAAAGGACATGCTCGGTGAACTCCGTGGCCCCAACAGTATGAAGGCGATCTTGCTCAGGAGCATAAGCAAAGAAGGTAGGCTCGGGAGGGTTCTTCAGAGGCAGGGCTCGGTCAAAAGGGCCCCCCGGGTTGGCCTGGATCCACTTTGCTTGCTCGTCTAAGCCAAAGTTATAATAGACGACCGCCTCGGGAAAGAACAGAGAGTGTAGCTCTTTGGAGCCTAGAAAATCTTTCTGTGCCACCTCCCTGCTAGCTTGAACCAGCCGCATGCCCTCTTCGGAATTCAGGAATTCGGTTCTCCACTCTTCCTTAGCCTTGGCCAAGGTCTCGTCCGCCAAACTCCTCGCCTCTTCAAGAGCCTCATCTCTCGCCTCGGAACGAGCTGTTTCCAGTATCTTATCCTGAGCCTTCTTCATTTCGGCCACCTCTTCCCTCTCCATCTTGGTCTCGGCTATCCTTTCCTTGGCTAGAGCCCGGTAATGTTGCGCTCTCTCCTGTAGAGTCTTGTTCTCTTTGAGGAGATCAGGTTAGGTCATAGACCGGGTTGCCCTAATGGCCAAGAGGGCTCTCTTGATCATCCTGGATATAAAAGGAAAGTTGGAACATAGAAAAAAAAAGAGAGGAAAATAAAGAAGAGGAAGTGGGGGATGTACCCTCGCCTCATCTTGGCACCACGACTCCAACAGTTCATGGTCGCTCATCTTCTCAAGGATCCGCATATCCTCAGGTGCGCACTGCCCACTCACATGCCGAACTGCCACGTCGCCAGAGCAGTTCAGGACAGAGGTCCTCTTAGGGGGACCTGCGCTACGAGTGATGGGCACGGCTGGCGTTACAAGGGGAGCAGGGCCCCTGCTTCGGCTGGAGCAGGGCCTCTTAGCTAGAGGGGAATCATCCTCTTCCGATCCAGAGGTGGAGCGCCATGTTGGCAAAGAATGAACAGGAGCTTGAGAAGGCTGGGAGCTCTGGATTTGAGAAGAAGAGGGAGTTTCTGCGTCTCTAACTCGAGGCTCTGAAGCAGCCTCCGTCCCCTTCTTGGTCACTGCTTCGAACATCTGGCGCATCATTTTTTCTGGAAAAATAAGAAGATATGAGACTTATGATATTTAATACAAAGACAGATCAGATATAAAGAAGTTTTACCAATCTCGGGAGGTAAGGGTCCCATCTCTGATCTTTCGTTGAAGGAATCTATGACGGAAGGAGTAAGGAGATCAAGAACAATTATGGGATTCCCATTAAGGGTGGATATGACTTTTTGGATACGGGAAGGTCTGTCCACCGAGGACAGAGGTGGATAAGAAGGCAGTTTCTCAATAGGTCTAGGGTCAAAACCCCAGTCCCCAGCACAGTGAACGAAGAAAAATTTCTTTCTCCAGGCCTTGATGGAGGATGGAAGTTTAAGTAAGAAGTGAACGCCAGGCTTGGCGGTCAGGTAGAAACAGCCCGGGAAAGAGCTATTTTCTTGGAAGGGCTGGAAGAAGGTACGAGCTGTGGGATCTAGACCAGCGTAACGCATGGCCAGGTTGTAGCACACCATAATTCGAAATAAATTAGAGGTGAATTGGAAAATAGGAATCCTGTATATATTGGCGATTTCCAGCATCAATGGGTTTACCGGGAGGCGCAGGCCCGCCTTAAAGTGATCAACATAAAAGGCTAACCAGCCCACCGGCGCTTGGCAGGCTAGGATACATGCTAGAGGGAAAAGGAGATCAAAAGGTTCAGAGATTTTATACTTAAAGCGAATCTCTTCCACTGTTCGCTCACTGAGGATGGACGGAATTTTTGGGTGGTCTGAGATAGGTGAAGGATACTCCAACTCGGAGGAGGTGGTGGCCGCCGCCGCCCACGGTGAAGATGGGGAAGCTACTGTCGCCTCCTGAGCAGAGGACGGCGAAGATGAAGAAACGCCGCTGCTCCTTGACTAGCAAAAGGTGAAGATGAGGAAGCCGCCACCGTGACAAGGGTGGAGGATGGCAAAGATGAAGGAACATCCACCGTTGCCAAAATGACAGGTGGTGGAGGAGGAGAGGCTCCCGCCACTGGAGAAGGAATAACCGGGGAAATATCGGGGAGAGGAGTAGACGATGACATTATCAGAAATTAAAGAAGAAAAGGCTAAGAAAGGTACCTGGTTTATGAAGGCTGCCGGAGAAAATCGAGAACTAGATTTAAAAGTTCGCCGGAATACTGGAGGAGAGAGAGAGGACTCGAGAATTTTGTGAAGTGAGAATGCGAAAAGTGAGAAAAGGAAAGAGTCCAGTAGGAATAAAAGATAAGTTGATAAATTCAAAAAATAAAAATCGAGGAAAAAATGGGATTTGATGGGATCCCCGCATTTAATGAGGGGAGATGAACAGTACCCTAAGTGGTGAGCTGGAGGCCCAATCGTCCTAGGGTAGGTCACGCGCCGCTGACCTGTCAGTACTTGGAAAGACGTGTGAATATAGCAACCGCTTGGGCATATGGGCCGACACCACTAATGCCAATGATTAGGTTTGGTTGCAGGCGGATTTCTTGGGATTCGTACCAGCACGAGACCTGGAATGATATGGCTCTATCCCAACCATTTTAGGGGGGAGAAGTTGATAGGGCATAATTTAGGTTAGACCAGGATTAGGATAGACCTGGACTAAGATAGCCGAAGGAGGGTGATCAGGACAGTTTAAGCCTTGGTAAGATCTGACCTGGCTTTTCTGGAAAAAGATAAGGATCACCTCAGCCTAGGAATTGTGCCGAGTTGGATAGAGTTGCTGATAGGAAAGAGGGAAGAGCAGGCCCAGGGGAGACCTGGCTTCCTGACCCCCATGGAGGAGACAAGTGGGACCACTTGTCAGAGTTTGTTGCCTTAACAGCCCCTGATTCACGGCCCTTTTTTCTGAGATCCCGGAAAGGGTCCGTACTGGGAAAAGCTATAAATACTTCAGCCCCAAGGCTGAGAGAGGTATGCCATTCTTTGTGCATTCCTTCTTTGCTCGCTAAGAGAAACCTCATACGCTTACTGACTTAAGCATCGGAGAGGTTTCCACCAGAAAACCACCGGTGGTCCTTTCTAACGTGTTTTTGTGTGCAGATCAGAAGGGTATTCAAGGTTCCAGGCGATATCATTAACGTTGGCCATATTTTGGGTCGAAACAGTCTTTTATGCTTGTAAGGTTTCCGAGAATACAGGAAACCCAGTACTATCGATACTTTTTATCCACTATAAAATCTGCTTTTTCTATACATATATTCCTTATGGCTCCGCATTCATTATCTGAAGAAGATGAAATTCTGAAAAAGAAAACCCTTTCTTTATTTAATGAAAATTTTTACCTTTCTGAAGAAAATGCTCAACTCTGCAAAAATTTCTCTCAATTAGCAAACTCCTAGAAAGGAAGAGACAGAAGAAACACCATTACAAGCGTGAGTGGGCAGAGTTCCGCTAGCTCAACTGTCATCTTCAAGAGGAAAGGGCTGATTTGCTTGAATCAGTGTGCCGGTTGACCACCACCACCGCCGAAGCTCACTCTTCCACCGAGCGGGCAGACAGGTACTGCCAACGACTTCAAGAAACCGTGGGAGCTGTGGCGTATTCGGCGAGTTCTATCTTCTGACAGGAGGACCTCCTCATCTTACCCGTGATGCTTCGTGTGATTTTTTTTTTGTGTGTATTTTCGTGCCTTTTGACATTTTATGGATGATTCAAGCATTTTTCTATCGTCATGCATTGTAATTGGATTCACTAAGCTTACAGTTTGTTGTGTGCCTGAATAAAATCCTGCCTCAGGCATTTTCTTGTCGTGTGCATTCCTTGCTAGTAAGCCTGTATATTTTCTTCGAGCTACTATCTTGGAGATCATATCCCTAATTGATAATTAGGTCAGATTAGGGCATCCTCCCTTTAGCCGACCAAGGCTGTCAACCAAGTCAAGCCGATTATGGCCAAGAATTTACTGAAAATTAGGTCAGGTTTGGAATATTCACCCCTTAGCTAATCAGAGCTAATAACGTACTGACAATCAGGTCAGGTTTGGGATATCCATCCCTTAGTCAATCAGAGCAAAAAATTTACTGACAATCAGGTCAGGTTTGGGATATTTATCCTTAGCCAATCAGGGCTAAAAACGTATTGACAATCAGGCCAGGTTTGGGATATCCCTCCTTTAGTCAATCAGGGCTAAAAATTTACTAACAATCAGGTCAGGTTTGGGATATCCATCCGTAGCCAATCAAGGCTAAAAATTTACTTACAATCAGGTCAGGTCAGATAAATCCATCTCTTGGCCAATCGGGCCGAAATCTTGGGGCTCGTGCCCTTCACTGACAATCACAAGTTGATAGAATCAGTAATTTTTATAAATAATCGGGTAGATCTATTTCACATATAATATTTTGGTAAATTCGATACGTTCCATGGCCGTGGTAATTTGACTCCATCCATTTGCTCGAGCTCATATGCCCCTTCTGCAAGAACTTTGACGATCTTATACGGGCCCTANATACGTTCCATGGCCGTGGTAATTTGACTCCATCCATTTGCTCGAGCTCATATGCCCCTTCTGCAAGAACTTTGACGATCTTATACGGGCCCTACCAAGCCGCATCCAACTTACTTCTAGTTTTACCTAAATCAGCTCGGCAAAGAACCAGGTCTCCTATTCGAAATTGACGCTTGACCACCGACTTATTATAAGTTGCACGAATTCTTCCGCGCATGTGCTCTATCTTCACAGAGGCTCGTTCTCTTCTTTCCTTCGCAAAATCTAGGGCATCTTGTTTCAACAGCTCATTTTGGTCTTCACTGAAGTTCAGTATTCTGTGAGATGCTATCCTGACCTCAACGGGGGTCACGGCACCC
This sequence comes from Phtheirospermum japonicum, assembly GCA_014905375.1. Lineage (NCBI taxonomy): Eukaryota > Viridiplantae > Streptophyta > Magnoliopsida > Lamiales > Orobanchaceae > Phtheirospermum > Phtheirospermum japonicum. The sequence goes on along the minus strand of BMAC01000094.1, from coordinate 1,391,962 downwards.
ATAACGTACACCAAACTGAATGGCTTTTCTCCCGTAGCTTCTTTAGGGTTCGTTCGGTATGCCCATAGGATCGAGCTGGGCTCTTCTACCCACTTGCCCTCTGATTATTCTAAGCGTGCCCTAATCTCTTCACAAAAATTCGGTTAGTTACTTCAACTTGGTCATTCACCTGAGGGTGGTAAACAGATGTGAAATGCTGTTCTATCTTTGTTTTAGTGAACCAGGCCTGAATCCGAGCTCCCATGAAATGCGTGCCATTATCTGACACCATGGTCATTGGGACACCAAATCGGCACACCACATTTTTCCACAAGAAACTCATTACTGCCTCCTCCGTGATTTTTGCTAAAGCTTCAGCTTCTACCCATTTACTTAAATAGTCTATGGCCACTATCATGAACTTCTTCTGGGCTGAGGCAGTAAGGAAAGGTCCAACCAGATCTATTCCCCATTTTGCAAAGGGGCAGGGAGAGCTCATTGACATGAGCTCTTCTGCAGGTCGATGCACTAGGGGGGATTTCTTCTGGCACTTGTCACATTTTTTTACAAAGTCTTCTGCATCCTTCCTTAACTGTGGCCAGGAATAGCCAGCTCTCATTATCTTACTTGATAGAGTCCTAGCGTTCATGTTGTTGTCGCAGCACCCCTCGTGAATTTCCTTGAGAGCAAGGGCGCCCTCTTTCGTGCTTAAGCACCGCAAAAGAGGTTGTCCCGAATCCTCTTCTGAATATCTCGCCTTTTATTAAACAAAAACGAGACGACCTAATTCGCACCTCTGCTGCCTCCTTATTCTCAAGTTCTCCTTTTTCCAAATATACCTTGATTGGGGAGCGTCAATCCTTTTCTTCCCCTAGCGCCTTTGTCTCCCCTTCTCCAAATTCTTGGTATGCCATGAGCAGGGTAATTATTCTCTCCTAACAATCTATTGCTGAACTGTCCACCTTGGCCAAGTAATCAGCTCTGCCATTATCCTCCCTGGGAATTTGAAATACGTTTAAAGCTTTTATGGCCTTTTATAATTCATTAAACTGGGTTGTGTATTTCCGCATGTGCTCGTCCCTTGCGTCAAACTCACCTCTTATCTATTTATAGACCAACTAGAAGTCTACCCGGGCGCATATACACTCTGCCCCGAGCTCTTTTGCCATTTGTATCCCTCTTAGAAGGGCCTCATACCCTGCTTCGTTGTTGGACAGGGAATAGTTCATTCGTACCGCATATTCCGTAGTCATGCCTTCGGGATTTCTCATAACTATTCCTTCACCACAACCCAAACTTCCTACCGAGCCATCGTCATATATTTCCCATTCCTTCTCTTCCTCAGGAGAGCTGGTCATCTCCTGCATGAAATCAACCACTGTTTGGGCTTTAATCGATGTTCGCCCTTCAAAATTGCTGTCAAATTCGCTGAGCTCAATTATCCATTTCACTAAACACCCTGAAACCTCTGGTTTACTCATGATTACTTTCAAAGGCAGGTTAGTTATGAACACTATCTCATGTGAGAGAAAATAGGGGCGGAGGTTGTGAGTCGTCCCGACCAAAGCTAGCATGGCCCGTTCTATCTCCACATACCGGAGCTCGGCATCATGTAACACCTTACTCTTATAATATACTGGTTTTTGCACCTTACTTTCTTCTCTAATCAAAACCGTACTCATAGCTTGCTTCCCTATAAAAAAGTATAAGATCAAAGCAATGTTCTAAAAAACGGCCGATGCGTACGCCTCGAGGCGCGCCTCGGAACGTTTTTGGGGAAATCAAGTCGAGGCTTATGCATTAGACCCACATACTAGAAACGCCCGCCTCAATTGTTGAGGCGTACGGATTGAGGCGGATGAGCCTTGAGGCGTTTGAGGCGGACGCCTCAGTTTTGAGGTAAATTTTATTATTTTCTTTTTTAATTTCTCCTTTTATTTTATTTTTATTTATTTATTATTATTTATAAATGTTATAAAAGAAAAATATCAATAGAAGGAAGTGAAAATCAGTCCCGAAACCTACCTTTCTTGTAGATCTGCTGCCGCCGCGCTCCTTTCTCTTCTCCAGCAAGTTCCGCCGCCAATTCCGTCGCTGTCTCTTCTCCTTCTTACCGGATTCACTCGTGAAGGTACTTCATCGGACGCCACTATTTTTTTATTTTTTTTTAACTCTTATTGCAGAGATATTTCTTCTATTTCTTCGTACAAGTATAACTTCATCTGCTTGATATTTCTTCTATTGCGGTGAGATTATGTATTATTAATTGTTTGACTCTAAACGCAGATTATGTATTCTTAACCCTTTTTGTTATATATATTATTAATTGTGGTAGGTTGTAACTCTTAAGCGCAGATTATTAACTCTTAAGGCTATTTCTTCTACCCGATATTTTTTTAACCCTTTTTATTACATGTAATATTAATTATGGTGGGATGTACTGTTTGACGCTTAAGTGCAGATTATGTATAAAGCATATTTGATCAAGTTTAAAGGCTTATAAATTATGTTTACACATATATTATTAAATACATATTTGATTAAGTTTAAATTCTTAAAAATTATGTACAAACATCTTTTGTTTCGCATATAGGGTTAGGAAGAATAATAATGGTTGGACATTTTAATTGAATATAAGCTAAATTGAATTCGCTGAACATTATAATTGAATATAAGCTAAATTAAATTGAAAAAGGGGTTAGTTTATAAATAATTTTCTTACTTATTTTATAGAAATAATGGTCAACAAACTTGATGTTATTTCATGATTGTGTGTAATGCCCATCAGGTTTTGTTTCAATAGGAGATCGCCACTATCTTGAAAATGTCGGGGCAAAGAAACACATGTAATAAAAAAGATAATAGAAAAGACCCAGCTTGGAATTATTGCATAGAAGTTGACGGACCCGGCAAGGGATACAAATACGTGAGGTAATTTTTGTAAAAAAGTTATTACGGCAGGAGTGTAAAAATTGAAAGAGCATCTTGCGGGTACACATCGAGATTCAAAACCATGTGAGATGGTTATGGTAGAGGTGAAAAATGGAAAAAATCGGATTAAGCAAAGAGTTTTAAAGAAAGGAAGTTTGATGAGATGGTCGGCATCGGTTCTTATTTTAATAATCATGCATCAATCGGAAAGGGAGGTTCAAGTAAGAGAAGTTCTTCTTCAGGGGGGATTAGGGGACAAAGAAAAGAAATAAATTGACAACAAAAAATCTCAATACCTTAGCCTATGTGATGTATAAACAAAAACTGAAAGATCAGCATTTGAAGAGAAAGACACTTACGATAGAACAAGACTCGTTAGTGGTTAGTGAGCAAACATAATTGGATGATGAGTATGTTGCCAAGTGGGTTGCCGATGACGTTGGTGATGATGATCAAGAAGATGTCGATGGGAGAGGAGTTGCTCAAGGGAGTGGAAGTAGACAACAAATAAGAAAAAGAAAGAAACAAATTACAAGCTGGAATAAATGTATTTTTTTTCTTTTTGATTAAAAAATATAAATATATAATTTTGTAATGTATATTTATTTTGAACTTGTTCCTTTTATTATGCATAAAAAGAAAGTGAAAACGAAGGGAATGCATTTGTTGGATGAAGAAGATGAATGGGAAGATGTTGAGTCGGAAGAGGAGGAGGATAGAGCGCTTAGATATGCCGACGACTCTAATGATGATCCTTTGAGTGAGGAGGAAGAGGAAATCGAAGGACATGACGAGTTGTTTAAATCAGTGGACATGAATGATTCTCTATTACAAGATTAAAATGACTGAAAATCTGTTTTTTACTTAATTTGGACTTTTATTGTTCTTAGTTGCGACTTATTATGATCGACTTTTATGATTTTATTCTTGTTTTTGTTGAACTATTAGGATGATTAATATGCATTGTTGAACTTTGTGTAATTTTATTATGTTTGGTTTTTAATTTTAGTTTTTTAAAAAAAAAAATTTGAGGCGTACGCCTCGCCTCATCCGAGCAAAATGCCTCGTTTCCGCCGTTCATTTTTTAAAACATTAGATCAAAGGCTCTCCCTGGACTGGCTTGGTAAAGCAACGACATGCCGACTAGATGTTCTTTTAATTCTGAAATGCCTCCTGGCATTCTTCGTCCCATTGAAATTGAGCCTTCTTTTGTAAGGCTCAAAAAAATGGTAAGCTCTTTTCCGCCGAGCACGAAACAAACCTGCTCAGGGCCGCTATCCGACCTGCCAGGCATTGCATTTCCTTGACATTCTTTGGAGGTTGCATATCCATAATATCTTTAACTTTCTCTGTATTTGCATCTATCCCCCTCTCTGTCACCATATAACCAAGGAACTTTCCAGCTCTTACTCCAAATGCGCATTTCTTGGGGTTGAGTTTCATTCTATATTTTCTCAAAGTATCAAAAGTTTCATTTAGGTCGTTAATGTGCGAGGCTGTCTTGGCACTTTTAACCAGCATGTTATCCACATATACCTCCATATTGCAGCCGAGCTGGGGTTTAAACATTTTATCTACTAGCCGTTGATACGTGGCTCCTGCATTCTTGAGCTCAAATGGCATGACCACGTAGCAATAAGTTCCTCTCGGGGTTATAAAACTGACCCGTTTCTAATCCTCTTCGGCCAACCTGGTCTGGTGATATCCTTGCGAGGCGTCCATCATGCTGAGTAGTTCACAGTCTGAAGTTAAATTTACCAGCTAGTCAATCCTTGGCAACGGGTAGTGGTCCTTGGGGCAGTCGCGATTAAGTTCTCTGAAATCAATGCACATTCGCCAATCATCCTGAGTCTTTGGTAACAGCACCGCATTAGAAAGCCATTCTTGAAATTATATGTCCTGAATGTGCTTAGCTCGCAACAACTTCTCTACTTCTGCTTCGATAATAGCTTCCTTCTCGGGACCAAAGTTGCGCTTCCTTTGTTTTACTAGCTTCACCGTGGAGCTGATGTTGAGGTGATGCTCAGCTATTGCCGGGTCTATCCCTACTAAGTCCTGTGGAGACCGGGCAAAGACATTTGCGCTATTTCTTAAGAGGGTCACGAGCTCTACCAATACCTCGAGACTTAGAGTCGTTCCTACTCGTACAACTCGACTATCATCCCCTGTTATAATCTCGACCGTCATCAATCTTTCCTCATGCGAATCCAGCTCAGGCGCAGTATTCAACTTTGTCCTGGATTTCTTGGATCTCCTTATCTCTTCATCTCTTCAAATAATATCCACGTATGCTCTACGAGACGCATATTGGTCTCCTCGAACCTCACCTACCCCTTCCTGAACAAGAAGTTTCATATTCATATGGTATACGGAGATCACTGCTTGGAATTGACTTAAAGATGGTCGGCTAAGCATAACATTGTATGAAGATGGTGCGTCTACCACCTGGAAGCGCACCGATTTGGTCTTCCTGAATGGCTCATCCCCCTACGTGACTAAGAGAACTTCTCTTAATGGGCGTAATGCTCCCCCATCAAAACCCACTAACGAGGTGGTGACCTCCTCAAACTCCAAGTCCAAGTTTAACTTCTTAAAGCAGTCGTAAAATAAAATATACGCGAGCTTCCTGTGTCCACGAAGATTCTCCGCACGTTATAATTAGCTACAGTAGCTGTATCACTAAGGCATCCATATGGGGTGCCAAAATGTCGTTCTCATCTTCTGAGCCAAAATAGATTTTCGGGCTCGGGACTAACTGTCCTACTTCTTGCGCTTTTCTTGACAGACCTTTCGCAGCCTGTACATAGTTATTTTGGGTGTGTCGTGAGTTCTCGTCCCATTCTCCGCCTGTGATCATCTGAATTTCGCCTCTGATCTCCTGAGACCGGCACTTCCTCTACCTAATTTCCCAGTTACCACTTCGCTCTTGCATGGTCGTTTGATACCGATCTCTCTTATAAGATTCAGATCTTGATCCTTCCTGTTTTGTCCGCACGAATTCTTTGAGATGCCCTGCCTGCACCATTCGTTCTATCTCGTCTTTCAGGTGTGTGTATTGATCCATGTCATGACCATACTCATTATGGTATCGGTAGAATCAGTCGGACTTCTCCTTTCGTAGATTTTCAGTGTATGTTCTCGGCCATTTGAGGTCTGGGTGTCTTTCAATAGCCTGCAGGATTTCGCCATGAGGTGAAGCCAGAGGTGTGTATCGATCAAACCGAGGACGACCTCCCACTAGGTAAGTCCTGGGCTTCTTAACCAAAGTTTTGTCGTCTTTCTCAGGTCATTATCTCTGCTTTTTGCCATCATCTTTCATTTTCAGGGCCTCCTCCAAGTGGATATACTTCTTTGTCTTTTCCAAGAGCTCTCCAAATTTTAGTGCTGGCTTAACTACCAGCGATTGGAAGAACTCCCCCTTCCTGAGCCCTTGAGCCAAAGCATTGACCAAGAGATCCTCAGATGTTGATGGCACTTCCAAGTTGGCCTCTGTAAATCGCTTGATATATCCGTGCAGACTTTCACCCTCTCTCTGCTTCAAACTTAACAACTCCAGTGGCATTTTTCAATACTTCCTACAACTAGTGAACTGGTGCAGAAATGCAGAACTGAACTCATAAAAATTGCTTATAGATCGGGGGGCAATTGGCTAAACCTGAGTTGAGATGACTTTTTGAAGGTCATGGAGAAGACCCAGCACATGACAGCGTCATAAAATTTGTGTAAGGCAGTTACAATCTCGAATCGGCTCAGGTGGTCCCACAGATCTGTTGTCCCATTATATTCAAAGCCCATAGACTGGTAAGAGGTCGGTAGATCATCACACATGACAACCTCTGTGAATTGGGTGCTTCTACGTTCTTGGTCTGTAGTCGTACCCGCCATTTTTTGTTTGACTTCCCTGACCTCTCTCTGCAGATTCTGCATCTGCTCAGTGAGGTCTGGGTTGGTTTTGTATGAAGTGTCACTATCAGAGGTAGAAAAGCACTCCTCCTATTCTTTGGCGGGAGCTCTGGCCATGCGCTGGGCAGTCTAGGGTGGCTCCTGTTAGAGTAGAGTGCCCGACGTTCCAATTAGATTGGATTTCATTCTACTTGTATAATGGTTTTATTGGAATTATATTAATAAAGGCAACTTTCTTTATCTTATGTTTTCGCTTTTATTATAATTGCATGTATGATAAAGTCCTTAGACCAATTTAAACTATGGGATATGATTGCGCATACGATGGAAATCATGGAACATGTCTCTAAGGTTTCGGTCTTAAACTTGTTCCAAGTCAATGGGCTTTTCGAGATAGGACATTGAATAGCCCAGTAAGACTTGCGCATATGATGCATGCTTGTAAGACAAGGATGTTGCATTCCATTAACATCAGCGTTGTGACGCAAGTGCATATATGTGGGTGCTTGTTGGAGAACAAGTTCATTGAACATGACCCGGTGGAAATTCTTAACTGGAAGATTTGTTTGTCGAATAAGAATATTCATATTGCAATAATACATGATTAATCCGTTGACTTGAGGTACGATGGTAACCTTGTGCACATCATGCAATGCTTAGATTTATCTTTTGATTGCTTGACAATCGTAAAAATGGGTATTTTGGGTATTGTATCGATGTGCATGGAGGTTTGTCTGTAGCCAACATAGAATTCGACACTTGTCTATGGACAAGAGAGTATCCTGTGAATTTTCATAGTTTTTGATTCAAAGACCTTGGCCAGGGCACGATGAAYATTKATTCATAAATGAATTACTTAAACTTGAAATGAAATCAYAKTTATTAAATCAATTGGGTTTYGACTTATAAATCCATGCCCAAGATTTAATTGGGAAACTAGTTGTCGAAAGGATCGTACATGTATGGACTTGCAATTGAAATAGGTTTACCCGCTATTTCACCTAACACTGGGTAATCATGCTACTTGCTAGATGTTGTCATGATTTGTAGGTTCCTGAGATTAAAGAGTTAATTTCAAGAGAATTAATTAATTAGATTAATTAATATAATAAATTGTTATAAACTTATAAAAGTTATAATCCTACTGCTAGTGTTAGTCGTGAACCTAAAAGGGTCACATATAATTTTGGTTGTTGACATTTCAAGATGGATAACTCCAATGGTTGGAATAATTGATTAATTTAGATTAATTAAATGAGATTTTAATTTAATTCAATTGTTGGATTAAATATTTAATTATATATTTGATTATTTAATTAAATCTAATTTGATTAGAAATCTCAATTAAAGGAATATATTAAATTAGTCAATTGGGTTGATTAATTTAAATTCATGGGATTAATAAATTATTTGAATTAATTAATTGGTTGGATTTTAAATCCAAGTCCATGTAATTTTCTAGTAGGCCCTAATTGTAGAAGCCCACTAGAATAATTGAAGACTTTAAAGTAAAATTAATTTATATTATATATTTTTATATAATATAAATATTTATATAAAAGATAATTGGGATCAAGTTATACCCTTTATTTAAAAGGAGACGGATGACTTGGGAAAGATTCTTTTTCTTAAATATTTAATTAATAATTTAATTAAGATTAGACCTAATCTTAACCTAACTAATCTAATGCATATATATATATAAGAAAGAAATAAGCAGCCGTCCTCTGCTCTTTGAAAAAACAAAACAAAAGTTTTTCGTTTTTGAGAAACAGTGCAGTCGATTTTCAAGAAAGAAAAAAAAAGGGTTTTCGAAAATTCAAATTCACCTTTTATATTTTAATCAGTCTTCATTTTGTAGATGATAATTAATCAATAATTTTTCATCTACAATAATTAATCTTCAATCAATTGTTGATTGTTGGATTAATTGTTATTCCTATAATCAATTTGAAAACGAAACGATTCTACTAGCGAAGAATTTTTCCGGTGTCGCAAACAAAAGGTGGACTCGATTAGAGGGGATACGCTTGGATCTCTTCGGCGAGGAGTTTTGGTGTTAGCCACATAATCGGAAATTGATTCCCTCTCAATCGTTGCTTGAAGATATTGAAAGCGAGGTATTAATTTTTTTTTTATAAGAATCAAAATATTTGTATTTGATACATAATAATGAAAAATGACGATCGTTAAAATTTCTAATGAAATCTTTAGGGTTTAATGTATATATTTGATATATATATTTGTTTTAATCAATTAAAAATTTTAAAATCCGCTGCGTAGGCCCCGTACGATCAAAGCGAACCCAAGAACTTCGTCTCCGGTGGCTGGGTTACTTTCGGGGGAGGTGATGAATGTTCGGCGAATTTCTTTTCTACAGCCGCCTCCACCGCCTTACCGATGAGGTCAGATATTTGCCTCAAAAAAGAGTCATTCAGTGATGGGGTTGTGGTGCGCTGGGCCTAGTCAATGTTGACGGTCCTTCCATCTCCGGTATCCCTGTCGGTGTTGAAGAACTTGGTGTACCACCCAGCTCCGCCACTAGGTTTCGTCTGAGTCCATCTGATCCCATGTTTCTTTCTCACGTCTTAGATTAGTTCCTCTTTTCCCATAGACGGCGCCAATTGTTTTGCCCTGAAAATAACCGAACCAAGAACACCTGCTTTTCCCTTGAATATCCTGACCTGCTCCACCAAAAACACGTTAGAAAGAACCACCGGGGGATTTTCGGTGGAAACCTCTCCGGTGCTTAAGTCAGTCAAGCAGTTTTTCTTATCGGAATAATTCAAGTGAGAATGCTCAGAATGTCATACCTTTTCCATCCTTGAGGCTGTGGTATTTATAACCTTCGCTAAGTGGGGCCTTTCTGAGATTCCGAAAACAAACCCGCGAATCTTGGGCCGTTAATCAGGATGACCTGACCAAGAAGTTTCCTCACAAAGAGCGAGTCAGCTCTGTCACTAACTTCTCCAAATTATTGACCTAACCTCCCAAAACCTTGTTCAAGGCTTCAGATCAGGTCAGAATAATTCTAATAAGGCTAAGAGCTCGCCCTTTGTATCCTTTTTCTTCTCCTAAGCCATCAATTCAGCTCGTCCCAACAAGGCCTATACGAGCTGTTTTGCGACTTGCCACCAGATTAGGTCGTACTAATACTATTAGATAATACCTTGGCCATTGTTTCATCCCAAAAATTGCACTGAGGGAAAAAGAACCTTTCCCTGAGGATTTCCCGACCTACTTCAACAAAAACACGTTAGAAAGGACCACCGGGGGTTTTCCGGTGGAAACCTAGCCTCTCCAATGCTTAAGTCAGTAAAGCATAAAAAAGTAAAAATAAATGGAAGAATGCTGAGAAAATCATACCTCTCTCAGGCTTGGGGCTGAGATATTTATAGATTTTGCCCAGTGGGGACTCTTTTCGGGATCTCGGAAACAGAAAACCCACGAATCTTGGACCGTTATTGAGGCCGACCTGACCTGGAAGCTTCCTTCCAGAAAACAAATAAGCTCTGTCCTCAGGTTCTCTCAATTCCTAGCCTGACCCCTCGAATCCTTATCCAAGGCTCCCGAATGAGGTCAGGACAGTCTCTGTCAGCCTACGGTTTCCAGTCTCATCCTCTTTTCGGCCAAGACCACTTAATTCAGCTCGTCCCGACCATGTTATGTCCAGGTCATGTGGGAATTAACCATCACTTTAGGTCGTACCAACCAGTCTCCCCCCCGAATGGTTGGGTAAGAGCTGAGCTACTTTTGTATTTCAATCATGACGGTTGAGATCTATACATCTTTTTGGATATCACGCTCTGACACGCATTAATTGCACTGATCCCGGGAGATCTTTTCTCGTAGGAATCGCACCTTTTGGGGAAGGGCTGCGACACTCCATATTCCACCTCAGCAATCATAATCCGCGACGTGTCCCTTCGAGTATTGTGCTCTGACACACATTAAATGTACAAATCCCTCAAAATCCTCCCTTTTCCTAAAAACTTGCTTTCAAAGTATATCTCTTTCCCACTTCTCTTCATTCATCCAATTTCAACATTCTTCCACCTGCGTATTTTTCTTCAGAACACCCCCGTTTCACCCTTTTTTTGATCAAGGTTTACTTTCTCCTAAAACAAGGTACTTTTCTCACCTTCCTGCGAATTTTAATTATGTTGGCTTCCATTTCTTTCTCTCTCTCCGCTTCTGGTAGTTCCTCATCCTCTATCAATTTGTCTTCTTTGGCGATGCCGCCGGTGGTCGCCCCAGAGGATCAACCCCAAACTCTCCCTGACCACAATCGTGATAACATAGTTTCCATTGTTAGCAATCAAGCCCTCTGAGACATACGCTCCAAGTTCTCTATTTCCTACGATTTTTCTTTCACCAATCCAGCCTCTGATGAGAGGGCGTCTCGTCCTCCCCCTAATAACTTAACCTTTTTCGTGGACCAATTCCATGCGGGCCTAAGCTTGCCTGTCCATCCTTTCATTTTGGCAGTGTCCCGGATGTACCAGATTCCAGTACATCAATTCGTAACCAATGCTTTTAGGGTTATGGTGGGTTTCCACCTGGCGGCCCAATTTTCAGGGCTGATACCTACGGCCCAAATGTTTTAATCTTTCTTTCAAGCCAAGAGCTCTTCTGTCTTTTTCTATTTATTTGCACGACCTGATGTCTGCTTTCTGGTCGGGATCCCTTCTTCTAACAAGGCCTATAAGAAGAAATTCTTTTTCGTTCAGTGATGGAGTGGTTGGTGCTTCTCCTCCACTCCTATTAATGTCCTACCACACCAGGCCCATATACCCAAAGGGGGCCGACCTCCTCACTTGGAAAAGAAAATATCTACCCTCAACAAAGATGTTTTCCACCTATCATAACTTCTTAAACTCGACATCCTGAGCTTCTTTAATGCTCAAAAAGAGAACGGTCCTCTCCCTCCTAAGATTGGTACATTCAAGAGCTGATCAGCTCCTTCATTCTTTTCCATGAGTATTCCTTATGTGCTTTATTTTCACTCGTCCCTGATTAACTCCTCTCTCTCTCTCTCTCTCTCTCTCTCTTTGTCATGATGATGCAGTCAAGGATGGTTGTAAGGAAGAAAATGACCACCGAGGGCAGCCAAAAGAGTCCCCTTGGTGAAACTGCCAGGGCCTCCACAGCTCCTGTCGCCAAAGCATCTGCCATTCCAGAGGTGCCCGAGGTTCCGGCGATGTTAGGGGTGGTAGAGTTCCCGGACAAGTTGGAGGGGCCTACCAGACTAGAAGGAGTGGCCCCCACTGAGCAAACGGCCCACCCCTCCATCGACCTGACTACCCCATCAGATCCTGAAGATGAGCTACCACTGGCCCCACGCAAATGCGCTCGGTCTGGACCTGGGGCAGGTGCACCCAGACCCCCCATAAGTATCCCTAATCAGAGCTTCTTTAATGGCTCAGTCCTGAACTGTCCCAGGGATATAGCAGCTCAGTTTATTATGGGGCTTGCCCCTCCTACCGATCGCCGGACTGTGGACAAGTTGTCCGATTTTGAGTTAATCGAGTTCTAATACCAGGACGAAGCTCGGGTAAGAGCCTTGCCCCCCTTTGTTCATTATTTTTATTATTATTATTATTATTATTATTATTTTATATATTGTCCCTTCTTTGTTAGGCTGCTGTGAAAAGGGCGTCTCTTCTGGATCGAGCCCGAGGTTCCATGATTAACGTTGACTTGGCCAAAAAATACGCAATCCTGCAGGAGCAGGATAAAAGGCTAATCTCGAGGTTGAAGGATAGAAGCGCTGAGCTGCATGATTCGCAAGCAAGACTAAAGGCAGCCGAGGAGGAGCTGGAGGCTATGAGGGCGAGACTAAGGGTGGCTCATGCCGATCTAAATGCAACCCGAGCTGATTTGGAAGCGACCCGGACTGAGCTGCAGGAGGCTAGGGAGTAGGAAGGAATAAGCCGAGCTTTGTCCATGATCCGAGGAAGAGTTTAAAGAGAAGCTTCGGCGTGCCCGGGATGAAGGAGAAACTTATAGCTTGGGGTCAAACCGAGGGGCGGGCAGAGGATCGGCTTGAGTTTCTTAAATCCGAGGAGGGCCAACGGCTTATCTAGCTGACCAGGGAAATAACCCGACGAGCTTTCCTGGGCTCTATCGAGCTATATGATATCCTGTTTCCCGAGGCCGAGGTGTACTATTTTCTTGGTCTAGACGCCCAGGCCAAATGGTCCACCGAGAATCCCTTAGTCCCCTTCGACCGTTCTTTTCCCTTGGCGACCCCATCAGAGCCGACCAGCTTTTCTCATGTTGTAGAGGATGATCGGCTTCACAATCTTGGAGCTTCTGAGTTCGCCGACTATATTCTCTAGGCCTTCTGCTCATCCTCTTCAGCCTCTTCCCCCACCACACAACCCCCGACCAGTCGTTGGCGTTGGCCTTAACAATGACTGCGACCTCTCCTACATTTGCCAACCTGGGTGAACTTCAGAGCAGTACCCAGTTTGAGAAAGATTTCGGGGAGGTCTATGGGGCTGCTGAACCAGCTAGTGGAGAGCTGGATACTGTGGATTATGGGGCGTAGTCTTTTATCTGCTCGGGATTTGCTATTTTTGTCTTTTAGCTTAAGTTATTGGGCATGTACTGTTGAACAATATTTTTTGTCTTATCAGCTACTGTGTCTGCATATACGTAGGGTTTCCACGCTTTCAGGAAACCTTAGGATCATTTGTGCTTATCCTTTATCTATAAAATCCTCTTTTCCCTGCATATATTCTTTGCTTGAGGAAATTGATGTTTTGAAAAGAAAAGATCTTGCACTCTTCTCTGAAAACATCAAACTGTCTCATAACTTTCTACACTTTGTGAGAAATTTTCTCAAGTATGCCGGCTCTTAGAGAGGAAGAGGCAAAGGAAATGCTACCATAAGCGTGAGTGGGCCGAGCTCCGCCAACTCAACAGATAACTTCGAGAGGAGAAGGCCGATCTACTTGTGTTGATATGTCGACTGACTGCCACCGCTGGAGAGGTTCACTCCGCCTCTGCCCGTGCAGATAGTTATCGCCAACGCCTCCACGAGACTGAATGGGACTTATGGCGCATTCGTCAGATATTGTCTTCCGACAAGACAGCCTCTTCTTCATATCCTTGATGTTTCATGCTTTAATGTTTCTGTGCTTTTCTCATTTTCTAAGCAATTTCCTTTCCTTTCTTGTATTTTCCATCAAGCTTTTGCAGAATTTTGTCATGTATCAAGAATAAACTTTGCCTTGGCTTTTTTTCGTCTATTTTCCTTGTAATTTGAGATCGGGTTTGAAAAGCGACTTGGGGCTAGAAACCTTGTTAACGATTGGATCAATTTCTTAATATCCAACTCAGGCTATAAGTGCCCTGGCAATAAGGTCAGGATTTTCAGGGCCCTCACCCTTAGCCAATCCTGGCTTATAAATTTTACTAACAATCAGGTCAGGAATATTGGGGCATCCGCCCTTAGCCAATCCTGGCTCATAAGTTTCACTGACAATCAGGTCAGGAATATTGGGGCATCCGCCCTTAGCCAATCCTAGCTCATAAATTTCACTGACAATCAGGTCAGGAATATTCGGGGCATCCGCCCTTAGCCAATATTGACTTATAAGTTTCACTGACAATCAGGTCAGGAATATTGGGACATCCGTCCTTAGCCAATCCTGGATTTAAAATTTTATTGGCAATAAGGTCATTTCGTGATATGGATAAACTCAAATCATCATTATATAAAGAAGTTTCATAAAATAATCTTACACATAATATTTTCGTAAATTTGATACATTCCATGCTCGGGGTACTCTGGCCCCATCCATTTGTTCTAAATCATAAGCTCCGCCTGCCAAAACTGTTGTGATTTTAAACGGTCCTTGCCAAGTGGCATCTAGTTTCCCCTAGGCTTTTCCTAGATCAGCTCTGCGCAATACCAGATCGCCCACTTGGAAACATCTCTTTATTACTGTTTTGTTATATGTCACTCGAACTCGGCCCTTCATGTGTTCCATCCTAACGACAGCACACTCCCTTTTTTCCTCCACCAAATCCAACGCATCCTGTATTAATAATTCATTCTGATCTGCATCGAAGCTCTGTATTCGGTGGGTTTCCAGGCCAATTTTGGCGGGAATTACCGCATCCATGCCATAAACCAGGCTAAAGGGAGTTTCACTGGTGCTCTCCTTAGGATTAGTGCGATAGGCCAAGAGGATTGAACTGAGCTCCTCCTCCCATATTCCACCTAACTTCTCAAGGCGTGCCTTGATCCCTTGTACAAAAATGCGATTGGTCATCTTGACTTGGCCATTTTCTTGAAGATGATAGACAGATGTGAAGTGTTGGTCTATCTTCATCTTAGTGCACCAGGGTCTGATCTTAGCTCCCATAAACTGCGTGCCATTATCCAAGACCAGGATCCTGGGAATGCCAAATCGACACACTATGTTTTTCCATATAAAACCCATCACCGCATCCTCCGTAATTTTTGCTAGAGCTTCGGCCTCTACCCATTTGCTGAAATAATCAATGGCGACAATCAAGAACTTCTTCTGAGCTGGAGCTATAGGAAAAGGTTCGACCAGATCTATCCCCCATTTCGCAAGGGGGCAGGGAGAGCTCATTGTCATGAGCTCTTCCGCCGGCCGGTGGACCAAAGGAGAGATCCTATGACATTTGTCATACTTCCTAACAAAGTCTTCTACTTTCTTTCACAATAATGGCCAAAAATAACCAGCTCTCATGACATTGCTTGACAAGGTCCTGGCGCCCATATGATTATCACAGCAACCTTCGTGAATTTCTCTAACAATATGGGTGCCCTCCTTCAGGCTCAAACATCTCAGAAGAGGTTGTCCAAATCCTCTCCTATACAATTCTCCTTTCATCAGGCAGAAGCGAGAGGATCTGACCTTTATTTCCGTTGCCTCTCTCTTACCATCTAGTAGCTCTCCATTCTCCAGATATAATCTGATCGGGTAACGCCAATCTGTCTCCTCTTCTAACGCATACACCTTCTCCTCTCCAAACTCCCAGTAAACCATTAGGAGAGTAATTACTCTTTCCTGACAGTCCGTTGCTGAGATAGCTACATTAGCCAAGTAATCTGCTAGGCCATTTTCATCTTTAGAAATTTGATCGATTGTTAAAGAGTTCATGGCATTGGTCAACTAACGAAACTGAGCTGAGTATCTCTGCATATGCTCCTCTCTTATTTTAAACTCCCCCTTTACTTGTTTGCATATAAGCAGTGAATCTACTCGTGCACGTACTTTGTCTGCCCCTAGCTCCTTTTCCATCTGAACTCCCCTCAGCAAGGCCTCATATTCTGTCGCGTTATTGGAGAGGGGGTAGTTCATGCGTACTGCATACTCTGTGGTCAACCCTTTTGGGTCTATCAACACTATTCCTGTGCCACAGCCGAGATTGCTTACGAAGCCATCGGTGTAGATCGTCCATTCTTTTGTCCCCTCATGAGAGCTGGTCATCTCTTGCATGAAGTCAACTAACGTCTGGGCCTTAATCGCAGTTGACGCCTCGAAGCCAATATCGAACTCACTAAGATCGATTATCCACTTCACCAAGCGCCCCGAAGCCTCCAGCTTATCCATGACCGCCCTTAGAGATAAGCTAGTTATGACCACTACGTTATGAGAAAGGAAATAGGGACAGAACTTATGAGCCATCCCGACCAGAGCTAACATGGCTCGTTCTACCTCTACGTACCGAAGCTCAGCCTCATGTAAAAATTTTCTCCAGTAGTTTACCAGTTTTTGTACCCTGCCATCTTCCTTGATCAGGACCGTGCTGATGGCTTGCTTTCCCACATATAAATACAAGACCAGGGGCTCTCCCTGGACTGGTTTAGTAAGCAATGACATACCGACCAGGTACTCTTTTAGATCTGAAATGCATCCTGGCATTTTTCATCCCACTGGAATGGGGATCTTTTTCGTAAGGCTTGAAAAAATGGCAAGCTCTTCTCAACTGAGCGTGAAACGAACCTGCTCAGGGCTGATATCCGCCTGGCCAAGCATTGCATTTCCTTAACAATTTTTGGGGGCTGCATATCAATGATAGCTTTAACCTTCTCTGGATTCGCTTCTATCCCTTTTTTTGTGACCATATATCCAAGGAACTTTCCAGCTCTTACCCCGAACATGCATATTTTGGGGTTGAGCTTCATTTTATACTTCCTCAAATTATCGAAACTTTCCTTCAGGTCATCAACATTTGAGGCTGCTTTTACACTCTTAAAAAACATATCGTCCACGTAGACCTCCATGTTGCGCCCGAGCTGATTTTTTAACATTTTGTCCACTAGCCGCTGATATGTGGCGCCCACATTCTTAAGTCTGAACGGCATGACCACGTAGCAATAAGTTCCCTTTGGAGTTATGAAACTAACTCGCTTCTGATCTTCTTTGGCTAGCCCGGTCTGGTGATATCCCTGCGAGGCGTCCATTATACTTAGCAGCTCACAACCAGATGAGGAATCGACCAGTTGGTCTATCCTCGGCAGCGGATAGTGATCCTTAGGGCAAGCTTTATTAAGATCACGAAAGTCAATACACATCCTCCAATCCACTTCTGTTTTGGTACTAAGACTGCATTAGAGAGACACTCTAGGAACTGTATTTCCCGAATATGCCCAGCCTTTAGCAATTTGTCCACATCTGCCTCAATAATGGCTTCTTTTTCCGGTCCAAAGTTGTGCTTTCTTTGCTTTATCGGCTTTATTGTCGGGATAATGTTAAGGTGGTGTTCAGCTATTGTTGGGTCTATCCCGACCAAATCCTGGGGAGACCAGGCAAAAATGTCTGTGCTGCCTCTAAGCAGAGCTACCAAACCCACCAATACTTCAGGGCTGAGAGTCGTCCCTACGTGTAGGACTTGACTATCGTTGACTACCTCAATTGCCATGAAATTTTCCTCTCTCCGAGCTGGTTCAGGTCTGGTGTCTTCTATCCTTGCCCTTTTACCTCTTCCCTCTTCTTCGTTGCTTCGAACGCTGTCTACATATGTGCGTCTTGCCGTGTTTTGGTCACCATGGACCTCCCCTACTCCGTCCTGGGCAGGGAACTTCAACTTCATATGGTAAACATAGATTACAGCTTGAAATTGACTCAGCGATAGTCGCCCAAGCATGACTTTATACGAGGAAGGTTTGTCCACTATCAGAAAACGCACCGACCTGGTCTGTCTAAATGGGCCATACCCTAGTGTAACCAGGAGATTCACCGCTCCCAATGGTTTCAGGGCTACCCCTGCGAAGCTAACTAATAAAGTCATGACCTTCTCCAGGTGCATATTTAGGTCCAACTGTCGAAAACATTCATAAAACATGATATCAGCCGAACTACCCGTATCCACGAAGATTCGTCTTATGGTGTAGTTGGCGATAGTGGATGTGATAACCAAAGTATCCATGTGAGGGGACAAGATGCTGTTCTCATCTTCCGATCCAAATCATATGTTTGGGCTTGCGTTAACTGCCCAACCTCACTCGCTTTCCTTGTCAGGTCTTTCGCAGCACGAACATAATTATTCTGGGCTCTCCTGGAATGCTCATCCCACTCGCCCCCTGTAATCATTAGGATTTCACCCCTTATCTCCTGAGTCTGGTCATTCCTCCTTCCATTGATTCATCCACTATCCAGCTCGCTTGTTGATTCGAGATTTTGTGTGTGCCTACTTTATAAATAATTGTCAGAAATTTAATAGTTCGCCCGCAAGAGAACGGGATCGCGTGTAGGTTGGCAAGCTTAACTCGAGTCGTCTCTCAAGGACTGACGTTCGGAATTTTTAATGTTTGTTTAATCACAATGTTTAACACGAGAACTTGTATAAATTTGGTTTTTGAAATTATCAAATACTAATAAATTTAAAAGCATCAACTAAGTATTTTAAACTAACTAATTTATTCTAATTAATTAACTAAAGCTTCAAACTAAATTATTTAAGAATTATTAATCTAGGGATTTTTTAAAGCAAATAAATTCTAAATTAATTATCTATCATGCATGAAATACTACGATTTAAACTAAACATGTGATTCTCAAGAATAATAAGATCAATCTCAAAATTCTCAAGCAATAACATAGCAATAACCAATTATCAACTAATTATCAAACTAAAGCAATATTAAATTAATCATCAACAAATCATCACCAAGCATGAACAGGAGAATAAATGCAGCGACTAATTAATATTAAAAATAAAATTCTAAGGTTCAAAGGCTCAGCGATTCAATGGTTCAAACGATTCGAAATAAATTAACGAAACTAGAAACTCAAACGAAATAATTAAACATAAATTATCTAGAATTAAACTAAGAATAACTAGAGTTTAGAGAACTTATTAAGTAGCTAAAGGTGCTGAAAGTTCTCCGCGAATCCGGGTTGTTGGTGGTTGCTCTTCGTCGAAAAATCAGAACTTGAACGAACGTCTTCGTCTTGGTGCTTCGGATCTTGAATCTTCGACGTAGATCTTTAAAATATCTCGTTGGGTGTTGAAAATACGTTTCTCAACCCTAGGTAAGTGTTTTTGGGTCGTGGTTGTGTCTTTAATCCGAATTATGAAGGGTTTATATAGTTATTTCATGACTTGGCGCACAAGAAACCCTAAAAATCACGAAATTGGGCCGTCGCGTCGACGGTGCATCGACTGACGCGCGCTGATGCTCGGCGTCGCTGGCTGCCCAGGTGTGCGCGTCGGCTGGGCAGGGTGCATCGGCTGACGCGGTCATGGATCGACGACTTCAGAAAGTTGCGTCGACCTTGCGTCGACTGACGCTCCTTCAATCGACGCTTCAGAATGTTGCGTCGACGTTGCGTCGACTGACGCCCCTTCAATCGACGCCTTCAGAATGTAGCGTCGGCAGAGTGCGGCGGACTTGCGTCGACTGACGCGGATCATGGCTCGCGTCGACGGAGCATCGACGCTCGCGTCAGTCGACGCGACAGAGCGTCCTGTCTCAATTTCTCGATCTTTTTGCTACTCGTTTCACCGGAAAGCCTGTTCTTCTATTCTTGAACATCGAACTTCGTCTATTACGTTCTAAACTCTTCCGGTTACTTAGCTGTAAAGTGAAAATTCACAAATAATCACTTACTTGCATCAATCTAGGTCAAAAAGCGGTAAAATAAGCTGAGAGTACAAATATACGAATCAAAGCTTAAACTACCCAACTTATACCAAACACAATAAGAAAAACAAGTTATAATACTAATCAACTACCCCACGCTTTATTAGTTTGTTCGTCCTCGAACAAACGATAGATTCAAAGTATAACAAGAAAGAAAATCATCTTAAGCAATGCGCCGTGCTATGCTACATACATAATTTTGAAAATATAGATTTAAGTAACACAACGTCAAACACTCCACCCTTATTACATAGTCTTCTCCAAAAATAAAGTCATGCATCCTCTCAAAAGGGTAATATATAGGGGTGTTTGCTCAAAGCACTCAAGTATCTTCTGCATGGGACGTGTATACACTCAAATCATACAAATTCAAGCACAATAAATAAGCACGGAAAATCAATCTCTTATCAATCGCAAATTAAGTGTGTTATCGAACTAAGAATCGGAAAAGGTCTTTTCGGGTTGTAATGTAAGGCTATTTGGATGGGTATGGAATATATAGGTTGTGTGGCTAACTCAAGATCTAGCATGATCAGTAACTCACCAAACCTATTCTAATCACGAAGCAATGCGCTTCACCTCGTTCAAAAATAAAAACCTCACTAAACACTCAAAACGTAGCCTTTAAACAAAGGCTATTTCTCAACTCGTAACTCTACTACCGACTTTTTGCTCAAACCACTTAATTAACATAGAAGCCCATAATACTCTTCTTCTTTCAAACACAACTCTTGCCTCTTGAACTTTAGGCTTCATAATAAAATAAATAATAAAATTCAAGCCTTCATTAGCGTGTAGGCAATGATTAACACAATTCAACTAGACTCACCATCCCCTTTCTTTTTCTCTCTCTCTTTTTTTTTAATTTTGTCCCTATTCTATTTTTATGGGATCTTTTCTTTTTTTTCCTTTTTTTTTTAAGGATGGTGGTCCTCAATACTATTACAATCATAAACCCCTTGGTAAATTTCCAAAACTCAATTAACCAATAAAAATAACGAACTCCTCCCACCCCCACGCTTTTAATGGTTGCAGGAGTTGACTCAAAAATCACTCATGGATAAAGAAAATGGATTATTTGGCTATAATTGGCTCATTCAGAATTTATAGAGGCTAATATATATGAATATGGCCGGAATAGGGTTTATATCTGTGCCTTATCCTCATTTTCAAATCAACTACACACAGCGGTTTCAAAGAGATCTCAAATCAAAACTCATTCAAGTACATGTAATGATGATAAACACTCAAGCTACTCACAGGCTTTTTGCATGAAATTTTTTTGAATTGACGCTGCTTTTAAGGTTTTGCGAAATCAATTGCGTACAAGTACCATTTTACAATATATAAATAATAAATCTTGAAATATATATGCACTTATGCACGCTCAAAAGACTAGAACCTCAAATCATACTTAGCTAACTTTGACAGGCATGCCATACAAAAAAATAAGGGAGATAAGAAAATATCCCTGAAATCCGATAGTTGAGTCTTTCCAAAATGTTTGTGCAATAATCCTTCGTCTTGAACTCGTGATTGGAATTGTCTTGAATTAAAAGCGATTGTAGTCAATTGTGTTGCGCGCAAGTGCCCGGTGGCACATCGTGTGGAATTGAATCGGCCGGATTGCGGCTCATCAAAAGGTTGTCGGGCTGCGGCTGAATTGGGTCGGATTGCGACCTCGATCGGCGAAGATGAAATCGTAAAATCGGATTTTCTGCACATTAACACACACATAAACGCACCACGACAATTGACAAAATAAAAATAGAAATGAACTAAGAAAAATCGAAATAAAAATTAAAGAAAAACTAACGCTTGGGTTGCCTCCCAAGAAGCGCAACATTTTACGTCGCATGCTCAACGCGTTTCAACGATCAATACTCGACTTGCGGTGGATCACCTAACTCCACCATGTCACTCGCTTGAAACTCCTCAAATGTTTCGTTGGGGTCCATAATCGCAGGGTCCGCTCCAATGTCACGAAAATCAATACCAAATAGCTCGGCTACCTCCTCCCTGCTAAGAAAATCATTGTCGTCCTCGACGTTCATCTCGTCCAAAACCATTATGCTCTTAAGCTCTCGGACGCAAGCATCTACCGGGTCAACGAACGAACATTATTCTTCTTCCATCAATGGGGCAGGGCAATTATGCACATCTCGCAAAGAAAAAGTAACTGTCTCTCCCAAAACAGACATGCTCATCCTCCCTTTGTTCACATCAATCACCGCATGAGAGGTAGACTAAAATGGACGGCCTAAAAGAATAGTATGACCCTTGTCCTCACTCGACATCTCTCCAACATCTAAAACTACAAAATTAACTGGTATTATTAATTCACCGACTTTCACCAAAACGTCTTCTACATTTCCCAATGGTTGGCGAATTGAACGATCCGCTAATTGGAGACGCATCCTTGTCGGCTTCAATGGTCCTAAATCAAATTGCTTATAAAGGGAATGCGGCATTAAGTTAATTCTCGCGCCAAGATCAAGCATTCCGCGCGCTTGTTGCCCATTCTCCAATGTAATATTGACACAAAAGCTTCCAGGGTCCTTCTCCTTCGTAGGCAGTGGTTGCTTGCATAACGCACTCACCTCCTTCGTCAGAGGAACGTACTGATTTGTCTCCGAATGCCTATGTCTTGTAGCAATCTCCTTGAAGAACTTCACATATGCCGGCATCGTTTTGATCACATCCAAAAGAGGAAGGTTGATGTTGACGTTCTTCAGCAAGTTGTAAAGCTCCATGAACTTCTTATTTTCTTTTGATGGTCGAAGACGGCTTGGAAACAGAACTTTTTCGACTATCGGCGAAGTTAGAGTCTTGTTTGTGAGCTTCCCCTTCAAAGATCCCGGAATGTAAGGGTGTGGTGTCTTATGCAATTGTTCTATCGGCTTGGATTCATCTCCCTTTGGCGATGCCGGTGTTGGACTATCCGTCATCTCTTCATCCCCTCCGTCATTTATCTCAACTCCATTATCGATCACTTTTCCACTGCGTAGGGCTTTAATCGCTGAGGCTTGCTCCGTTTGACTCGAAAACTTGTCCTTTTCCTATCGTCCTATCAATCCTCTCCACACTCTTAGCAAGATCATGCACTATCCTAGAGAGATTATCAATACTATTCACCTTTTTCGAGAGGTCGTCTATCTTTTCATTCACTTTCATAAGTCCCTCTCTATTGATGAGCATCTCGGTCACTTGATTTTGTTGCCAAACCAGCAATTGATCATTTGGTTTACCTGGATTTGACGTTTGCCCCTTCGTAGGCGGTGGTGGTGAAGGAAGGTACCGTCGGTCGGTCCGTGGCTTCATCGGCGCGTAATGTGGGTCCTCAGGACCCCACTTGAAAAGGGGAGAATCACATTGTGCTTGAAATTGGTTTGTGGGTTTCTGCTCAGAATTGTTGTGTTGGAAATTTTGCACGGCGTTGACCTCTATGTTCGATTCATCGTCAAAAGTCACCGAACACGTATTCGCTCCATGTCCAAATGCTCCACGAATTCCACATGTCTCTTGTGAAGGTTGCGATTGTTGCTTCATCATCATGTTCGTCAACAACTCCACTTGCTTTGTAAGTTTATCGATCTTGTCATCTTCTGCTTGCGCAACTGAAACCTCATTCACTCTAAGTTTTCGAGGCCTTGAACTTGTTTGCGTCGACTTGTCACTTATTAATTCAAAAAGATCTTGTGCTTCCTCCGCGGTTAAGCCCCCGAAATCTCCTGCTCGTGTTTCCACTTGTTGCTTGAAATTCGGCAATAATCCTTCATAAAAGTAATTGTTGACCATTTCGTCATTGTTACCATGGTGTGGACATGCATTTAAGAGCTCCTTAAAACGATCCCATGCCTCGTGAAACAATTCGCCATCCAATTGCTCGAAGTTGGAAATTCCCCTCCTCAACTTTGTCGTCATTTGGGCTGAGTAAAATCTTCCCACAAATTTCTTGTAAACCATCCCCCAATTTGTTAGGGAATTAGGTTGCAATTGATTAAACCATCATTTCGCTTTATTTTTCAGGGTACTAGGGAAGTATCTCATTATAAGTTGTCCTTCACTGAATCCTCGATCTTGAATCCCAGATAGTGCTATGTAAAATTCTCGAACGAACTCGAGTGGGTCTTCATTCGGCAAACTATAGAAAGAAGGTAGTCTATTCAAATCGCCGGTCCTCAAGTTGTAGTTCTTAGCCGCTTGGCCTAAAACTATCGCTGAGTTATATGGTCCAATGGTTGGACATGCGAGATCACCTTGTTTTCGTATGTTTTGATATCGAGGGGCATGTCTTCCTCCAAAATTCGCACGTCTTCCTCCAAAATTGTTCCCATCCTCATAATAATCATCCTCATGAAACTCGTTTTCATCCTCATATTCATCGTCCACTGTATCATCGTCTTGACCATTATTGTACTGTTGTCCTCCTCGTCTATTTTGGAAACGGTTCGGTGCTCATTTCCGATTTACATTCTCATTGTGTTGTTGGTGTTTTGGGGCCGGGGCCCACCATTACAAAATTGGTTGCGTAAGAACTCCTCGTTTGCACGAGCGTTGTATGCTTGAGCTTCCGCTCGATTCCTAAAGTGCTGTGGACGGTTGATTTGATTTTCTGGAATCACTGCTTGACGATTATCTTGGCCTTGGGGCTCACTGTTGTTTGGATCGTTGAGGAACTGGTTTCCTTCTTGATTCTCTTTGTTATTGATCCTTTGGTTGTTTTCGTCGTTATGCGTGTGATTATGATCAAGAATCGGCGGATCTCCTTGACAATTATCGTCTTGTGGGTCTCCAAAGTTTAGATCATCGGTGGGCGGCATCCCATATGGTTGGTATTGTAGACGGGTATTATTGTCATTTCCTTGCCCTCGGCCACCATTCGTTCGTCCTCCTCCTCTTCCTCCTGGTCCTCGGCCTCTAATAGGGGTGGTGTTTGACATGTTGGCCGAATATGTTTTACGATTAATTGCGTCGGGGGAATGAAAGAGTCTTCTCGGTCTCCCAACTCATTCGATGTTGTCTATATATATAGCAAGTTCGTTTCTAAGACTTCGACGTCCTAGCATCAACAACAAACAACATCAAGGCATCGAGTGGCAAACAAAGAACCTTTATACAAATAAACAAAAAAGCATAAAATAACACGAACAAACATTATCAAAACCTATTTCAGTCCCTGGCAATGGCGCCGATTTTTGATTTGAGCTTTTGTGTGTGCCTACTTTATAAATAATTGTCAGAAATTTAATAGCTCGCCCGCAAGAGAACGAGATTGCGTGTAGGTTGGCAAGCTTAACTCGAGTCGTCTCTCAAGGACTGACGTTCGGAAATTTTAATGTTTGTTTAATCACAATGTTTAACACGAGAACTTATATAAATTTGGTTTTTGAAATTACCAACTACTAATAAATTTAAAAGCATCAGCTAAGTATTTTAAACTAACTAATTTATTCTAATTAATTAACTAAAGTTTCAAACTAAATTATTTAAGAATTATTAATCTAGGGATTTTTTAAAGCAAATAAATTCTAAATTAATTATCTATCATGCATGAAATACTACGATTTAAACTAAACATGTGATTCTCAAGAACAATAAGATCAATCTCAAAATTCTCAAGCAATAACATGGCAATAACCAATTATCAACTAATTATCAAAACTAAAGCAATAATTAAATTAATCATGAACAAATCATCACCAAGAATGAACACGAGAATAAACGCAGCGACTAATTAATATTAAAAATAAAATTCTAAGGTTCAAAGGCTCAGCGATTCAATGGTTCAAACGATTCGAAATAAATTAACGAAACTAGAAACTCAAATGAAATAATTAAACATTAATTATCTAGAATTAAACTAAGAATAACTAGAGTTTAGAGAACTTATTAAGTAGCTAAAGGTGCTGAAAGTTCTCTGAGAATCCGGGTTGTTGGTGGTTGCTCTTCGTCGAAAAATCAGAACTTGAACGAACGTCTTCGTCTTGGTGCTTCGGATCTTGAATCTTCGACGTAGATCTTTAAAATATGTTGTTGGGTGTTGAAAATAGGTTTCTCAACCCTAGGTAAGTTTTTTGGGTCGTGGTTGTGTCTTTAATCCGAATTATGAAGGGTTTATATAGTTATTTCATGACTTGGTGCATAAGAAACCCTAAAAATCACGAAATTGGGCCATCGCGTCGATGGTGCATTGACTGACGCGCGCTGATGCTCGGCGTCGCTGCTGCCCAAGTGTGCGCGTCGGCTAGGCAGGTGCATCGGCTGACGCGGTCATGGATCGACGCTTCAGAAAGTTGCGTCGACCTTGCGTCGACTGACGCTCCTTCAATCGACGCTTCAGAATGTTGTGTCGACGTTGCGTCAACTGACGCCCCTTCAATCGACGCTTCAGAATGTAGCGTCGGCAGTGCGTCGGCCTTGCGTCGACTGACGCGGATCATGGCTCGCGTCGACGGAGTGTCGACGCTCCCGTCAATCGACGCGACAGAGCGTTTGTCTCAATTTCTCGATCTTTTTGCTACTCGTTTCACCGGAAAGCTTGTTCTTCTATTCTTGAACATCGAACTTCGTCTATTACGTGCTAAACTCTTCCGGTTACTTTGCTATAAAGTGAAAAATCACAAATAATCACTTACTTGCATAAATCTAGGTCAAAAAGCGGTAAAATAAGCTGAGAGTACAAATATACGAATTAAAGCTTAAACTACCCAACTTATACAAAAAATAATAAGAAAAACAAGCTATAATACTAATAAAAACCAAGACAAATTCGTGCTAATCACTTGTTTCCTTGAAGTCGATCCCGTCTGCGAGAATCAAATCTTGACTCCTCCCGTCTCGCCTGTACAAACTCCTTGTGGTGCCCTGCTTGCACCAACCTTTCTAACTCATCCTTCAGGTGGATGCACTGATCTGTATCGTGACCATATTCGTTATGGTATCGGAAAGATCGGTCTGATCTCTCTTTTCTTGGCTTCTGGGAATAAGTTCTAGGCCATTTGAGATCAGGATATTGCTTAATTGCCTGCAAAATCTCTCCCTGAGGTGAGGCCAAGGGCGTGTACCTATCGAGCCGGGGTCGTCCTCCAACTAGATCAGTCCTGGGTTTCTTCATTGGGGTCCTGTCCTCCCTATCAGGTCCTTCCTTTCTCTTCTCTTCATCCTCCTTAATCTTCAAGGCCTCCTTTAGATGAATATATTTTTCCGCTCTTTCCAGGAGTTCTCCAAATTCCTGTGTTTGCTTTACGACCTATGACTGGAAAAACTCCCTCTCCTGAGCCCCTAAGCCAGAGCGTTAACCAAGAGCTCCTCAGACGTTGATGGCACTTCTAGCTTTGCATCCGTGAATCGCTTGATGTACGCACGCATATCTTCATTTTCTCTCTATTTCAAACTTAATAATTCCAGCGGCATTTTCTGGTACTTCCTACAACTGGTAAATTGGTGCAAGAATGTCAAACTAAACTCGTCAAAGTTGCTTATAGAACCCGGAGGCAACTGGCTAAACCAAAGATGGGATGACTTCGTAAAGGTCGTCGGGAAGACCCTGCACATGACCGTGTCAGAGAATTTGTGCAAAGAAGCTGCAATCTCAAATCGGTAAGAAGCCCATGGGTCTATGGTTCCATTGTATTCAAAGCCCATGGACCGATAAGAAGCTGGTAAATCATCACACATAACCACCTCCGTAAACGGAGTGCCTCTCCACGTTGATCCTGTGCCCGCACCCGCCATCTTCCTTTTGACGTCCTTGGCCTCTTTCTACAGGTTTTACATCTGCTCAGTGAGGTCTGGGTTACTTTTGCTTAACAGTTCGCTCTCTAAAGTGGAGAAACTTTCGTCCTCCTCTTGGAGGGAAGGTCTAGCCGTGCACTGGGTTGCCCACGACGGCTCTGTCTCCGGTGGCTGGGCCGCCTTTGGAGGAGACAAAAATAGCTCGGCAAACTTTTTATCCACAACTACCTCCACCGCCTTGCCTAAGAGGTCGGACAATTGTCTTAGGAATCGTTCAACAGTCCACCCTCAGTTTGCGTGGTTCTACTTGGAGGGGGCTGCGCTACGCTGGGCCTCACCGCTACCGACGGCCCCGCTATTTCTGGTACACCTGTTGGCGTGGTAGAGCTTGGTGTGCCACCCAGCTCTGCCACCAAGTTCCGTCGAAGTCCATCTGATGCCATGTTTTTTCTCACGTCTTAGCCTTATATTTCCCACATACGGCGCCAATTGTTTCGTCCCAAAAATTGCACTGAAGGAACCAGCACCTTTCCTTGAGGATTTCCCGACCCGCTTCAACAAAAATACGTTAAAAAGGACCACCGGGGGTTTTCCGGTGAAAACCTCTCTGATGCTTAGATCAATCGGAATAAGTAAAATCAATGGAAGAATGCTGAGAAAATCATACCTCTCTCAGCCTTGGGGCTGAGATATTTATAGTTTTCGCCTAGTGGGGGCCCTTTCCGGGATCTCGGAAACAGAAAACCCGTGAATCTTGGGCCGTTATATAGGCCGACCTGACCTAAAAGCTTCCTTCTAGAAAATATATCAGCTTTGTCCTCAGGTTCTCTCAATTCCTGGCCTGACCCCTCGAATCCTTATCCAAAGCTCCCGAATGAGGTCAGGACAGTCTCTGTCAGAATACGGTTTCCAGTCTCATCCTCTTTTAGGCCAAGACCACTTAGTTCAGCTCGTCCCAACCATGTCCTGTCCAGGTCATGTGGGAATTCACCATCACTTTAGGTCATACCATCCATAATCTTATAAACCACATTACATAATGCAATAGGACGAGCCTCTGTCATCTTCTCAGGCTTTTGCACCTTCGGGATAAGAATGATAGAAGTAGAATTTAGCTGAGGAAACAGTCAATTATTGAGATAAAAAAGGCAAGCGGTCGTAACCTTTTCTCCAGTGATATCCTAAAACTTTTGATAAAAACCCAGGTTGAAACCATCTGGACCTGGAGCTTTATCTGGATGCATAGAGAATATAGCTGCCTTAATTTCGTTTGCATCAAAAGGTTGTAGAAAGATTTCATTTTGCTCATCAAAAAAATTATGAGCGACATTCTCAAACAACGAGTTCCATTAGCACCCCTGTGAAGTGAATATTTCAGAAAAGTAACCCATTATTACATCCTTAAGACCATTATTTCATGATCACCAACTCACGCTAGCATTCTTCATATGTTTGATTGAATTTCTTCATTTCCAAGAAGAAGCATAACTGTTGAAATATATAGTATTCAAGTCCTCAGATGCCAACAAAAATTGCTTCGCTCTCTGTCTCCAATAAGCCTCTTGTTGCCCATAAAGGGCTCTTAACTCCTGTGATGCTTCTTCTAACATTTGAATAGAGAGGCGATCCCTTTTATGACGGAGCTGACTAATTTCCCATTTGCGATTCTCAATTCTTTTGCAAAATTATCTACAGATACTATTTCCCTAGTACAAGTCTGAACCACACAATTGAATTTGATCAAAAATACTTTTATCATCATATTTCCACCAATAATCCTTTACAAGCTCATGACAATCCGGTTCAGAGACCCAAGCATTCTCGAAGCGAAATCTCCTAGTCCTATGCTCTGGTTCATGGGAAATAAATTTAAGTAAAAGAACACTGTGATCGGAAGAAATAACAAGGATATTGGTGACAATAGCACTTTCGAATGTAGAAAGCCACTGGGATGTGGCTAAAGCCCTATCTAACCGCTCCTCTACACATCGATTTGTTCCTCGACTCTTCTCCTATGTGAATTCATAACCTTGGATTCCCATATCCTGCAAGCCACTCTCAAAAATAGCATCTTGAAAACCTCCAATAAGGCTATTTGGGTGCCTACCCCTTCCTCTCTCCTCAGTATGCGAAGTGATATCATTATAATCGCCAATGCAAACCCAAGGCAAGCAAGATTTCCGGCTAAGATCACGAAGAAGCGCACATGAGTGACACCGACGACTTCTTTATGGATAACCATAAAATCCCATAAGCCTCCATTCAAGACATCCACTCAATTACTCAGTGATATCAATATGATTGGAAGAGAAACTTAAAAGTGTAGCTATAGAGTTTTCTTCCCACATTAGAACCAATCATCATTTTACATATTATGTTTTTAAAGGTTGTTTTCGTAATTTTATTATTATAATCCTCTCCATCCACAACTTGACCTTCAATTATAGAATCAAGCTCTTTGTCTTCAATATGAGGAGAAATATCCCACTCACATGTCATGTTTTTAGTCATCTATATTATGTAATGTAAAGACCAAGACTTATCCTTAGTTCTAACACCATGTATGGTTCTCACTTGAAATATGTGTTTCGCTTGGGTATGTTGTAATTGATAAAAATATACAACAAATTTTATTCAACATAAAATCATATTGCCTAGACATTTAAGAAAGATAAATAGAATTAAAAAAATAAATTAAAAAAAACATTTCACCTAGAATCGCTCCAAATACTGTTGTACATAAATTTGGGAAGAACAATGGAAGAGATTTTTGGAGGTTTTTTGTAGTCGTCAATGGTGAAGTGTTCTTTTTTATTTTTGATATGTAGAGGAAAGACGTTGAATGGACGGGCATCTGCAATTCTTTCGTAAGCTTGATTGTACCTGAGTTGGATTTTGAAAAAGTTGTCTTGCTGCTTGATTGTTGGTAGAATCTGTCTATTTCACATTTACTTTATCAGATCTCTCTTTTTTACCAACTCCCTAAAATAAGGAAGCTTTGTTTCAACTTTACTCAAACAGAATCTCTATTATACTATTGATCTCAACAGGTTCCCAAAAACCTTATTAAAAAATGAAAACCCTAATCTATTCATCCATTTGTTTTTCAAAATAATAAATAAATAAATACTCCCAGTAGCTTAACTAGGGAGTTTGAAGATTCTCAAATCATAATGCGTTCTTTGTTCTTATCTGTGAGTAAAACTTTCTAAACTGGGGCTCGTTCATTGAAACTAGGCTATGGCTTTTGTAATTCTCTTAAATCTCCGAGAAGAAGGGCAAAAAAGGACCGGGGCTATGGGTTATATAGATAGCCAATGAGGGTACTCCCCAAGAAAAGCCTTCCAGAATCGCGTCCACCTCCTCTATTGACTCCTTCCACAAAAAACATGCCCTCAAAAGAAATACGATTTCTGACTCTTAAAATATACAAAACATTAAATACCATTTTCCACCTAAACTGATTTAATCATTATGATCAGAGCTGAAAGTTGATGAATGCCAAACTTATTGCTGCACCCTCAAATTCATGACAAGCTAAGTTTCAGAATTTTTTACGATGCGCTTGATCTCAAACGAGCTCTGCTAAATCAGTGCAACTTTCTACATACCAATAGAAAAGAAAAGCTAAGAAGATTAACAATTTTTTTGTTGTTAAAATTAATTCTTTGTTCCGTAGTCAGAAAACAAACTAGGTAATGTTCAATTTAACACTTTTTTTCCTTCTTTTTTTTTTCTTTTTCTTCTTCTCCGCAAAAGTTCAAGATATATACAGAACTAAGGATAAAAGCTAATACAATTGACGGGACCAATCAGGAAGACATGTCATGATTCATCAAAATGGATCTTTTCTAACTTCACATGAAAGTGTTAATTAAAAAAAAGAAAAAAATAAAAAATCGAACAAGTACCCGTTTGAAGACCATCATCAAGCTTCACCACATTAGATACGTAAAATCCTGAGGATTATTTATTTAGTCAGGTGCAAAGTTGATAACCCATGCCACTACAAGAATTGAGGTTAAGAGGGAGGACAAAATTGGGAGGACATTTGTGTCGTCCCTATAGGTAGGACATATAGGCACGACATCCAAATGTCCTTGCAATAGGTTCCATAACCTAGTGGGAGGACATTTGTTCTCCCAATAGATAAAATTTCGTTGCTATATGTTCTACTTTTAGGGACGACATTTTGTCCTTCCTACAGGTATAATAAGTCGTCCCTATATGTTCTACCTTTAGGGACGACATTTTGTCCTTCCTACAGGTATAATAAGTCGTCCATATATGTCCTACCTTTAGGGACGATATTTTGTCCTTCCTATAGGATATAATAAGTCGTCCTTATATGTTCTACCTTTAGGGACGACATTTTGTCCTTCCTATAGGATGTAAAGTCGTCCCAAAAAAGAGCATTTAATTACCTTGACCAACCGTGAATAAATACCCAACCAACCGAATTAATGTCTTACATATTAGAAGGACAAGTCCTCCCAATATGTTTAAAATGTCCTCCCAATAACTCACAACTTCTTTAACACCCAAYAGARTACCAWTTCATTCGAAATGTTAGTATCTTTCTTTCTCCTTYGGATCCTACTTTTCTCAAACACTCTYCACAACAACAACAACAATATAACAATGTCAACATCATCAATATCAAGCACAATGCAGCAATATCAACAACAATGGCAGCAATATCAACAATAATGGTAAATAATTTTTGAGAAAACTAAAAAAAGGTGTGAATCAATTCTTCTCCTTTCTATAATTATATGTAATCTAATTTTTAGTTGAATATAATTTCATCATCATCATGTAATGAATCATAAAATGCAAAAGCTTAAGTTATATTGTTGACTTTACTAGTTGTATAAATAGTTAGAAATAATACCCCAATAACTTTTAAAATTTTCAAATATCCATAGGTTTGCATAAGTACCTAACAAAATCTTCATCCTATAAGAATCTAATTTGTAATGGAAAAAAAATATCATGACCATTTGTAGTTTTAAATGATGATTGCTTTTATTTTTACTTTATAATATTATCAAGCTAAAATATATTTACCTACTTCATTCATGCCACTAATGTATATTTTCGTATTAAAAAAAATGGTAAATCAAAATGGTTGTAGTAATTTTTGTGAATAACAGTAAAATGGAGGAGTAAAGAAATTACCTAATAACTTTCGGTTCTTTTCTTTTTCAGGATATCAAATATAGTGATGGACAAGACATGGATGCATATTACGAATAAGATGTCCACAGAGTCCAGGCGTGGAGTGAGAGAATTTATTAACAAATGTAGGCCTCTTGTGAATAATAAAGGCTTGATTAAGTGCCCGTACAACAAATATTTAAATATGGATTCTCATAAGTTAGAAGCTGTTCAAATTCATATTCAGAGGTTTGGGTTTGATGCATCATATGATACTTGGATTCACCATGGCGATTGCTCACCGGAACACCAACCTGGTCCGTCACACCAACCTGGTCCGTCAGACATTGACTTTGAAATGATGGATGACATGATAAATGTTATGGCTAACTTGGACAAAGATGATGAGTATGAATCGGATGGCCCTGATGAGCAGTATCGTAATGTGTACGAAGCTATGAACACTAAATTATATCAAGGGATTTCATCATTCTCTTCGATGGATTTTCTAGTAAAGTTGATGAATATCAAGGTGAGTAATAAGTGGACAAATAGATCATTTGACGAGTTGATTAAGTTATTGAAACTTGCGTTCCCATCGATGAATATTGTCAACTCACATTATGAGGCTAAGAAGTTGCTTGCAAGTTTGGTTCTCGGCTATGAGAACATACATGTTTGTAAGTATGATTGTGCACTTTTTTACAAAGAGTATGCCAATAGAGAAACATGTCCAGTTTGTAGAGAATCACGTTGGCAAGAGAATAGTGGAAAAGGCTCGAAGAGCAAAATTCCACATAAGGTTATGCGATATTTTCCAATCGTCCCAAGATTGAAAAGGTTATTTGCAATGGAAGAGACCGCGAATCTTATGCGTTGGCATAGTACAGGGCATCATATAAGTGCAGATGTTATGACACATCCAAGGGATGGGAAAGCATGGCGTGCATTTGATGCTAGACATCCAGAGTTTTCTAGCGAGCAACGCAATATTCGTCTTGGACTTGCAGCTGATGGCGTCAACCCATTTGGTGATATGAGTCAGGTGTATAGTATGTGGCCGGTAATATTGACAGTTTATAATCTTCCGCCATGGCTTATCATGAAATCAGAGTATTTGATGTTAACATTATTGATACCTGGACCTAAATCCCCGGGAAAAGATTTCGACATATTCATGCGACCTCTTGTGGATGAATTGAAATTTATGTGGTCAGTCGGTGTGGACACAATTGATGCTGTCACCAAAAAACCGTGGTCCATTTCGCATGCGAGCAGCATTAATGTGGACTATTAATGACTTTCCTGCAAGAAGTAGTCTGTCAGGGTGGAGCGGGCAAGGTTATATGGCATGTCCCACATGTAATGATGAAACCCCATCGATGCGCGTATTGGGAAAGGTAGTGTACTTTGGTGCTAGAATGTTTCTTCCTATACACCACAGATGGAGAAGGTCGTGTGATTTCAATGGTTTACCAGAATATCGGAGCCCTCCAGTAAAAAAAAACAACGACAGACATATTGATCCAGCTAAATCGAGTTAGACCAAAAACACCTGGGAAACATGAGAAGTATGGTGGTGCAAAGACCCGCAAACATGCAGATGAGTTGAATTGAAAAAAAAAAGCATTTTTCTTGAGCTCCCTTACTGGTCCAGTAATGACTTGAAACACAATATCGACATGATGCATTTAGAGAAGAATGTGTGTGACAGTGTCATGGGGACCATCATGGATGATCCGCTGAAGTCAAAGGATACTCCTAATGCTAGACGGGATCTAAAGAACTTGAATATTAGGCCAGAGCTGCACCTTTTCGAAGATAGAGGTAAGATAATGAAGCCTAGGGCTCGTTACACATTACCTCCAAACAAACGAGTTGAGTTTTGTGATTGGATCAGGTCCGTGAGATTCCCAGATGGATTTGCATCAAACTTGAGAAGGTGTGTACCTCCAGGTCAGGGCCGCTTAATTGGACTAAAATCTCATGATTGCCACATTATAATGCAAAGATTGTTGCCTGTGGCCGCCCGTGCTTACTTAGATAAGGATATATCCGATGCAATCATTGAATTATGTAGCTTCTTCAGGAAAATGTCCGCTAAAAGTCTCAATGTGAGTGACCTTATTTCAGCCCAATCGGATGTGATTCTGATCTTGTGGCAAATTGGAAAAGATATTCCTCCACCCCCCCCCCCCACCCCCCCCCCCCCCCCCCACCCCGCTTTTTTCGACATTATGGTTCATTTGGTTATGCATCTCCCCGAAGAGGCCATTTTAGGGGGACCCGAACACCTGAGGTGGATGTATCCGATTGAATCATTTTTGAAGGAGCTCAAGGGATGTGTTAGAAATCCAGCTAAGCCACAGGAGGGGTCGATTGTCGAGGCATATGTGGTGAAAGAGGCATTGACATTTTGTGCTCGTTATTTCACCGATGTAGAGACAAGGTTTAATCGACCCCGTAGAAACCCGATATGTGAAGTGACATCACAACTTTCGATTTTTAGATCACAGTGCATCCCACTTGGAGGTCGCAGGACCGTAGCTTTATCGTCGGAGAAGCACAAGCAGACACAATTTTACATTCTCAACAATTGTTCAGAAATAGACATGTACTTGCAGTAAGTCATATTCATTAATTTTAATATTGAGTTTTTTTGTAATTGAACCAAACTCGTGGGGTATTTATTATAATTATATCTAAAAGACATGTAGATTATAACATGTTGCTTATTTTTCATTTTTGCGGCAGAGAACACAAACAGGAGTTGATGGCGCATGGTGTTA
Organism: Phtheirospermum japonicum; assembly: GCA_014905375.1. Taxonomy (NCBI): domain Eukaryota; kingdom Viridiplantae; phylum Streptophyta; class Magnoliopsida; order Lamiales; family Orobanchaceae; genus Phtheirospermum; species Phtheirospermum japonicum. The sequence continues at coordinate 1,356,328 of BMAC01000094.1, read as the reverse complement.
ATGACTTAGAGCTTCAACACAAACAAGAATTTGCAGATTGGTTTTACAGAAAGGTAAGTGCTAATCTAACAAACGTATATAAAATGAATCTCAGTTATGTAAAAATAATAGATTTGATGATAATACTATTACTATATAATGTATATTTTATTTTCACGAACTTCAGGTGTACTATAACCCCCAGTTAGTATCTAAAGAAGTGTATGCGTTCACTACAAAAAAAGTGACTTTGTGTAACACCAAAAAAGTGTTATTTAATAGACAAAAAGTGTTACTATTGATAATAGGTAACATTTTAATTGGTGCTACAGTTGTCCGTGCTACCTTAAATTTTAACTAACACTTTTATGATTTTTAGTATCACTTTTATCAAGTGTTACATTTAAAATTTCAATTGTAACACTACTAAGTAGCATTTTATAAGTGTTACATATAATTTTTGGGTAACACTTTTTATACAAAATGTATCACTTTCTATGTAGTAAGCATTTTATAAGTGTTACATATAATTTTTTGGGTAACACTTTTTCTACAAAATGTATCACTTTCAATGTGTAAGCATTTTATAAGTTCTACATATAATTTTTGGGTAACACTTTTTCTACAAAATATATCACTTTGTATGTAGTAATTCTCAACTTATGGTAACATTTTATCCATCAATCGTATCACTTTAAATCTATCAACAATGATATGTAATCGTATCACTATCTTTATTAAAGATTATGCAACACTTTTAAACTACACACGCAATTTTTTTTTCAATTATCTCCTTTTCTCCATTACGAACTATTTATTTATCAAATAGTAATGTGCATGTGTAAACATCCAATTCATAAAATTAACTCAAAAATAATGAACAAATAGTATAGACATAGAATTCGGAAATTCTCCAGTAGCCATGATGAGGAATAGAAGAAAAGGTAGTGACAAAATCCTGTTGTATAACATGATTTGACCAACGAAGGCTCGTCCTCAGCTCCGGGTTTTTCTACCAATACAAGGTACATTGTCTGCAAATAGAAAAAAATGGGTGTGATTCAAGCAAAACTCTATTAGGCACAAAAAGGCTAAAAATGCTATTATAACAATATATAGARTAAGGGTAAATTACAAAACTACCCTCGAGATTTTTTAAAATTACAAATAAAAACAAAAAAAAATTGAGGTTTGATTATGTATTAAACTTTAATACCATCATAATCAAAAAAGTTTCAAACATCATCTTTTACATTTGTAAAGACACAAACTAAACTCTATGCAACACAAAAGGCTGAAAATGGTACTATTACAATACACAAAAAAGAGTGAATTATAAAACTACTCTCGAAGTTTAGCATAATTACAAAAAACCCCAGATGTTTTTGAAAATTCCCCTCAACCTCCCACCCCCACCCCTCTTTACATTTAACACAAATTCAAACMTCATGGGTAGTTTTTGAAATTTTTAAACATTTCTCAACTTTTTTATAATTACCCCAAACCTCGGGGGTAGTTTTTATAATTCACCCTACACAAAATCTTGAAAGAACAAAGCAAATGATTTCCTATGCCTATCTTTATTGAATAAAAACGTGAAACGTGCACCTGGAAAAAHCCAGAAGTAAAGGCCATGCCATATCCAAAAAGATCAAATGAATAATCTTCAAATGACGCTATAAGAACTCCACCAGTAGTTAGAAACACAGACAGAGTGACCTGAAAAGGTAAGAATTGATAAAAAAAACATTTTATTGAAATATATTTTATTATATATATAGCAAAATAAGATGATGCGAGACTATATTCATTAAGACACTATAATACCCAAGAAAAAACATTACTAAATGATACAATATAAATTTAGAATTATTTTAACCAGAAAGCAAACAAAATGCGAATTTTTATTCATTTTCCCACATAACATAGTAAAAAAAATTCAAAGTCTAACTAAAAATAAAAAATATAAGAACCTGAGTCGTAGGCCTCTCCTTTCAATAATAGAATCCAGCTACAAGTACAGCAAGCGGCGTCAGCCTTTTAATGGCTATGGACATCGGAATATTCACTCCTTCTAAGCTCGCTAATGCAAAAGCAACATTAGCATTGTAAAATAACGAAACTAATAGAAGAATTTTGCGATCCCTACATTAAATCCTCTGGCTTTTGAGTATCCCATTAATCTGCCAAAACGTATAAGCAGAGTTGTCATCAATTGCTGATAAAAGATAAAAAAATTAATAAGTGATTTAAAAAATAAAATAAAAATAAAAACTGAAGATTTTTGGTGTACCTGAGGAGTGAGAAGGGTCATTGAGTAAGCGTATTTCATGAGCACAGCTTTGTTGATAAAAACCATTGCCATTGAGAAAACTCTATATGACAATGCTGCAAATAAACTGCATTTTGCATAAGCTAATTATGAAATGAAAGGATTAATATGCATCAATTACAATGTAATTATGCATTTATAAGAATAGATGATTTTTGGGTTAATTATAAAATCTACCGGTGATCTTTATAGCCTAATTATAAAATAAATTAAAGTGTTAAGTTTTAAAATTACAAATTCATTTTAAGAAAGTTATATCATGGAATTACATCTAACAGAAGCTCAAGAATCTTATATAAACGCAAATAATTTAAATTTATAATGTAGCCTAGTAAATTTACAAGAAAATGTAAATGCTTGTTCAGAGTGTATACAGAGTCATTGAAACAAAAGGTTAAATATCAAAATTAAGTGTCCATCATGGAACTCTACTAGAATAGTAGTTATTTGTAATTACTTGAAGCAAGAAGCAACTGAGAGATAAAGCAAGAAGTGCTTACCCAAGGCCACACCACCTCAGAGAAGTGAGAGAAAAGTAAAATYCCCATAAGAGAAACAAATAGTGACATTGCCAAAGAAGTATCGAGTGTACTCTGAGATTCAATAAAATAAAATGTCAAATCCACATAACCTTTCAAGAAAAACAGGAGAAAGAAACAATTATATAGTTAGAAAACTTTTGTATGACGATTATAACTTCTCCAACCTATCGTCCGATGCAGAATAAATAAAGTCAGTAAAATATAAGATTCAATTATTGAACATACATTAACCAATTATTKGGAATAAAATCACTTTAAAGGTAAAGGTCACAATAATTAAACGTATAGACCATCTCACAAATTGGGCTACGCCAACATACACATTTCCATCTTATTAACAACAAATTTCCGAACGACACAATATCCGAAAGTGGCCTCAGTAAGTACAATTTCAACTAGGAAGAACACAAGCATATGTATCCAGAATGTGAGAAAAATGAAAAAATTACAAAGATAAAAAAAAATAAAAAAAAATCATTGCATCAAAACTAGCCAAAGGAAAAAAGGGAAGGAAGAATAATAAATGAAACTTTCCAGTTATACACAGATACACACTAAGGGATATTAACTAAGAAAGAATGGAAAAGACGAGTTAGCTCGGTACTTTATGATTTATGAAGTATAAAAATGTTGAACGATTATAACACAGATAATACTAATTCATACCATGTAATGCACCTTTCTTGGTTACTATATTTTTCATTAGTAATAAGCTAACACAATCAATGTTAGCTAAGGTTAAAACTTTGAGGAATTTCAAACTTTCTCCATCATAACTAGAAATAACATATCAATAACGCTATTCGAACGAAGGGGAGGCTCAAAAAACATTTTGGTCTGAACAAGTAAGGGATAAAAAAGAAAAGAACCATCAGACTCAAGAAACATATGACCTGAAATCACAAACTATTTTGGCCACTATAAAATTAATTAGAAAGTCGGAATTGGTCCAATACTTTTAATGAGAGGAATTAAATAATTGTAAACGGATTTTTCTACCAATACAAGGTACATTGTCTGCAAATAGAAAAAAATGGTGTGACTMAAGCAAAACTCTATTAAGCTCAAAAAGGCTGAAAATGATACTATAACAATATAATATATATATATATATAAAATAAGGGTGAATTACAAAACTACCCTCGAGTAAAATTACAAATAAAAAACAAAAAAAAAATCGAGGTTCGATTCTGTATTAAACTTTATTACCATCATAATCAAAAACATTTCAAATATCATCTTTTACATTTGTAAAGACACAAATTAAACTCTATGTAACACAAAAGGCTGAAAATGGTACTATTACAATACACAAAAAGGGTGAATTACAAAACTACTCCCGAAGTTTAGCATAATTATAAAAACCCCCAGATGTTTTTGAAAATTCCACCCCC
>BMAC01000094.1:1333494-1344721 GCA_014905375.1 Phtheirospermum japonicum | reverse complement strand
TTAGCTAGCTCTCAAATTTCTGTAAATCAGTTATGAAGACTAATTTCTACTAACTTCTATAATCCTATCATATCTTAAATCTTAAGTTCTTTTGCATTTTGACGACACAAGTTGTTGTTTTATTTCTATTTTTGGGAATTTTTCAAGTGTTACGGTTTGCTGGTCTCTATAGAAAAAGTGTTCTTCAAGCATCTTTTCATATTATTATGTTTGAAATATTTTTGGTTGAAGTAATTTTGAAAATCAATCTGTAATGAAGTAAAATTGCTGAAAGCGATCTGATTCTGATCAGAGATATGAATATATGAAGCCTTTGGATTGTGGAAACCAACCACCTGTCAATTTGAGGTTTTGACATCACTGTTAATGTGGCAAGCTATCTGTAAATGCTAACATATCAGTGTGTAAGCTGAAATAGATCTATAATGGGTTCTGTATGTGTTTCGAGTGTTGTTGTGTAGTGGACAGTTGATTTTTATTGTCTACAATATACATTTTTCATAAGTTCTTACACAGTTATTTCATGAATGGCAGATGTTTTGGCTAGTCATGGTAGAGATGGTGGGGATGAACTCGCGTCCGAGCAGACCATGTGAAGCGCAAGATGGTCAGCCCAACAGTAAGTGACTTTTCATATATTTGGTTCAATATTAATATTTTTATATCCAGTTGATATGGTTCAACACTTAGTAATTATATTATGTGTTCTCCCTCTACAGGTGTATCAACTAGGAAACGATCGAAACAAACGAAGACCCGATCAAACTCAACGGGTCAGAATCTACAGAAAATCTGGATTGCAAATGGAAAGAAAAAACTTCCAATTGAGTTTGATTTTGCTGGAGGTTCGGTTCTACCGATTGGCCCGAACCAAGGACTGTATACACGTGCAGTCGGCAACAAAATTCGATAAATCGTGATCCCTTGTCACAAGGACTGGACATCAGTACCAGAAGAACAACAACAAAAAGTTTACAAACGAGTCAAGGTAAATGATATATAATTTTTAGAGAATGTCTGTGTTATTTAATGTTTGACTTCATATAACTTACGTCTTATGAACAAATATGCAGAAATATCTTGATTTGAAAGGTGACCTTAGAAATAGCGACTACCAGAGGGTGAAAAAGTCACTTGAGCGAACAGCCGCACAACGTTTTAGTAATTACAAGACTGCAACTCACACATATTACAAGGCACAACAAAAAGATCCACAAAATCCAAAGTTCTCAGAAAATTACAGGAAATTACTGGCAAAAGTGTATCGCCTTATTTACATCTGAAGATTTCATCTTAATATCTTTTATCTCATTTTGTATTTTTATCATTTTAAACTTGTTCCATTTTGGTTTTTCTTACTTATTTATGTATTGGCTAATGTGTTCACTGAATAGATCTATGAAGAATGCTAACAATCGGAAAAAGCATAAATATCCTTGTTATCAAGGATCTAAGAGTCTCGTTGCACACAATGTCGATTGGGTACGTTTTAATAATAATAATAATAATAATAATAATAATAATAATAATAATAATAGTGATAATAATAATAATAATAGTGATAATAAATTTATTATTATTTTTACTATTATTATTATTGTTGTTATTATTGTTACTATTATTATTATTATTATTATTGTTGTTGTTGTTATATTTTTAAAATTTATTTAGACTCTATTCTTATTTGTCACATTATTTATATTTTACATTTTTCAAAGGTTCGTGCCGAGGATAAGAAAAATAACGAGGACGAAGACGAAGACGAGAGTGAGGCTGAGACTCCGAACTTCATAGAATTATTTCGAAAGATGCACACTCAACGGAATGGGATGTGGGCAAATAAGGAGGCTGAATCTGATTATGTAAGATACTCCGAACTTCATAGAATTTGCACACTTTTTTTCCTAAGTGTCTGTTTGAACCATCAATCAAGTGTTTGAACCATCAATCAAAAGTGTTTGTTGTTTATGTCTTTTTGGATCATACGGAAGTGACTGTTCAGGTTCAGTAATGTTGAATAGACATGAACACCTTTTTGTATATTAAATACTCCACAACTTTCCAACATCTATGAATACTCCACATCTAATCTAAATTTGGAATACCATCTAATCTACATCTTCAGCATATTGTCTCATCTTCTCTATCTCAAAGCTTGTTAGTACCGAGTTTAATCATATTCGTCGAAGTTTCTGACTATTGAGGTGCTAATTAGTATGAAATGTAAATTGTGTCTTATAGGTGATTGTCGTAAAACATGAGTATCGTATCAGGTGTATATTCTTCTTGGGAAGAGTATTTATTACTTGCATAGATTTGTTGTTTGTATCATTATTATGTATGTTTCTTGTAAAGACATTTTATATGCCTTGCCGACCATCCACCCATATACGGAGTCCTTTTCTTGATATCTTTTTCGTTTTTCGTTTAACTACTGTGTTTGAAATATAAGAATTTTTATTTTTTTTTTGGAACTTTTTTAAGCTGCCAAAGATGATTGATGTTGTGTATTGCAGGGTCGACTTCTTGATGCTAGAGAAGCATTTGCTACTGTATCACCTGATGAAAGTGTGGATGAGAGAGCCATGAACGTGGTTTTGGCCGAATCCTCAAGGGTTCTAGATCCTTTGCAGTTCATGATATTAATGAATCATCTAGTGGTTCGGCCGAAACTCGTGAAAGTTTCGTCACCCCAGATGTTGCCACTCTTATGAAACAGGTATGTTGTTGTTGTTGTGGCAAAAGTTGGGATAGAGGAGGAAGACGATGTGGATTCTAATGCTCAAGTGGCACTTAATGCGGACGAACATGATTGATCCTCACGTTAGTTTGGTAATTTGAAGTGAACTTTTTGCTTGATGGAACTAATATTTTGGTTTTGTCCCACGACTCCAAACTCTATATTTTGGTTGATATTATCTATTTGCTTAAAAATGTGTTTTCATCTTGTACATTTGTTTATTGTATAGTTGGTAAGAAACTTGCTTATTGGGCAATTGAGGTTGACGTTCCAACTAGTTTGTTTCCTCGATTGGATTGTAATTATTTTGGGTTAATTATAAAAGTTTATTGTTTCAGAATTTGTATCGGTTTATTTAGCTCGAAATATCATATTTGGCGACAAGCAATTGGATCGCCAAAAATTATTTGAAGAAATTTAACCTATAGCAACGACTTTTTTTGATGCAATAATCCTTTAGGAACGTCATAATTGGGAGGACATTTCGTTGCAATATGTGTAACACCCATTTGCAACGACTTTTTTCATTACATAAAACCATTAGTAACGTCAGAATTGGGAGGACATGTCGTTCCAATATGTATCACACAATAGGAAGGACAGATATTGGCACGACAAGTCGCGCCTATTAGTCCCATTAGCAACGCCAAAATTGGGAGGACATGTCGTCCCAATATCTGGAACACAATAGGGAGGACAAATATTGGTACGGCAAGTCGTTCCTATAAGTTTATGGGTTTTAGGAACGACAATTGTCGTTCCTATATAACTATAGCCTCTTGGCTATAGGGACGACAACTTTGGGACGACATGTCCTCCCAATAGACCAAAAGTAATGAAAAGAACTTGTATAGGGAGGACTTTTGTCCTCCCTCTTAACCTCAATTCTTGTAGTGTGCCATCACAAACTTTGACATTCTGCCCACACAAATATATAAATGAAATCTCTCACACACACACAGTTTTTCACACAACATCTAAAAGGAGTCTTTGAATATAACTTTTGACATCAGAGATACAAACAAGAAAAGGTGGCAACTGGTGAGACCCAATTAGATGTTTAATAAGAGCCCACAAGGATATAAATACCAGAATAGTTCAGTTGTCACAAAGTCCATTTGAATACTGCTACCCACAAATGAAATTTGGGAGTTCACAGTTAATAAATAAATGTCAACTATACACAAAACAGCCCGTGACTGGTGTAACGAGGTAATCATATGACGGGATTAATGGAGAAAAAAAATTGAGAAAAGGCTAATAAATAATATCAAGTTACAATTCAGTCCAATCAACTTCATAGATAATATCAAGATACACTTCGTTTCGTCCTCCCACATTTTTTAAGAAAAAGCAATTCCATTAATTGGCGCATTCTTTTGGCATTATCATCAAAATCCCATGAATCAGGGAGAAAATCGATAAATGCAGCAGGATATGGAGATTGGTTGGTTTAATTATCGATTAGAAATCATTTTTCTTTGCTGATTTATTTATTTGATTGGGCATATGAAATTCATTTCCTTTACTGTATTTTACTCCCTCCGTCCCAAAATGATGGTCCTGCGGTTGGTTTCTCACATATTAAGAAATAAATAGTTTTAATAGTTAAATCATTAATTTAATTAGTATTTTTCAATTATACCCTTCTTTAATTTATTAATAACAATTAATAATTATAAAAATCAGTGTTGGAATTAGTATTTTTGTTATTGGAATAGTAAGATTTTGCATTGTAATCACTAATTCTCAACTTACGAGTTAGAAAACTAGTATTTCAAGAATATTAATTAAGGGTATGTGTGGAAATGAAGAATTAATTATATGTTAAATATGGTAACTGAACCATCTTTGTGGAACGGACGAAAATGGAATACTGAACTATTTTTGTGGGACGGAGGGAGTAAGTAATTTGCTAAGATTTTCTTTCATTAATAAAATAAGCCAGAATAAAGTCAAAAACTAAGTCAAAAACTCAGGAGAAGGAAAACTCCATAAATTTTAAGCTGGTGAAACTAGTGCTTGAATATAAAAATGTATTAAAATGGGAGATTGATTCTAAGAGTTGCATTTATCCCAGCAACATGTGTGTTGTAGCTTCTGCAAGTATTGAAAAATGACTTGTGAATGTAAAATACAACTTGTTTTCCCTCTACTTTCTATTAAAGTATGAGTTTATCACAGATAACTTATAAGACAGCTATGTTTCTTCTTAGTTAGGCAAGATACATTTTAATTTTCATTGGGCACCATAACTTTTGGAGAGTTACAGTTATAAGGAAATAATAAATCACATAGTTTTCACGATGTCAGAAAACCATTGCTGTTACCTTTTGTTGAAAATTAAGTTACATATTTTATTCAGAATAGTTTGTGTATCTTCGAGCTGTGTACCAAATAAACACCGAAACGATATTCAAGATACGTTATTGGAGACGTTCTCCTAAAACAATTAAATGTGAATAATTGTTATATGCTTATCAAAGATTAGATCATACTGATAGTGTGATAGCATAGAGAACAATTTACGAGCTTCAATTATCACCACCGCGAAAAACAGATATATAATCTAAGTAGGTAATAGACATTTGAGTGAACGCAGGCAGCAAAAAACCAAGGAGAATAACTAATAAATGCAATAGTATTTAACGGGTGCTCGGGTGTCAAAATGTACTACAGAGGAATCAAATTACATATAGAACATAACAAAGCCCGTTGAGAATTTATTCTTGACAATAATTCATATTTTGTTATTTGTCTTTTTTGGACACAAAATAAATTAGAGAACTAGATTTAGGACTTTATTTGTTTCCTAATTTATGATAGGACTTTATTTAGTTTCCTAAATTGTGTTTAGAATTTGTTTTATTTGTTTACTAAGTTTAGGATTTTACTAAGACTTGGACACACATCGAGGAAAGAAGAGGAGATCCTTTATCTAGACGACAAGTATTTAGTGTCATGTTTTTTGATACTTTAGTTTTCAAATATTACTTCATATTTTTGTATTGATCGTGAACAAAAAAGAAATATAGTTTTGTACACCTAAATTCACAAGTACTTTAATTTTTGTTTAACTCTAGTTGATGTTGGTTTTAGTATTGATTAATATTGAAAGCAAAATCACAAACTGATACTTATTTTCAAAATTATAGACCTTTAAATTTTACAGAGCCAATTCAGGTAAAAAAGACTTTAAAAGGGTAAAAAATGAAAGAGAAATACAATAAGAATAAAGAACAAGATCAAGATCGGAAATACTTTTTGTAACAGATGGTAAACAATCTCGAATAATTCCAAATCACAATTAATACGAATACAACCAAAAAAGAATTACCTCTTTCTAGGCAAGCAACGAGCAATGGTAAGCTAAAACACCAAAAAGGAAAAAGCGAAAAAAAAAAAACACTCTCACCAATCAAAATTCAAAATATCCACCATCCCAATACGCTCGTTTTCCGGCAAAACTGACCAATTTGGAGATTGCACAGCCCTCAACCACCGAAAATCATCCACATTCATCCAATTCCCGGTCTCCTTGCCAAGATTCGTCTCTGTGAGGTCCTTCTTTATTCGTCCGTAACTCAAGCGGTACGGAGCAAACCTCACACCGCTGCTATCCTCAATAATCGTTCTACTCCTCCACCTAAGATAAAAAACGCAGCTTTTAGCATTGTGAATCCTAATTTGGTGTGAAGCCAACACGAACACACACCCTGCTGCTCCCTCGATCCAAACCGAACCCATCCCCGCCCCTACATACACCTTACAATTTATCAATTTATCCATGAACAATGCTCTCAAGCACCCCTTCAACCTGACTTCACAATCTTCCAAATTCAAAAGTGTGAATTCTCCATTTTGACCCTCCGGGTCGATTTTATTGAATTCCTTCACTAACGCCTCGTTTTCCATGTTTCTAAACCCGGGACCAGACTTCAATTCCATAAACCCTAATTTTTCCAATCCCAAATTTGGTTTCATCTCGGGTTCAGAAAGGGGTAGTGCCTCTTTTTGATCTGGCATTGGGGTCGCTTTTTTGGATGGTTTGTTCTTGAAGGAGAATTTCTTCTTTGGGATGACGAGGGATGTGACGTCATCGACGGATTGTTTGAGTTGGTCGATGGTATTGAGGCAGGTGCGAACTTCGTAGGGAGGATAAAAGTATGAATTCTCTGCAACGAGCTTGTAAGCAAAAACGGATCTACATTGGGGCCTAAAAGAATAAAAAAATACAACAATTCTAATAAAATACCCCATCAAACACACTTTGTGGAATATTATTTTTATCCGAATTGAATGGGCAGTTAGCCCAAAAAAAGAGAAAGGTAATTATCAATTATCCAAGTTATGTTGTGGTATTGCCAAAATCCAATTAATTAGAAAAACAAAAAAATCATAACTAGTAAAGAAAACAAACAAGACTCCTGAAAATAAAAAATAAGGAAAGAAGATTATCCTTTAAATTTTGAGAACTTAATCTAAATTTTTTAGAATTAGAGAATTTAAAGTTATGTATGAAATAGTTTTCAATGATACATTTGACCGAAATAGAAAATTTGAACTCTCTTTTGTATTACGTAATTGTGTCAATTATTCTAAGCGTTTTGTTGGGGGATATTCGTTAGTCGGTGTAAATTGAAATAACTTTGGGTTTTGAATTGTTTTGTGACTTAACTTGATTTGTGGGAGATTATTTTATTTTATCTTCAAATGTTGTGGTTTAATTGTCCCATGAAGACGAGAATTTTGTGGTGGCACGCTACAATTGAAAAATTGTCATCATTTTCGAATTCAAGTCTTTTAAGAGATATTGATTTACAATTGCGATGAAAATCGATTTTGTGAGGTAAGTAAAGATTACTAATTTGTATGTCTTGCTTTTATTCCCGCTAATAACTTTTTTAATTTCATTTATATAACAAAATTAATCCATGTGAATTTTCAAGTGTTGATTTATTATTTTTTGAACAATTAATTAGTTACGTATCTAGAGAATGACTCATTTTCAAATATTAATATTGATATGTGTGTAAGTCCATTGCAGAATATAAAAACTCAACGAGAATAATTTTTATAATTTTTTATTTAATTATTATTTTAGATTGTGTACTTGTTGTGTAATGTGATTTTTTTTATTCTAAATTTAACAAATTTTTTTATGTTTTCTCTATATTATATATTATTGTGTTGTTTACATCGGTGACTCAGTGCCCCACCAAAAAAAAATTTCTGTATTCGTCTCTGTTCGCAAGCGCGGAGGTTTCGAGGGAGATTGATTCAAGATCGTGTTTTCGGGTCGGAGCGTTCTCGGATTCTGAAGAGGCGAGATTCAATGGCGAGCTTGGATTCTGAGAACTGGGCGAGGAATGACTGTGTGGATTCAGATGTGGGTGTCGAGCTGGGGTCCGGATTGTCAGAGAGGCAGGACAGGTGGCGGTTTGAGAGGCGCTCCAGCATCGCGGCGTGCTTGCGCTCCAGAGCTTCAACAGCGGCGTCGGTGGTGGCGGCGGAGGGTTGATTGATTTCTTCCATTTTACGGGAGGTATGTTTCTGGTTAATGGTGTCTAATCCCTTTTATAGTCTTTCCTATTCTCATAAAAAAGCGCTTATAAATTATTTTATTCCCCACCATTTTTTCCTAATTTTTCTATCATTTTTTTCCCGGACACGAGTAATACTAGTTGAATGAGCTATAAATGTGGGAGAAACTTGAAGAGTGTGCGATGGAGAATTTTCATCACGTGATCAAAAGTTATTCAGGAGCTCGTGGAACAGTGTGTGATGGGGAATTTTCATTACGTGAATCGTAACACAACTACAATATACACGGTTATAACCAATGTCAATATAGTTTTTAACACAACATTTGATTTATCATATTACGTAGTACGGGCAAAAAAGATTCATATGCGTTACCGAGTCTTCCGTTGGCTACTCAGTCAAAGTGGCGTTGTATGCAGCATGAGAAGTTTGCAGTTGCATATAAGTTTGAAGGTGAGACGGGTTATTATGCATTGTTGATCCTTTTCCACGACACAAAAGAATATTAGGACGAAGTGGTGTATGTTAACCCTTTAACATGGTTGGGTGTTGCATTTCTTTTCAAATAATGAGCACCCATCTCATATCATGGTGGATTTCAACAATTTGTTTAATAAATTTATTACGTTAATGGTATATTTGAAGATTTTTTATATTTTCATTACCTAAAATATTAACGTTCATGTATGAGGATTAAATCGGTTCTAGATTTATCCATCACGTGAGACCTCATATGTACCAAATGTGACCTAGGTATTTGGGGCGAGAAGTATATATAGTTTAAAGCGAGCGGTGTAAGTATTTGGGTCGAGAAAGAAAAAGAAAAATATAATTTAACACAAAATTGATATTAAATTACAATCGAAACTCGATAAAGAGATTCTATTTAAGTGGGTAAAAGTAAGTTTAAGTGCCCGTGATGAACGGATGTTCTCGAAGTTGTGGATGAGGCAGGAATTGTTAATCGACAATTTTTCGATGCGTGTTTTCAAATGGCCACCAAACTTTGATTTCAAAAGTGAACTCAAGGCATCCCGGTGTGGATTTAGATCCCCGATCTAACTCTTGAAGAATGGTTTATTTTGGGAACTTTAAAAACCATTTCTAGTTTGGTCAGGATTTTTTAAAACTGGACGGGCCGACTCTCAAAAAAACGTGGGGTGATTTCGCTTGGGTGTGCGTTGGCATCAATTTGGTCAATCCCCTCCCTCGGAAAATTGTTATTCGTTGTGATGACATCCGTATTGAGCTTGATGTGGAATTTGAAAAAAATCCGTCTTATTGCTCGCATTGCCGTCACCTTGGCCACGATGAAGCCCAATGCTAGGTGAAGAACGCAGAATTAAAGCAAAACAATTTTGATAAAAAGGAATCTGCTTCGAAAACTGCTTCAATCCTCACAAAATCTGTTTCAAAATCTGTTCCTAATAAGCAATCTGACCATTTTTCCTCTGTTCAGCCCGAGCCCGATCCCTTTGTTCCTCCAGCATTATTCAATTCTTCTTCTCAAGCCCAATCTTATTCCCAGCTTGTTAATTCCATTTCCCAAGCCCAGCCTTGCTCCCAGCCCGTTAACTCTCCTCCCCATCCCACCTTATTTAATTCCCATTATTCTATGGGAAAATTACACTGTATATTCTTTTAGGTCTTTTTTTTACATTTATACGATGAGTTAAAGTTTTTTACACTAATATACATCTAATATTTCTTTTTATGCAATAACTATTTTTTCTTTCAAAAATACGTGATTGTGCGTCTGAGATCGTGACATAGTGGTTCAGAGAACGTGTGTACATGAGAACTATAAAGGTTGAATATTCCAACTATACATCGCAGTCATCTTCTTAAATATCAAACCTACTTTTTCAGCAAAAACCTGCACCTGTTCATCAATGGTGAAAACTAGCAAGAAATATAAAGACATGAATGTTGTACCGGACATAACTAGTGATGATGGAGAAGATATACAGATCAAACACTCAATAGCCAAGTTAAATTCGAGGAAGAAGAATATTATTGTGTCTAATGCACGTAAGATGACTCAAAAATAAAAATAAAAATTTTAAGGTGTTAAGTGAAAATAAGGGTAAATGCAAGGTTGTTGGTTCAGAGGTTGATTCAGATTCAGATTTTAAATTTGGAGAACGTGATAGAGAAGGGAGGTTTTGGCGACGTGTATCAGGAGATGAGGATGGAAAATTACGTCGAGTTGGAACCGAAAAATCGACTTGTCATAAGGTGAGATCAAAGGTTGGTTAATTTATTTTTATCTTATTTCTTATTTTATTTTGTCTGGAATTAAAAAGTTGAGATATCTGGTTTATCAATATGTTTGTTAGTTGCATAAAGATATTCCGTCAAGTTCATCACCAAGAGCTGTCCCAGCCATTGACGCGCATAATCGGATTTATGATTTGTATATGAAACAAAGAGAGATTGCCATTAATGTGAATTGTATTAAACATCAGTAAAGTTTTTTCTGAGAAAGTATTTGCAGAGTTGCAATCAATTAACCTGGCAATTGCGGTTAGTTATATATATTTATGTCATATTAATTATTTTTTATTTCAATAATAGTTTATAAAATTTATTTTTTATTGAATTTTGTAGGATATTTCTAATATTGGCACAGTCATTAATCAACCTTCTAATGATAATGCTACGGTAGCAGGAGATAATGATGGTGCACAATCACCTAAAAGTCGTAAAGAGAAAGAATCTACTAAGGTTTGTAATTGAAAGTCTCTAAATTATTGTATAAGCAATTTGATATTTATTATTTCTTTTTACTTTTCTATAGGAAGGTAGAAATGATATTAACTCTTCTGCCGGAGACTTTCATTTTACTGTGTCGCTAGATGATTTTGAACCTATTGATTTATCTCCACAACTTATGGATGAAATTGTGAGGAATTCGTTAAAAGAACACTCACATACTAAGCA
>BMAC01000094.1:1262375-1272908 GCA_014905375.1 Phtheirospermum japonicum | reverse complement strand
CATAATAAAAATAAAGAAACAAGATTTAGAACTCGCGGGAATCATCATCCTCGGGGTTCTCGTCGACGTCCATGCTAGGTGTGGGGTATGCCGCCTCAAATATCTCCTCGAGCTTTGAAATGCGAGCTCGCATCTTCCTTAAGCTCCGACGGTTTTGCTCGTGGTTCGTATCAATCTTCTCGTCGATGATTTGGAGCTTATCGAACGTCTTCAATTGGGATGCTCAGTTTTCTTCGATAAATTGGCCCCAATCGAGATTCGGGCCCGAAGTAGAACGTCGGGCTTGCTCCATATCCGTGTCGCCATCGTCGTCGTCCGGTCGAGACGAAGATCCTCCTTGAATCGAAGACCTCACTCGGGGTGCAGGGGCACGCGTAAGAGATAGTGAAGTAGTCCCAATTGGATGAAAACCACTTTCGGCCGGATCGAACCCGAAGTGACGGGAGAGGCCGGTAATGTACGGCGCAAAGGAGAGAAGTGGCATCTTGCTTCCCAGCGTACCCTTAGTAACATTATAGAATCCTTGCAAGATCAAGGGGTATAATCGGACTTGACGACCATCGAGAAGACATTGAAGAACGTAGAGCTCGGACTTGGTCCCGTAAGTGGCCTCGTTCTTGCATAAAATGATGTGGCCGAGGATCTTATAGGCGACATAGAGGGCATCGTCTTGAATTTTCGAGTAAGGAAATCACTTGAAATCGCCCGTGTTTCCCCCGGTGATCATCCCCCAAAAAGAGGCTAAGTCGAAGCCTTGAACTCCTACCGGGTGGTCCCCTTCGGTCGGGAAACCAAATATGTTGCCAAAAATCTCCTCGTCGACATAAACATCATTCCCACCTAGCCGACACGTGAACGTCTCGTCGTTCCGGATTGCTAAAGTAGAGAAAAATTCGAGCATAAGCTCGCTAAATCCGAGAAGGTGCATTTGGGCAAAATACCCACAACCGAGGCCATCGACATAGCGGGAAAGATCGGTATGGTGTTCCGAACCATTCGAGGCCTCTTCCTCAAGTCCATGGACGTTCAAATCCTATGAGTTGCAAACCCCCATTTTCGTATATTCTTAAAAATGTCCCCTTCCTTTTTTTTCGTAAATTTGGAACGGTGCTCCATATTTCCCTGAGATATCCTTGCGTTTACCCGCTCGAGACATTATCAAACAATAAAAAGTGGAACGGGAATGATAAACCTTGAAAAATAGCCTCTTTGCTTCTTTGGGGAATTTTGTCGAACACTTGGCGTGCGTGTTGAACCAACAAAATACTTGAATAATTCTTGCACCAAAGCCATCCCAACTCAACCAAACAACAATTATATATGTCCCAAGAGAGTTTCAAGCGAAATACCTCAAAGATAGTAGCCCGAATTTTGCCCGTTTCCAGAAAATTGCTCCAAGCCCTACGTAGTCCGTTTTTGAGAGTTTGCTTGAACACCAAATTTGAAGGTGGAATTCTGGGCAATGTGGTGTATGGTGGTCGAATTGTTGTGAATTGGTGGTGAAGTTGGTGAGTGTTTGTGAAAAATTTAAGAAAGAGTGATTTTTTGAAGAAGGAAGGAAAATTTTGAAGTTTGGAATTGAAAAGTGAAGGAAAAGGGGAGGGGTTGGCGATTTGAAGTGTTTTTCCTGGGTTTTCCGCGGGTCAAGACTCATATGGGTCGGGTTGGCGGGTCAAAACCCGATTTTTAAAGTTTCTGGGCCGGGTACAGAGTCGCGTCAACGCTGCGTTGACCGACGCGAGAGAGACTAAAATCTCGGCAGCTGCGTCGACCTACGCGAGCATCCTCGGCGTAGACGCGGATGGAGTCCTGGGTGACTTTTTCTTCGCTCGTTTGATCAATTCTCCTCGTTCGAGTTCTTCCATCTGTTCTAAAAAGATAAAAACCAAAATAAAATAATAAATAAAATAAAAATAAAATATAAAAGGATACAAATGCACAGGTTGCCTCCCGAGAAGCGCAAATTTTAACATCGCCTGCTCGACGCTATTTTGCTCATTTAACTCCAAACGTACGGTGGATCTCCAAACTCCACCGACTCATGATCGCGACTCATCTTTCTTCCATAATGATAAGGCTTCAGTCTATGCTTGTGAACTTGAACTGATTTTCTGACATCATCATACAACGTGGCTACGTCGTACTCATCTAATTCTTTTATCGAGAACGGTCCGCTCCATGCAGCTCCAAAATTAGCTGGGTCATATTTACGCTCGTGATTATACGGTACTAATTCCCCAACCTCATACTGCAAGTTTTTGACTTCCTTCGTGCGAACCTCTTTTGATTTCTTCTTATTCCTCGTTGTCCAATCCTTTTGATATGCCTTTCCCTTGTTCCTTGTACGTTTAAAATTCTTGTAGGGTTCGAGGGAAACACTTCTTGAACGACTATGCGGTGGCTTCATCTCTTCTCTTGGCTCAAACTTCGAACGATCACGCTGTGGTCTCAACTCCACTTTTAGCTCGTTTTTAGGCATGTTAAACTTCATGGGCAATCCATCATCAAATGCCTCGACATTATCAAACTCTTTGATCGTGCCGATGCTCAGGAGTTCATTCACGTAAGAATCCACTAAATCAATAGTAGAACATTCGTCCTTTATAAATGGTGAAGGAGTCTTGTGAATATCTTGAAGTGAAAACGTCACCGTTTTGCCTAAAACAGACATAGTCGCCCTTCCCTTGTTTACGTCGATCACCGTGCGCATTGTAGACATGAATGGACGTCCTAACAAAATGGTGTGTTCTCGGTTCTCTCTTTGTACGTCACCAACATCCATAATGACAAAGTCTACTCGTACTAAGACATCCTCCACAATCCCCAAAGGTAGCCTTATCGTTCTATCTGCCAATTGTAACCTCATCGTTGTCGGTTTCAGCGGTCCTAGGTCAAGTTCCTTGTAAATTGAGTGGGGCATCAAATTTATGCTAGCTCCAAGGTCAAGCATTCCCCGTGCCTTGTTTCCATTCCCGAGAGAAATAGTTATGCAAAAACTCCTGGGATCCTTTTCTTTGGGTGGCAATGGTGTCTTAAATATGTCACTAACCTCCCTTATCAGAGCCACGTGTTGATTTGCAGCCAAACGCCTTTCCTTTGATGCAAGCTCCTTGAAAAACTTCACAAATGCTGGCATTGTCTTTATCACCTCTATCAAGGGAAGGTTAACATTGACATTTTTCAATAAGTTATATAGCTCCATGAATTTTTTATTCTCCTTGGACGGACGTAGGAGACTTGGGAAAGGAACATGATCATAAACAGTCAACTTCTTCGGTGGTGCATTTAAGGAATCAATGGGGTCTTCAGTTGCTGTCTAGTTCGGCCCCAAAATATTTGGATTTGAAGATTTATGCATTAGATTGGCCGATTTGGTTGCATCTACTTGTGGTTGGGTCTCGGCCTCTTCCTTGTCTTCCTTCTTTTCTAGCTCGATGTCGTTATCCACTACTTTTCTGCTTCTCAGCACATTAATAGCCGAGGCTTGTTCTGTTTGGCTAGAAAAAGTGTTTTTCTCCTTCTTCAATGGCGCCATGTCAGTTGCCAATTGTCCTACCATTATCTCCAATCTTCTTAGTCCTGATGAATTTTCAAGAGTGCTCTTGGCCATTTCAGTCATCATCGTTCTCAATTCTTTCATATAATCTCAAACTCCCTTCATTTCCTCCTGAATATGTGTTAGGCCGTCTCAGTTCCGAATAGTTTTGGCGACTTGGTTTTGGTGCCTGACTAAAAGTTGATCAGTCGACTGAACTGTAGTAGGAGTTTGCCCTTGCACTTGGAATTTATTCGGAGGCGGTGCTTGCGTATATGGTAGTCTTTGCCCGGGAGTTGGTTCGAATAATACTGGATGGCATTGACGTCCCCTCGTTGTTCGTTGTTGGTTGGACACATATTTTCTAAGTGTTCGGGAGATCCACATTTGTCACATGTCGCTACATTCTCCTTTGAAGAAACTTGGTTCGTTCGTGGGGCTCTCGATGCTGCTAATTCTTCATTAAGTACTTCCCTGATCATCTCCTTGATCGTTTGACCATCTATCACCAAAACCTTAACTCCTTCTTTATCTGTCTCGATGGTGGAAACTTCATTGACCTTTAATTTACGAGGTCGTGAGTTGGTTTGTCTCGATTTCTCGCCTTGCTTCTCCAACACTCGTCTCGCCTCGGTGGCCGTCAAATCTCCGAAGTCTCCCCCTGCTGCTATCTCTACTTCTCTCTTTCCATTGTCCAACAACCCATCAAAGAAAAATTGGTTCGTCATTTCGGAGGAGTAGTTATGGTGGGGACAAGCTTGCATAAGCATCTTATAACACTCCCATATTTCATGAAATAGCTCCCCCTCCAATTGTTCAAACGTAGCTATTTTCCTTCGAATATGCCTCGTGGTTTGTGCTGAATAGTATTGATTTAAGAACTTCTCGCTTATCATCTCCCTATCAGTTAATGATCTTGGTTCTAAGGATAGTAACCAAGTCTTCGCCTTGTCTTTTATGCTATAGGGGAAGCAGATCATTTGCATCTCCTCCCGGTTAAGGCCATGACCTACAAATCTTCCTACTTCATCGATAAAGTAGTTTAAAAACGCTAAAGGATCTTCATGGGCATTTCCGTGAAAAGTCGGAAGTAAATTAAGTTGATGCGGTTTAATCTCTACTCCCCTCGCAGTTGGTCCAAGAACAATAGCAGACCCATAAGGCACAACCTTCGGACGTGCCAAATCACGCTGTCTAGGTGGTTGAGCGTGTCTCGGTGCTCTCTCTCGATTATAGGCACCCTCATAATCTCCTTCGTAATCTTGGTCGTCGAACCTTTCATCTACAAACTCTCGTCGAGGGATAGGTCTGTCAGGATAATCTTCAAACACTTCATCGTCATGTTGAGCGTTCCTTCCTCTATTTCCTTCTCTTAGTTGTAGCGGGGCCCGATTGTTTGGTGGTTGAATGTGACCTCCAAGGTATCGCAGCTTGCTTCCATACTCTCCCCGACGTCTTCGTGGAGGTTGGAAAGGTAGCTCATTGTTTAATGCATCGAACAACTCATTGTGATCGTCCTCATGATTCGCTCTTCTAGCCATATCTTCAGGAATTTTGTCGCACACGAAATCAGTTCCTGTTGAAGAATCGTCCTCGGGAATAAAAATGGGTCTTTGTATTGGTGGATTCGAACGATGGATGTTGTCAATGAATGGTACAAGGTCGTGGTGAAGTGATCGCCTTCCTTGCATAAACTCAACAATACATCAACGTACCAAATGGCAAAGACCAAGTGTGAAAATAAAATAAATAAATAAATAAAAAGAAAAAGAAACTAAAAACGAAAAACGAAAAACATCCTATATTCCTACACGTTGCTTCCACGGCAACGGCGCCAAAATTTTGAACCAAACTTTTGTGCACCCCAATTATAGATATTTAAATTAAAACACTTAAGTTTGCTCGCAAGAGTACGAGGAAATTGTAGGGTGATGAGTTTGACACGAGTCGTATCTCTCGAGGAAATAACTATTCGGTCTTTCGGATGTTTTTCTCAATTTACGAACTAAAATAAAATACACGTACATTTGGGGTTTTGACAGATTTTGAATTGATCATTATAGCTAAAGCAATAATTTAACTATGACTAATTAAACTAATTACTTTAAACTAGATTATCAACTACGAGCAGTAACGATGATTAAAACCTAATTAACGAATCTAAGAGCATGAACATAAGAAATCATCACTAAGCAATGTATCATATGAATCTAAGAACCGACAACTAACATTAATCAATCGCATAAATAAACTAAAGTAATCCATATCAAATCCAATATCCAAGCATGAAACGATTAAACTAATTATTAAAACTAGAATTAACTAAGAAATTAACTAAGCAATTAACTACAAATAACTAAGAGTTTAGAGTACTTATTGTAACTAATAAAAGCAATGAAAATCTCCAGCTATTCCGGAGTTGCACGTCGATCTTGGGCGAAGATTGAATCCCGAACGCGAATTCGATGTTTTGGACGCGTTGTTCTTCGATCCTTGATCTCCGTCTTCAAATCTCGTTATGAGATGTGGAATTATAGTTTATTATCAGCTAAAATACCCTAGGAGGTCGTGTGTCTTCGTATCTCGTCTGAAAAACCGAAATATAGAGGGTATTTATAGACATAACAAGTCTTGGCGCGCACGAAACCCTAAAATCGCAAAACTGGGCCGTCGCGTCGACGGTGCATCGACCGACGCAGGCTGGGTCTCGGCGTCGATGCGGTCTGGGTGTGCGCGTCGGCTGGGCGGGTGCGTCGACTGACGCGTGCTTGGATCGACGCCTCAGAGAGTTGCGTCGACCGACGCCTCTTCAATCGACGCTTCAGAATGTTGCGTCGGCTGGGCGTCGATCGTCGCGCATCATGGCTCGCGTCGACGGAGCGTCGATCGACGCGACAGACAGTCCATCTCAATTTCTCGATCTTTTTGCTTACTCGTTCACCGAAAATCTCGTTCTCCTATTCTTGAACATCGAACTTCGTCTATTACGCGCTGAACTCTTCCGGTTACTTAGCTGTAAGGTGAAAAACAACGAAATATCACCTATTTGCATCAATTATGATTAAAATACGGTAAAATAAGCTGGAACTATAAAAGTACGGAATTACGCTTAAATCATCCAACTTATACCAAAAACAAATAGAAAAATGAACTAAAAAGCTAATAAAATAAGGACAAATCTACGTAAATCAGATGCATCCTCAATTTCAGGATTTAGTGCCAGAGAACTTCTACTTTCCTTATCAACTAGAATGTTGACTGTAGTGTTGACTTCAAAGGCAGTTTTGTTGACTTGGTAGTTGACCTCTGAATTTGAATTTCTAGAGCTCAATTGAGGATCATTTGGAGTGATATGAACCTCTTTCTCACTAGAGGTTGAAACTTTGACCAGAGGGTTGACTTTTGGAGTTAGTGACTTAACCACTAAGTTGACTTCAAAATCCTTGACAATAATATCCTGAACAGGTGCTGAAGATGTATTTGGACCTAAAACAGACTCAGTAGGCATAGAATGGGAAGTAGAAGCTACATTTGATCCTTGATCCACACTAACACCTTCAATATCCTCAGAAAGGACAGAGAACCTGTTGGTACCATCATTATTGTCAGAAATTTTATTTTTCACAGGAGAACCAATCACAATAGCTTTAGCACCAGGATTATCCCCTTTCAGATTTTTTGAGCTCTTTTTTTTTATCCAGACTTCAGACATAACAGCTTTGTTATTATTTTTGTTACCCTCATGAGTAGACTGCTTTTCTTTTTTGCCAACATTTTCCTTTTTCTTCTCATTTACTACAGGCCTGGGCACACTATCATTGATATAACAGGATTCTTTTTCATGTTCTAAGTGTCTACAATCCACACAGAACTTAGGCAAATTTTCATATACAATTTTCTGAGTAATTTCTTCACCATTAATTCCCAACAAAATCTTATCTTTCAGAGGAATAACCAAATCCAATTAAACAAACACCCTAGCAAAAGTAGCTCTACTCTTCAAGGCTGTGCCATTATCAGATTTAAGTCGCTTACTAATTATGCCTACAATTTGAAACAAAGCAGACTTATCATACAAGTGAGCTGGAAGTCCAGGAAGCCTAATCCACACAGGCACCACAGATGATTCAACTCGAACATTAAACCTGGGAGTCCACTTGAACACCCTCATTGGACAACTCTCAATTTGCCAGATTGGCTTCAAACAAAACTTCGAATAGTCCAATTCAGCTTTCAGAATAATTAATAATTGCCTTTGATTGAGCATCTTGACATCATAACCACCCTCCAGTTTCAAAATACCAAAAAAAAGCTCTGATAGTTTGCGGGGATGGAATTGCGTGAGAGAACTTTCTAACAAGGGCCCACCGAAGCGGCGCAGCAAGTTTTTCAGTCACCTGGTCAGAGAAAGTCAACAAATCGACCCCCTCTTTCTGTGATAACACACCTAACGGTTCCATAGTATTTTCATCGAACATCTGGTGGGCAGAAATCGATTTTGGAATCACCACCGAGTAAGAAGCTGCAGGAGCCTTTGTAACCGAAGGAGAAGATGAAAGGGAAGTTTTTTGAGTTATATCTCCATTATTAGACGTTGCCAACGCCGGAGGAGGACACATTGCTTCTCGAAAATTTTGCAGCAACCTGCAAATACCTAAAAACCAAATTCAGATTAATTCAGGTGGAATTGATCATGCAAACGGTGACGATAGAGTCGCCAAACCGTTTGAAAACATCAGAGACCGGTTTTAGAAGTTGTCAGGTGCTCGTCGGCCGGAGACCAGAAAGGGGATCTGACCACAATTTTATCCTAAAATCGGGAGAAGACTTTAAAAAAACTGCAAAGAATTCAGAAGAAATTCAATTAGGATTCGTTAGTTTAATTTAAGACTATCCGGTTAATCTTCGAACTCGGAGAACCAATTCGGGATATGCTATATACATATATACTCATGTGTGACGGCCACATGAATCCTTCTATATGACGGAGGCCCACGACCCAGATCCGTAATCATCCAACTGGATATGTATATTAAAACAAAATCGCGTGAGAGCTTTCAAGTTTTAACCAAATTCTTCCCACCTACCTCTCTCTCTCTCTCTCTCTCTCTCTCTCTCTTATTTCCCTTGAGACTGGAAAGTAATCGAGCCGTCTCCAGATGTTTAGGAGTTCGCCCACGCCATCCACTAACTACTCACATTTTGAAGCACTTGAAACATTTGTGTAAGAATAATACAAGGAATCAACAAACCTTTGTAAGTGGTCATCATATACGACCAAAATAGATTTATGTATTTTGGTTGATTGTAGAATCAATTGGCGTTAATGGCATCGAATGAAGATAAATGGTCCATGATTCTAAGTACCATCTCTATTGCTTCCGCGGATATTAACAGGTGACTAATTTGGCTGAATTCTCTATTTAATAAGATCAAAATATCGTATGCATATTTGCAAGGAATTTGTTGGTTTTGAAGATACAAGGTTGTACCTTGGGCTGTTGATGGTATTTAATTTGATTATAAAAAGTAGAGGAACCATGATTTGTACCTTTTTGTACGCATTTTTATTACCTTTCTGTGTTGCGTTTGCTTGTATTTTGCTTGCATTTATGGGTATTAGGAGTCGTTTTTGGCCTACTTTGTTAGTTTTAGGTTTTGTAGTGTTTTCTTTGTTTTTAGTAGTTTTTCTTATATTTTCTTAGTTTTTTTTCTTAGTTTTTGTTTTGAAGGTCAACTTTGGTCAAAGTGGGCCCACAACGAGGTCAAAAGATGATTCAAATCCGATACACTCATTACCAATCCACGACATGTCTTTGGTGCGAGGATCGATCGAAAATGACGAGAAATGTGGCAATTTTCATTATCACCTCGTGCATTCGCTCGGTGGATGTCTCAATTGTCGTAATACAAGCATAAATCCAAAACCACTTGTGACATTTGCCACCACCTTATATCATTGGAAATCTGAGACAAATGTCTAAAACTCTTGTGTTTACAACAATCCCAAATTCTGAGTTTAAGAAGGGTGAAAAGCAGCTTTAAGTGGAGACGGTTCGACGTGGCCTGCAAGGGTTCCAATAAAATACCTTAACGTAGTCGTCCCATGTGGACTCATAAGTCAAGGTTATCATGTTTGAGGTGTCATTCGAACTGAAACCAGATCGACTCCGCATCAGAGAGAGTGAGTAGTAGTACTTCTTCTAGACGTGTATCTTGGAGGTAATATGCGGCTCCGATCTTATATCAAATCCAGGTAGAGATTAGATCATGTACTACTCTAAACACATGAGCATACCCAGACCTGGATCCATTCTCAACCTTCCATCCCTTTACGATCAGATCTTTGAGACCATCAATCAATAATGTCTCCTCGTGGAGTGTCCACACCCGCCTATTAGAGGAATGGCCCCTGGCTTTAACGATGCTTGCCTGTGACTCCATTCTACGCTACTAAAATAGTAAAACACATTTCGTTGGAGAGTTGGTTTGAGTGAATTTTTTACAATGAACTTCTATAAACATTGACTAAATTAATTGCACATTTCTACGTTTAATGAAATGAACCTCGCATATTAGTTTGATCTTGAGACGGGAATAGAAATTACTATTGCCGAAAAAAAAATGAACGTATTATCAAGTTACAGGACATGTCACATATCTAATGCCTATTACACAATTATCATTGACACGAACTTTATATGTATAGCAAGTCGTTGAACATGGACATTGCGAAGTTGTCTTGCCAGGTGGTCCACTCCAGGGGATGGCTCAACTTGGACAATATAGTCATCAGACAATGGATCTGCACCGTCGCAATGGGCATTGCTTTCAACCAGCTGGTCCTCAATTGGGTCAACCACCATTGTTGAACGAATAAAGTTATGAATCAGGCAGCACGCCATAATCATTCTATTCTGATCTTTTCTTGAATAGAATGTCGGACTACGTATAAGACTTGATCGAAAAATTCTTAGCACTCTAAGAAATCTTCTCCA
>BMAC01000094.1:1251048-1262350 GCA_014905375.1 Phtheirospermum japonicum | reverse complement strand
TCGCTTGTGGCAGGTTTTGGTGCAGAGCCCATAACTATCGGAGGAAAATTCCAAATGACACAATTCAAACTCCAAATTAAATCCAAGAGAAATTTATAGATTTCATATGAAGACATATAAGGCTGATTCCATATATTTGTCAGTCGATCGACTGGATTTCAGTCGATCGACTGCTCAGCAGTAGCTGGATCGTTTGAACAAGTCAGTCGATCGACTGAAATGCTGAAGATGTGTGGTTTTGGCGGAAAAGAAAGACCATTTTGCCCTATCTACCTTTATAATAAGATCAGCTCTCACCCTTATCCACAAAAAACCCCTTGGTTGAATTTGGGGCTTGGCTCCATTTCTTCCAAGCTCTTTACATGGCTTTTGAACCCTAGTTCATTAAATCCTAGTTAGTGTAGTTAGCTTAGTAGTTTAGTTTAGCTTAGTTAGTAGTTTAGTTTAGTTAGGTTTAGTTGTTCAGCATTGGCAGTAGGAGAGGGTGACACCTCCTTCAATTGTGGTTCTTGTTGTTTGAAGATTTGGAGCTTTAGAGTTCAATGCAATTGGTAATTTCCTTTCCCTTAATTTTCTTGTGTTGTTATTATTGAATGTTGTTATTGATGTTGTGTTGGTTTTAGATTTAGTTTGTGTTGTTGTTCTTGCCTTGTTCTTCAATTTCTCATTTCTAGATTTTAGTTTGTTCTTGTTCTTGCAAATCTCCATGGATGCTTTCACTTTCAAGCTTTTTACTCCTTTTAGTTAGACATGCTCTTAGTTCTTAAAAGTTGTATGAACTTTTCCTCTTTGGTACTTGTCTTGTTCAATATAAAAGCCTTTGACTTTTCTCAAATTCAAGTGCTTTTGAATTCCCTCCAATTTCCCTTTTAATGTGCAAGCCTCCATGTCATTAATTAATTACTCTCAAGGCAAGCTTTTAATTTGTATTGATGCAATTAGTTTAGAGATTAGGGGTTTAGGGTTTAGGTTCATTTAGAACCATTAATCGGAGCTCGTCGAGAATTGGGATTGACGACCTCAATACTTGATCGACATTTGGGATTGACAACCCCGAATTGTGGATTAAGTGCTCGGCGAAAACCGATTAATCTTGGAGACGAACCGAGTACCCTAAACCACCATTTCATTCAAATCCTTTCTAATTAAAGTTTCATTTTAAATTCAAAGCTTTAGCATAAAACTCAAACCCAATCAATGACTTAATGCTTTCTTAGGATTAGATTAGTGTAATTTAGTTTAACAAGAGAATAACTAAAACCACCAACCGCCGATTATATCTATCCTCGAGAGACACGACTCGGGAAAGCTTACCGCTCTACAATCGACTCCGTACTATTGCGGATCCGCAATAGTACGGAGTCGATTGTAGAGCGGTAAGCTTTCCCGAGTCGTGTCTCTCGAGGATAGATATAATCGGCGGTTGGTGGTTTTAGTTATTCTCTTGTTAAACTAAATTACACTAATCTACTCCTAAGAAAGCATTAAGTCATTGATTGGGTTTGAGTTTTATGCTAAAGCTTTGAATTTAAAATGAAACTTTAATTAGAAAGGATTTGAATGAAATGGGGGTTTAGGGTACTCGGTTCGTCTCCACGATTAATCGGTTTTCGCCGAGCACTTAATCCACAATTCGGGGTTGTCAATCCCAAATGTCGATCAAGTATTTGAGGTCGTCAATCCCAATTCTCGACGAGCTCCGATTAATGGTTCTAAACGAACCTAAACCCTAAACCCCTAATCTCTAAACTAATTGCATCAATACAAATTAAAAGCTTGCTTGAGAGTAATTAATTAATGACATGGAGGCTTGCACATTAAAAGGGAAATTGGAGGGAATTCAAAAGCACTTGAATTTGAGAAAAGTCAAAGGCTTTTAAATTGAACAAGACAAGTACCAAAGAGGAAAAGTTCATACAACTTTTAAGAACTAAGAGCATGTCTAACTAAAAGGAGTAAAAAGCTTGAAAGTGAAAGCATCCATGGAGATTTGCAAGAACAATAACAAGCTAAAATCTAGAAATGAGAAATTGAAGAACAAGGCAAGAACATCAACACAAACTAAATCTAAAACCAACACAACATCAATAACAACATTCAACAATAACAACACAAGAAAATTAAGGGAAAGAAATTACCAATTGCATTGAACTCTAAAGCTTCAAATCTTCAAACAACAAGAACAACAATTGAAGGAGGTGTCACCCTCTCCCTCACTTGCCAAGAACAACTAAACCTAACTAACTAACTACTTAAGCTAAACTAAACTACACTAAACTAGGGATTTAATGAGCTAGGGTTTACAAAAGCATGGTAAAGGCTTGGAGGAAATGGAGGCAAGCCCCAAATTCCACCAAGGGGTTTTTTTTTTGTGGATAATGGGTGGGGATCATATATGGGTAGAATAGGGGCAAAATGGTCTTTCTTTTCCGCCAAAACCACACATCTTCAGCATTTCAGTCGATCGACTGACTTGTTCAAACGATCCAGCTACTGCTGAGCAGTCGATCGACTGAAATCCAGTCGATCGACTGACAAATATATGGAATCAGCCTTATATGTCTTCATATGAAATCTATAAATTTCTCTTGGATTTAATTTGGAGTTTGAATTGTGTCATTTGGAATTTTCCTCCGATAGTTATGGGCTCTGCACCAAAACCTGCCACAAGCGACTGAGACAAATGTCTAAAACTCTTGTGTTTACAACAATCCCAAATTCTGAGTTTAAGAAGGGTGAAAAGCAGCTTTAAGTGGAGACGGTTCGACGTGGCCTATATATATATATATATATATATATATATATATATATATATATATATATATATATATATATATATATATATATATATATATATCGGATTAGGTTCATGTGAGAACCAATTTCCTAGGTGGAAACTTTAGGAACCGCTATTTTACGTTATATGTGATGCTAATTTAAATAATGCAAAATGCTATTTATATTTTAACATTGCTATTATTATGTTCCCTTGATTTTTACTATTATCTTAGCATGTACATGATTCATAAATAGAATAACATATTATTTAATATAGCAGGTTTCTAGT
Source organism: Phtheirospermum japonicum (assembly GCA_014905375.1). Lineage (NCBI taxonomy): Eukaryota > Viridiplantae > Streptophyta > Magnoliopsida > Lamiales > Orobanchaceae > Phtheirospermum > Phtheirospermum japonicum. The sequence continues at coordinate 1,259,283 of BMAC01000094.1, read as the reverse complement.
TCCCACACAGGGACTAGTTCCCATGTGAACCCACCCCATATATATATATATATATATATATGTGTGTGTGTGTGTGTGTGTGTGTGTGTTGATTTGTACATAATTGTATGCAATTTTCGTGTGCTTTTGCATCGTATGTTGTATGCTTTTAGGGTGTTTAGGTTTATCTTTTTATCGTTCTTCTTCCTTTTGATGTTTTTCATCTCGTTTGGTGTTTAATGTGTTTTTACTTTATTTTATATGAAATAATCTAATTTTGCTTTATTTTAGTGTTTCAGCTCGAGACGAAGAAAAAAGGACGAGCGACGTGACACGTGCAGCCAACGCCCGCAGTCATCGGCCGCGTTGACGTCGAGAGACGCCCGCGTCGGTCAATGCAAACTCTCTGTTGCGTCAATCTTTATTCCATCAGTCAACGCACACTTGCAGTCACGTAGATCCTAGACCACGTCGGTCGACGCACTTCCTGGTCGACGCGAGCGCCTGATTCGCGTCGACGCTCGGCACGCGTCGATCGACGCTAAGGCAGTTTTGGCGGTTATTTTGGGAAATTCTATAAAAGGCATGTGGTTTCTTCGTTTTTAAAGTGCTGTGACGAGGGGGAAAGGTCAAGAATAATGTAGAGAACCCTCGGTTCATGCCACCTTTCGATTCATGCATAATTCGTGTTTAATAGTTCGTCATTTCTTCGTTTCTATGTCGTTCGACGTTTGAGGCCGTTTCTCATCGCTGAATATCGTTCGATGGCTGCTGATTTCCTAGATAATAAGTGTTTCTGAACTTTGCTTATTTTTTTTATAATGTAGCTTTAGATTTCATTGTACTTTGATGTTGAACTTTAATAACTTAATTTAGTATAATCCTTTTACCGGTTTTCTCGTAGTTCATTTATGTTTATCTGCTTAAGTAGTTTAGTTGGGATTTCTTGTTGGATTAGATGTTTGTTTTTAATGACGATATTTCTCGTGCTTTGCGTTGAAATTATGCTTCGATCATGATGATGCTTGTTGCCAGATTTATCGGTCTAGTGCCCAGGGTCATTTAGAACCATCGGGTTTGACAACCCCGATCGTGGAGATGATTCCGGCGCACTAGAACCCTCGTTTTCATAATCGTTTTAAAAGGCTTTTGATTTTATTTCTCGTAGATGTTAGAAAACCTCAAACTTTATTTGATTAAGTGTTTAGTTTAGTTTTTATTTTCATTTCTATGTACGTAAAATCGAACACCGGAACAGTTTCGGATTAGTCTTCCTTCTGATTCGACTCGAGACAGCTTATCGACTACAATAGCTCCGTTCTCTTGCGGACGAGCTTTTTATTTTAAAGCGAAAAAGTTCGATTCAAAAATTTGGCGTCGTTGTCGGGGAAGGCTAAAGGTTGTCGATTCTTGGTGTTTGCTTTTATTTATTTTTTTTCGTGTTCTTATTTGTTTGTTTGTTTGTGTTAGTGTTCATTTTTGGTTTTTTATTTTTGTTTATTTTTGTTCTTTATGGTACGTTTAATCTCGGTTTTTGAGTGTTGTGCTTTGTAGCCACATTTTTGAAGACTTGAGATTATTTTGATTGAAGATGGCGGATTATCGAGCGATTTTGCCATATGATGGCTTTTACACTCCACCTTTCGATGAAGAGACAACGTCCGATTGAAGTGGGTTTCGACCGGCCATTCCTTTGAGCCTTGCAATGCGGGAGTACGATCTTGATGAGTTCTACCTCGAGCAACTCCCAATTTTTCATGGACTACCGAGCGAAGACCCATTGAACTTCATCCGAGAGTATAATACAATCACCCCGACGTTTCCTCTTCTCGGCCTGCCGATAGATCAAGTGAAGATGCAACTCTTTATTTTCACGCTAAAGGATCGGGAGAGAACATGGTTGCTAGATTTAGAGCCTGACTCCTTGAGATGGTGAGAGGAAATTTATGATCGGTTCATGGATACGTTCTACTTTCACCCATCCAAACTTCCGAATCACCAATGGGCCCCGCTTTTAATTTCCTACAATTCGACCCACAATGACCCTTATTCCAATTGTTCCGATCCTAGTTTTGGTCATCACATCCCAGCTGCATATCACGATTGGAGATATAATARTCCATATGCTCCTCATGAACTACATGCCTATAATCCGAGCTATGATTATTATCATTTGTCTCCTTCGTGTATGGAATCAAGCTTAAATGTTTGTTTAGAAGGAATGTGTCAAGAGGAGGTTATTGGTGATCTGGTTGAATGTGACGTATTTAAGGAGGAAGAAGAAGGGATTTTGTCGTTGGAGTGCCCGGATGATGTTGGAGATTCGAGCCCTCTAGCTCTTGGTGAAGAAGGTGGAGTTATGGTGCCGATTCTGGAGGGTAGTGATACTATTRAGTCACATTTTGAACCACCCGAAGCTTTATTGAAATTTTATTTTGAGGTGGTATAAAAAACATTCGAGAAGGTGTCCGATCACCCCATGCTACAATTTCCGTTTGACATATTCGAGGTGATCGATTACTCGCGGTTCCGACCTCCAAAGCCAGTTGGAGTGTTTTGCATCTCGGGACGTGCTTTTTGTGCCCACTTTGGTGATTATCATCACCAAATCTTGCTCTTGGAGAATACCAAGGCGTGGCACGATCGCCATCTATTTTAGACCTGGGATAACATCGACCATAGACGTCGTCAAGCTAAAGACGTTAATAAAGCGCTTCTTGGGAGGCAACCCAAGCCCTTTTAACTTTATATGTTTTTTTGTGTTTTTAGGTCCCTTTCATTATTAAGACCCATTGGACGATTTCAGATGCTCGACTCATCACCACAAGCGCGATTTCAGGGACGTGTCTCTCTTTCTCTTACCTTTTATCATACTTAGCTTAATTTTTCGTATTATACAATGTGGACATTGTATGGTTTAAGTGTGGGGGGGTTTGTCCTTGGTTTGGTTAGTAATTTTTGTATGCTTTCTTGTGGTTGATTTGAGTTGTGTGTATTGATATTGATTGGAACCTTGATGAAGTGACGTGGTTAGATGCTTTGGTTAGGATATTTAGATTTCCGCTCGAACAATAGTGTAATTTTGGGGAATGAAGTGTAAATAGTCTATAAAGTGTCTTATCTTCTGTTTATTCTTGTTTCATTCCAAAGAGTCTAATACTCTCTACTAGTCCCTTTTTTAGTTAACCTCTATAGGACTTTATGTATTTTCTTTTTAGTTTTTGGAGACGTTAAAACTCCACGTGCGATATTGAAGAATGTTATTAGTTTAACTTAGCAACGTAATATCGGAGTCAATGAACTCTCGCTTTTGATGTATGTATATTATGCTCGTTTTGTACCTCATCTTTATGGGTACCTATTAAAAAAAAAAAAGAGAAAAGAAATTAAAAAGAAAAGAAAAAGAAAGAATAAGAACAAGAAGAGAAAACCTTGTACAAGTTAAGTTCTTATTTTTATTTTTCTTAGTTTGTTTTGTTAAAGAGGTGTATAGATGACTGGGCTAGTCGGGTGACGACTTGGCGATTTTGAGCAGGGATAGATTTTGGCCGAGGCATAGATAGATGACGTACATGGAGGTCAACTCGTTACTTTTAGGTGTTCGGAATCTAGTCTAAATCTCTTATCTCAACGTTATCGTGTCGTCCTTTTAGTTGAGTTTTCAGTCGATTTAATGCATTAACTTCTAGAATCATTTTAATGCATTAGTGATTAGGTCATCGGGTAATTAGTTTTCTCTTGTCTACGTCTAGATTAGATTTTGCTTGAGGACAAGCAAAAAGCTAAGTGTGGGGGAGTTGATTTGTACATATTTGTATGTGACTTTCATGTGTTCTTGCATCGTATGTTGTGTGCTTTTAGGGTGTTTAGGTTTCTCATTTTATCGTTTTTCTTCCTTTTGATGTTTTTCATTTCATTTGGTGTTTAATGTGTTTTTACTTCATTTTATATGAAATAATCTAATTTTGCTCAGTTTTAGTATTTCAGCTCAAAACAAGGAAAATGGGAYGAGCGACGAGCCGAAGTCCTGCAGGCGCCGCAATGCAGCGCCCGCGTCGACGCCGAGAACCGCTCGCACCGATCGATGCTAGGTCGACGCATAGCTACAGTAGCGTTGATCCTAGCTCCGTCGACCAACGCAACTGAAGACACAACTTGTAGTAGCATTGATCCTGGTCCGCGTCAATCGAYGCACTGCCTAGTCGACGCGAGCATCCTGATTCGCGTCGACGTCGATGCTCGGCACGCGTCGATCGACGCTAAGGCAGTTTTGGTGGTTATTTCGGAAAATTCTATAAAAGGCCGGTGGTTTCTTCRTTTTGGGAGTGCTGGGAYGAGGGGGAAAGGTCCAGAACAATGTAGAGAACCCTCGGTTCATGCCACCCTTCCGATTCATGCAAAATTAGAGTTTAATAGCTCGTAGTTTCGTTATTTCGCTTCCGTTCGTCGTTCAAGTCATTCCTAGTCGATGAAGACTCATTCGATGGCTGATGTTTTCTTTATATTATAAGTTATTCTGAACTTTGTTATTTCCCTTTTATATTTGGCTTTGTTATCTTTGGATGTTTATTATCTTTGAATGATTATGTTAATTTAGTTCGTATTCCTTTTACCATTTGATTATGTTCATGCTTTGCGTTGAAATTATGTTTTGATCATGAAGATGATTGTTGGCTAAAYTTATCRTTCTAGTGTGCCTAAGGTCGTTTAGAACCATCGGGATTGACAACCCTAATCGTGGAGACGATTCTGGTGCACTAGAACCCTCGTTTTCATAATCGTTTTAAAAGGCTTTTGATTTTATTGCTCGTAGATGTTAGAAAACCCCCAAACCTTATTTTATCGAGTGTATAGTTTAGTTTTTATTTTCGTTTCTATGTACGTAAAATCGAACACCGAAATAGTTTCTGATTAGTCTTCATTGTGATTCGACTCGAGTCAACTTATTGCCTACAATAGCTCCGTTCTCTTACGGAAGAGCTTTTTATTTTTAAAGTGAAAAAGTTCGATTCAAGTACATGTATATGTATATATTAATTATGTGCGTTTCGCTGAGTAGCGATTTTGGAGTCAACCAAAGTTAGTCGTGCCGGCAACATGAAAGTGGTTTAGGTTATATTTAGACACTTCATTTTTTAGTAATTCGTGACTGTCTCAGGTAGTTTATGGTGAGGTATTGAGTTTTGTTGGTGGTCGATCATGTTGGTTGAGGCATTGAGATGTCTGTGAAAACGCATGAAACAATTATAGCTACTGCGCATTATGTTGCCTGCAAGGTATTTGAAAAAGTACCTCGACCAAATTCTGAAGGACAACATGCTCACAAAAGTGACACTTTTTAGGCCAAAAGTAACACTTTTTTAACCAATTGTGACACAAATAAAGAAAAATGACACCAACCATTTAAATGCTTGATTACAATATAGCATGTAAAAAGTGACAGCTTTTAGTTCAAACATGATACTTTTAGGTGAAAAGTTACAGTATTAGTTGATGAAAACTTGACACTGTTATTTAAGTTTAATTCTTCATTACAATATATATAAAGTGACACTTCGAAGTGGAAAAGTAACACGTTTTAGTGAAAAAGTGACACATATAAATTGAATACTTAATTATAACACAATGTGTTAAAATATCATTTTTTGTGACAAAATAATACTATTAAGTGCAAAATTGACAATATTTCATTTTAAATTAATTATTTTATTACAAGATTATATGTTGTGAAAGTGATGCTATAATCAATTAAATAAATTTCACTTTTAGGGCTAAAACTAACACTTTTGAAGCCAAAAGTTATGACATCATTTTTAAAGTGACTGTTTAAGAGTTAAAAGTGACAAGAATAAGGGACAAAGTGACGCTATAATAATTTAAGAGTTAAAAGTGATAAGAATAAGAGACAAAGTGACACTATAATAATTTTAAAAAGTCACAATCCATTTTTTTCAGTATATGCTTTAACTTTATGAACTCCGAAATTTCCCCATTTTATCGAAAACTTATGCACAAACCCAACATAATATAACCTGCAAATCTTGCCATCTTAAGGGATGGCCACAATAAGTGCAAGGCCCAAGGCACATTACAAATATAAAAGACAAATAACAAACAATATGATAAAACTATGACGCATTCAAGGCTAATCGAAAAAAAAGTTGAAATAGTTAGCCTCACAAATTACATCTTCACATATATAATTAAAATTTTCATGTCAATACCACATAACACAGAATAACAATTCGAACTTAAAAAAAAACTATTATATACCATCCAAAAAGTATTCTCTTTACTAAATCAAGTACAAATACAACATTTGCCCCTCAATAATTTTCACTAAAATCAATAAAAATAAAATAACACATGTGCCTTCTACTCGTTGCAACCGACATCATCAACTATAGCCCAATCAGTGAAATGAGACTCATAGCCGATCCCAACTCAAATGCCAGAAATACCAAATATATTGCTGAAACCCTGTTTCAAGCATATTCCTAGGTCGCGTATCATTCTGAGCCCAAATAAGCCCCTACAACAGAATACCTAAAGTTTAATAGAAGCTCGTGTTTTGCAGGATCACAAATAAGTTGGGATTCTCCGAACATGCCTTAATCAACAATTGAGATGAACAACCTGATAAGTGTATTAAACATGGGGCCCGCGTAGCATCCCAACATGGAAATCTGCAACCTATCCTCATCGTTCATCGACAACGCGATGTTCGAAACCAAGTCACCCATTGAGTTTTCCAAAGCCAACACGGTCAACTCAAGAACGGAATGGTTGTCCCCAAAATCATGGCTAACTCAACAAGCAAAGCAACGGTCTCGTTCATAACACTACAGAAAAATAGCAGTTTTCCGAGGGAAAAACCGAGGGAATTGACTTCCCTCGGAATTTTTCTAGGGAAAAGCCGAGGAAACCAAAATTCCCTCGGTATTTTCCGAGGGAAGGCAATTCCCTCGGAATGACCCTCGGAATTCTGGCGCCATTCTTTCCCGCCATGATTTCCGAGGAAAAAAATCGACGGATTTGCGAGGGACTTTATTCCGAGGGAATAAATCCCTCGGAAAACCGAGGGAAATGCATTTCCCTCGGAATGTTATTATTTTATTTTTTTAAATTGGAAAGCTTTCGAGGGAATACGAAATCCCTCGGAATGAAACCGAGGGAATCCAAAATCCCTCGGTTTATATTTTATTTTTTTTAAATATTAATTAAAATTCCGAGGGAATTAAATTTCCCTCGGAATTATTCTGAGGGATTATGGTTTCCCTCGGAATAATTCCGAGGGAAATTGAATTCCCTCGGAATTTTAATTAATATTTTAAAAAAATAAAAAAAATAAAAAAATAGGAGGGGTGCGTCTATTACTCAGATTTTTCTCCAACAAATTCAAAACCAACCAAAATCACCCCTCTTCACCGTAGCAATGGCGGCACCAAAGTTTTTAAAGGTTATATTGGACCCTAAATCAGACAGCCTAGTAAGTTTCCATATAAATTATGTGCTAATTCAACTATATTTCTGCATCTTGTTAATTTATCTAGAGTCGTCTCTAGAAATCAATCTTTATTTCTTGTATGTGCAACTGCTTTCTTGTAGACAAGAATGAAAAAATATTATATATATATATATATAGTTTCTTTTGCCTCCCGGGATTTTGCCATTTCCATCATTATTTTGCCGTACATCAGCAATATTTATGGAACTAGTTGTACATGAATTTGATATTTTGTTCGCAACATGCGGAAAATCTCGCCCGAGTTTACGAAAAGAATGGGGCACAATCTGCCTAGCCGCATTTTTCTAAAGGTTCCGACTGGACCGGTGGCAATGGAGGTTGAATTGGTTTGGTCTGACGGTAAAACATTAATGCTACAGAAAGGATGGAAGGAATTTATAGAGAGCGTCACTCGATAGGCTTCGGATACTTCTTATTGTTTGAATACAATGGGAAGTCAGAGTTTAATGTCGTCATATTTCATAAGTCTGTTGTTGAGATTAACTATCCGATCGGCTAGAGATAAATGGAAAAATGGAAAAAAAAACTGAAAAATAGAAGAATTAGTAAAGAAAATAGAAACGAATCCCATCATTTTACGACCGGGGTGGGGAGGGGTGCGCCCCGGCGTCGTGGAACCACGGGCGTCGGGCGTCGATCGTTCCGCAAGCGTTTTCTATTTTCTTTCGATTTTAGATGAAAAATAGAAAAAAACTCGGAAAAATAGAAAAATTAGTAAAATATGGTAA
>BMAC01000094.1:1225844-1241860 GCA_014905375.1 Phtheirospermum japonicum | reverse complement strand
CAATGAGTTGATTGCCCGAAATTCTAACTTTTGGCTTTCATGCAAAAGGCTCATGTGAGGGGACACCAGGTGAGGAAGAACTATAGAAAGATAATCTGGTCAGTTGGGATTTTGGATAAGATCATTTTGCGGTGGCGAAGGAAAGGAAGAGGATTGAGTGGGTTTAAGCCTGAAGCGCATGCTGCGGGGACCAGCGATGGTGGATACAGAAACGAAGGAGGATGGACTATGACTTTCTGAAAGAAGGTAGGAAAACAAACGGAGGAGAGGCTGCAGAAGGCCCTTTGCTCGGGTGCAATCGATGGTTAAATACCCAGACGCACAAGCTCAATACCGCAGGTTGCCTGAATGTTGTCTCAGAAATGCAGGAAACAAAGGTAACACCAAGAGTCCCAACACAAGCAGCAGTTTGCCCCCTCCCCATCAGCAGCAGCAGTAGCCCCCTCCCATCAGCAGCAGTACCCCCCTCCCCATCCATAGAACATTTTTACGGTTCATATAAACTTTGTTACTGTGTCGATCGAACGCATGTAATTATTCTTAAATTTTCAAATGTGTTGGGACTCTTGGTGTTACCTTTGTTTCCTGCATTTCTGAGACAACATTCAGCAACCTGCGGTATTGAGCTTGTGCGTCTGGGTATTTAACCATCGATTGCACCCGAGCAAGGGCCTTCTGCAGCCTCTCCTCCGTTTGTTTCCTACCTTCTTTCAGAAAGTCATAGTCATCCTCCTTCGTTTCTGTATCCACCATGCTGGTCCCCGCAGCATGCGCTTCAGGCTTAAACCCACTCAATCCTCTTCCTTTCCTTCGCCACCGCAAAATGATCTTATCCAAAATCCCAACTGACCAGATTATCTTTCTATAGTTCTTCCTCACCTGGTGTCCCCTCACATGAGCCTTTTGCATGAAAGCCAAAAGTTAGAATTTCGGGCAATCAACTCATTGGAGCAAAATCAAGTGAAAGGATAATCAGAAAAAACTACCTTTGAGATTTAGCCTAATTACAAAAATCTTGAGTTATCTCTTTCCAAGTTACAAATATCCCCTTGTTTTTTATTTTTTATTAATTCTCAAGGTGTCCTTAATGCCAAAATATCTAAAAATGCATATGAGAGTTATAGGAATGAAATTGTTATTTTGACAAAAGGGCAAAATTGTCAAGAAGCAAAACTGGCATAGCAGGAAGTTTAAGGACTAAAGTAAAGATGATTGAGTTTTTTTTTGTTGTTTTCATTTTGTAATTCGGCTAAATCTCAGGAGTAGTTTTTATAATTAACCCTTAAAGTGCAATACATCGTTAGAATCAAATGCAGCGTTCAACATCCGTAAAACCATGAAAACTACCTGAATCTTAATAATGCGCTGCCGGATTAGCAAAAAGTCTTTTCTGCCCTTCCAACTGCGGAACTTGTTCTGTATACGCACTGCAGCAGCGTGAACCGGTTCATGCTGCCGTCCCCCCTTCTTACTCTTTCCAGCTATAAGCGCAAGAGCACGCTCGTTTGACATCCCGAGCTCACTATCACCGTACTCTTCCAGCTGCTTCCTTTGAAACGACTGATATCTGAAGACCTGATGAATTCGAGCCGCAGCTTGAGTCGCATTACGTACCGCAGCCAAAGAGTCCTTCAGCGACAACCCATCGCCAGCTGGAGTTGCAATCCGCTCGGAAACTGTTTCCACAGCTTTTTCTCTGCTATGATGATGACTGTTCGAATCCTTCAAGTTGAGTGACGATAAGTGGGAGCTCAAGGAGCTCAAGGAAGATTCTGCGAGATAACCAGCGATGCCTTTATGGCCATTGCCAGCTGCAAGGTCTGAAGGAGTTCTTCCGGAAGGGTATATCGGAGTGGGGTCCGTCAATAATCCGGGAGCTGCACCAAGAGAGATGAGAAACCCCACCGTTCGCTCTCTACATTGCGAATGTCGAGCCAGAAATAAAAAATCAGGTTAACAGATATTAAGTCAACTTCAAAAACCAGAGGACTCCGACTAGGATCAAGGACCTAAGGTTGGGATTTGAATAATAGGATAATTATAAAACCTGACCCTGAGGTTCAGTCTAATTACAGATACATTCGAATGTTTTTCAAAATGACAAATAACCTCTTGAGGTTGTATTTGTGTTAAAAATAACCCTTTGCAGTAGGTGCAATTTGTAAAATAGTAACACATGTCAATGGGGGCTCTTACAAAACTTTAAAATTTTGAAAAGTTTTTTTTTTTTTTTTGTATTTAGCCCAACCCTCAAGGATAGGATTTGTAATTATCCCTTTGAATATTCAATAATAACTAAAGTTGATGAGACAGATGTGTTAATCACAAAAAGTACCCTTGAGGTTTGACCTAATCACCAGGAAAAAAAACCTCAGGTGTGTTTTGTAAATTCAAAAGCCAGCTGGGCTTTTTTCTAATTCGATCAAACCTCAAGGGTACTTTTTGTAATTATCTCAATTCTTATAAGACCCAAAAGCTCAACACATCAATGTAAAAATAAAATAAATAAAAAAGTCAAAAGATAAAATATTAAACAAACCCACCTGCCATAATACGCCGCCCAGTGAAGTGCAGTCCACCCATTAGCATCCCGGAAATTGACACTCACACCCGCAGCTACAGTGGGTGGTATAGCCCAGTCATAACCTAAAGCGGCCGCAAAATGCAGCACTCCCTGACCGCCCTCATCCAACACACCAGGACCCTTCCCACCTTCACTAACCTTCCCGACAAGCCAAACATGCAACTTCTCCTTCAAAAGGTTCTGTAGCAGCTGATCCTTTACCTTGTCAGCTGAAAAATACTCATCCTGTTTAGTAAGATTTAACATTTGTTCCCACTCGGTGTCATCTTTAAGCAGAGCACCGATTTTAGCACATAATTGTGAGGTTTCGGCTGAACTGCTCTGTGCGGAGGCTTGGGACGTGAGAGACAATAGTTTCTTAAATCTCATGTGAAGAAAGGTTTCGTCAGAAGTAAAGCTTCCAAGATCCCCGAGATCGATGTCCTGAACGGAGCTAGCCCGAAACTCGAATTCTCGGACTTCGCTGCATGCTAATCTATTCGAACAAGTGATATAGAATGGAACCCTTCCAGAATCGTGCGAAGGCGTATGGCATCGAAGGACACCATCTCCTACAATCTGTGCAGGAACTTCTATTTCGCCAAACATGCAAGCCCATTTATTCTTATCCACCTCCTCATGATTCATCAAGAATCTTCCCGAAATAAGCACCTGATCACAAGTTTCGAAGAAAGAATATTAATTTTTTTTATTTTTATTTTTTTGGATATATGGAACCGGTTGGATATTTCATTAAAGTAATAAAGCAGATACATCTAAAAATCATCTGCCGGTTATTTACCAAAATACCCTTTGAGATTTAGTCTTTAACAGAAAAAAACAGGGGTAACTTTGTAATTTAACCCAAAATCAAATAATGTACCTTGACTTCCGACCCAGAAAATGCCCAATTTGGCGAGAAGTCAATAATGGTAAAGAGCTGATCTTGAGAGAGAGAGGGACTAAGGACATAGTTGTCTAAGGGCACTTGAGTAGAATCGTCTCCACTTTCACTTCCAACAGTCTCCCAGTATGCCCCAGAACCAGGCTGCATAGTTGACTCAGCAACATCACCGAGTTCTTTACTCATCCAACGGTCAAAGCTGTCGAGCTTTTTCAGACCTTCTCGCATAACACCGTCCAATAGAGGCTGCCTTAAGGATGGATAACTGGTTTTATCCTCCACATTCGGGTTTCCGTTGGACTCTGATTTTTGCAATTGAAGATCATTTTGCATGTGCTGTCTACTTAATTCAGTTAGATGTGTATTCGGAAGCACCAACGAATCACACATTTCCACTTTATTAGCTTCATTTAGTTTGAGATCATTAAACATTGGCTGACGCGAGGATAGAAAAAAGGCGTTCTGCCCTAAATTCAGGTCTCCATCTGACTTCTGATTAATGGGCCATTTCGGCATGTGCAAAGAATCGCGACCTGAAGCCTGTTAGAATTTCAAGATTAAAACTGTAAGAGATGTAGTTGAAAAAATGGTGCTTGAAAAGTAATTGGATGAACAAGTTACACATGGTAAATAACTTGTTACTTAAAGGTTGAGCTGCCACTAGAAATCACAAATCTTTGTAGTAGAGTATTTGTATCCTAAATTAAGGGTGTAAATGTCCTGCGCCGAGCCGAGTTCGAGCTCCAAAAAATTACAAGGGCTCGGCTTGAGCTCAGCTACGATTGTCGAGCTCGACTCGTGAGCTTGAGCTCAAGTCAAATTATTTTTAATAAAATAAAATATATATACACACACATGCTTCAGATCTTGATAAAGCTACAAAGAGTCAATTGGTGTCCTTTATATGGACATCCGAGGCCGTGTCTATGGTTCCATTGCATGTGCTCAGGGTAGAGGTTTTGTATAAATGTATCGCCATGCAGGGGCTTCCAAAAGTAGAACAAGTGTTAGAGATCTTGTTGCTTCTGGCAACAAACATGCACGAACCAGGTGATAAATGGCAAAAAAAAAAAAAGCCTTCATAGCATATTGGATGTTATGTCAATTCCATACAATATAGGTAAGAGTGGTGGAAACGCTTCTTTCTTCCATATCTATCTATCTGTCTATATATATATATTGTTGAATTGACTGACTTGACGAGTCATCAAGCCAAAATACCAATAAGGGTCAACCTCGGCTCGATTATAAATCGAGCCAAACATCGCGAGTGGTTCTGCTCATTTACAGCCCTATCCTAAAAGCATCCTTTGCAGCAGCATTTTATGAGAACAATCATTAATGTAGAAGGTTTCAAATGCGTCCACAAAATAGATAATGGAAAATGTAAATGGAGCACGTTTAGATGAAATGAATTGACGATATACTTAAATTATCTCATTGTATAGAAGAAAAGATGTTATTTGGCTTTTCATAGATTGTTTCTTGTATGAGAGTATTTTTCAAATAAGTATGACTCAATGTTACCAAGCATGCACAAATTATACTTCAAACATCCAATACCTGCAACTCTTCCAAGCCACCAGAATGGCTCCCAAGCTCCTGCTTATTTCCAAACACACCAGTAAAAGCTTGGTCCAACAATTCATTATCTTGTCCAGGCATTATGCTCAGTTCACTCGGCTGTGTTGAAGGTAAATTCATAGATTGATAACCATCAGCATTACTGCTTTCAACAACATTTTTCCAAGTTGGGAACTCAAGGTCGCGATGAAGCTCATACCCCAAATCAATATCAGTAGGATTTCTATTCTTTTCTCCTTGTGTGAATGATCCAAAACTCATACCAGGGATAGCCGAGGATTGTCCTTGATAGTTATCTGCCATAGTAAGAAATTTGTTACTGATACAGAACATTCGGCTAAGACACTCCAATCCACAATTTCACGAAACTGATCTAATTTGCAGAAGTGGGAATTTTGACATATATTATTCTCTCACTACTTTTCATCATTAATTGATTCTTCATCAAACATGACTATTTGACAAGTTTGAGACAAATAAAAGGAAAAAGAAAACTGAAAAAGATAATCAATAAATGCTATGGCAAAAGAAAATACAGGACTTTCAGGCATTACTTGATTCAGGAACTGTATAATAAGAACTTGAACCAGCATCCCTCTTTTGTACTGGAGGTGATTGTAACTCGTGAATAGTCGGGAATCCAGGGCTTGATTGGCGCCTGTACACTGCAGTTGATAACTTCTAACCATCATTATTTCGACAAACACAAAATTACAGTAGTTTCCAATTTTGCATAATCGATAAAGATATAAACTAATCAATATACTTCAATAGCAGTAACAAATAATAGTTAAAAGCGTGACACATATCCAGCAACAACACCTGATTCAGCATCTTCATACTCTGAAGCCTGAGTACTGTTGAGGCTTGTTGTATCTGTGACTTTTGATGCTCCTTGGCGATCATATTGTTGAAATCTAGAAGCTGCTGAGCTGTAGATATCGGAACTGGACACATCTTCACTCTGCCTACTATTAGAAGTAGTATCAGCTTCCCTAATGCGATTATAATTTGTCCTACTTCCCTGTAAGAAACAAAAATTAGAGCTGTCAAGAAAGGCAACAACTGTGACTCATCATTAGGGGATCGAATACAAATCAGAAAGGGACCAAGGATCAAACTACTGAAAAACCATTGTTGACTTGATATATATGTTTAGAAAACTCATAATTGAGGTTAAATTATCTTTAGGATCTTCAAAGTGTTGATACATCAAATCTGTCAACAGTTTATGCCAAAAATGTTGCTAATTCAAATTTTCAGACATGCAGAACTAAATATGCAGCATTATAGGGGGAGTTGACTTTGACATATCACAGAAAGCAAAAGTTAATTTTGTTACCTTTACCTCCCGGTAGTGGACAAGAACTATGTGAGATAGCTCCCTGAAGGAAATTACAGGAAGAAGAACAAAATAATATAAGATTCCTACAAGCAAGGATTTTAATGAAAGAGAATATTTGTATGTTTTTCTCAGAGCAAATATTTTAAGCTTACTCCTCAAGCATCCAGTAGCTACGCCTTTGAAAATTTTCGTTATCTTCTCCATGAGCATAGTAGCAATGCAATACATCAACACTGCCAGCCTGAAAAATACATCCAGCCCTAGATATGTTACTTTGGAAGCATAATTACAACACCAATGATATGTGATATGTGTCTCAATTTTGATATGTGCAATCGAAACTAAAAAGCAAGAGATCATAGAACAAAGTGATATCCACTTACTTTGAGCCTTTCGTGAGCCTCCTTCACTGTCTTCCCATCTTTCTTCTTTCTCCAGCTATGCCCATCTCTTCGGAAGTATCTAAGAACCTTCCGGTCAAAAAGAAAGAGAGAGCCATCTGAAAAAGATGTTAGATCAAAGTAAATATGCATGAAAACATAACTGAAAAAAGACGGAAATAACCAAAAAAAAAAAAAAGTGCTGTTGCAGAGTCCTCCATCCCTCTGCGGCATATAATTCTCTTGATTGCTGGATGTCTAGAAATCGAGAAAACAAATTTCATGATCTCTATGACTAAAGTCATATACCAATATTACAAGCTCGTCACAATATGAAGTATTCATAGTAAATCATACTTGGGGGTCTATTTGGGGGTTCTGGGGCTATGCGGAAGTTTTTGTAATTTTGAAGAATTTCACAAATCTCAGCAGGACGCAGCCAACGGTGTTGTGCTTCCAAAAGTATCTGCTCAATATCTGCACACACACCAAAAAAAAAACTCAGATCATGGATCTAGAAAAATTGCATACAAGTGATGTTCAAGGAAAATCATAAAATGTGTAGAGGAAAGTGAAGTTCACTTGGGCACACTTAAAGAAAGAAACGCTTTATAGAATCATATAATCATATTTCAACATAAAGTAGGATTTTCAAATGGTTCATCCATCACTATGCAACTCGAGAGCTTTGTCCGCCTTATTTATTTAACTCTCCAAAATGTCAGTCACGGTCTACAATCTACTAAATAGTTCTCAATTGAAGATGTATGCCAGCATCTAAAGTATGTTACAATTTTCTGAAAAACACAAAATGCGTGCCTTTATTTAATAAATAAAGAAATAAAAAAGGTGCTTCATCAAAGAAACATGATTTTGCATTGAGACTCAATTTGGAACCAAATTATCACCCGAACATTTCATCTTCTCCAACGTTTAGATGTAAAAAACGTGGCTCCAATTTGTGAAACGGAATTGAACAGACTCAAACCGAATGGATGCCATTACATAGGATCTGGAAAAAGAAAGGTTAGGGAGAGTGAATGTGTCTTAGAGATGTTTCAGGTGAGATAGTGCCAAAAAGCTTTGGAAACTCTTGATCAAAGCAGAGTATCATCTTATCTAGCTGACAAAGCCATTCCTTAAGCCATACCACGTAAATTCAGGTGTTACTTCTTCATTACTTTTTCTTACGTGTGTGTGATAAACTAGCTGTTTTGACCATTATATCAACAAAAACAATTATTTAACATCATGAGATTAATGAAGCAGTTCAATTCAGAACTTACTTGTGCGAAACTAATTCCAATTAAAAAACCTTCCAAAAAAAGCTACAAATCAATTCAAATGTCAACATTTATTTTCTAGCACTAAATTTCACAATACACAATAAAATTAACAAAAAAGAAAGCAATTCTAACAAAATAAATCCCTAATTGATTTAGCACTAAATTCTATCATCCACAAATATTAATTAAAAAAAATCACCTAATTGAGCGTTAAGCGCGTAGCGCCGACTCTCCGCCATCATATCAAGAAATAGATGCTGATTCTAAAGCTCTTACTAACCCTTCTACACATACGAACTATTATCCTTCAGATCAAAACTAGTGCAGTTAAACCAAGTTACGATAATAGTTCCCAATTCACAGCAGCTAAGTCCAGTGATTCACTTTCCCAAGATAAAATTACAGCAAAATGACCCCCAAGAAATCACAGAAATATTTCCGATTCCACAGAGGAAACTTTGTGATTCAGAAAAAAAAAAGAGTAAGAAAAAAAAATACGAAATATAAAATATATATTATTTATTTATTTATATATATATAAGAAAGATAAGTAATAAAAAAAGCTCTGCAAAAGGGGCTTGAAGTTTGAAAGAAAAGAAGACAAAAGATAAAAAGAAAGAAATTGGGGAATGCTTAAAAGAGTAGACACACGCGCAGAGTGAAGGAGAGGGGAATTGGGGGAGGAAGGAGCAAGGAATTGTGAGAGTCGAATGAGAGAGCCGCCGAAATGGAATACAGGTAAAAACAATTTTTAGACAACGACGCGTTTATGTGATGGGCTTTTGGTCTTTTCACCACTTTTCCTCAAATATTTTTGTCATATGATTTCATTTATGGTAGCACCCATATATATATAATAATAATATTAAGTATTAACACAAATAATTAAAGATATCAAAAAGAAGAAAAGGTAAGAAAGAACTGAATGAAAATATAATTAGACATCATGATTAAGCAACAATTTATTTTTGTTAATTCTATCGTCTCACTGGACGGAGTGGGCATGAAAACTTTTCCATCTAAACATAATATTTTAGGAAAAGTATGGCACCAACCCCTCTCCTAAATTTATAATAGTAGATCTTTTAATATAAAAAAATAAAATTAATTTAATGATTACTATTGAACCTCATTAAATGAGGAATATTACCGTGAAAATACCGTAAAAGTTCCCAATATTTTAAATCACACTTGAAATTTTTTGCTTTGGGCTTGGCAACTTCTTTACCAAAATATTATTTTAATTATATTTAAAAAGTAATACAGTTTTATTCTATACAAAAATCCGTTGTCATTATTTTGTGAGTGTGCATTTATAACCGAACACGAGATGAAACTCATGAATTTGTCTTCTCAGCGGAGGCGGATGTAGAAAACAAATTTTTGTGGGATACCAACGTTATAATGTTAGAAGACACTCAAAATATTATCATATTACATAACAAATATAAAATTTAATAAGGGTTCAAAATAATATGTTACTACTGTTCTCGTCGAGTTATCATATTTTAAAATCGACTTACAATTGAATCATGCTAATAATAAAATAATAACCCTTTCTCTAGATATGTGACTAAAATAATTATGGAATATTTTATTTCTCATGCTATTACACAATCTTTTTACATACGTCATTTTGAAAAAGTAAATACTTTTAATACACTCGTCATTGTTACAGGAGAAGATATGAAGCACTGATACGGGTACGGGACACTGGTACAATACAATACGGGTACGGGAATACGTTATTTGTTAAAATTTTAAGAATACGGGTACGGTAGATATATATATATATAATATTTATATTATTGAAATATAGTAGTATTAACCAAAAAACAAAAATTTTATAAATATTTAAATCTCAAATATGATAAGTTTCAAAAACACATAAAACAAGTAAATTATTTATTAAAAAAAATATTTTATTTATTTTTGAATCCTATAAACATTTGTACTATCTCTCAATTTTTGGTTCCATAATTGGATGAATTAAAATTATTATTATGTTTTATTTATTAAATTCAGGAGTGGAGATGGTTAAAGTTTTCTCTAAAGCACTGACACGTTATGGGTACGTAGAAATAACGCTAATTTCAAAACACATTGTACTTTTGGAAAAATTTAATTCTTTCTCTTCATGACAAAATAATACCCCAGAGGTTTACTGAAGAAATATACATATTTATGTAACACATCACACAGCGGAGATGAAAAAGCACAGAAAACCCTCCTTCTCTCCTAGCTTTCTCCGACCAAAACATACCCACGCCGGGTTCATGGTGTCCTCAAGCCGTCAGTCGGCCGCCTCCGTCTTACCGGCGCTCAACCAGCACGTCGTGAATGTTTCTCCCCACCACCAGTTGATGGCTACTCCGGCGACTGCCCTCCTTCACACGCAACGGTAGTTTTCTGGACCTTGTTCGCTGCCGGCCCCGGTGCCCGTCACGCCGTCGTTCCCGCTGCATCAACTGATGAACACGACGCCGCCTTCCTGTGTCCCGTCTGTGGCCATGAACGGTTTCACTTCGTTCGCTCCCCAGGTGACGAAATGGCCATGTTTTCCGGCGCCTGCTACCGTACCGGCCTCTCTCTCGCCTCCTTCGTCGACCGTGGTGCCGGCGACTTACCAAGTTCAGCCGCAGGAGTTACGTTCTTCCCTGTCCACGACCCTACAATTTCCGACAGTGGTTTCTTCCTCTCCGGATTCTTTTGCCGCTCCCTTCTCTTTCGGATCTTTGCCGGCGGCTAGAGTCGTTCCGGTGGAGAACCTTCCTTTTTATATCCTCAGCAACCCTGCCACGACCGACACTCCTCCGACGAATAGGGTTACCAATCTCGCCGCCGTGCCTGTGCAGGGCCCCTTCCCGTTGCTTGCTCTGCAAGCTTTTCCTTGTATCATTTCTTCGAGGATTTCTGCGACCGCTCCCCTGGGTTTCTCGTCCATTCACTCTTCCCATTCTCACGGCGTCTCCCTCTGGCCGGCGGTCCCACGACCACCCAGACTCCTCCCTCTAGATCGGCGACGCTTCCACCCTCTCCAGCGCTGCCCCGTCATCGTCGTCTTATTTGGTAACTTTTCCCCCCGCTTTTCCTTCCCAACTCTCCCTGCTTGGCCTTTTTGGTGAAACTCCCGCAACCCTGTTTTTTCGGACGAGAAGATGTTGACATCTCAATTGGTCAACCCCACTTTGTTTTCTGTGCGCCCACGTGAAAACTAGATTCTGGACCTTTTCTTTTGCTAGCGGCCCACCCCCAATTTACTCCACTTCTTGCGCCCAACACCAGCTGCGGAGGCCCAAGAGAATTGGGCCCAGATGCCCACCCCAATTCCCCCCCTTCTCAAAGTTTTTCGGCCCAGGCCAAGGCGGCCTTTGTTGGCCCAAGTCCCAAGCCCAGCCGCCCCCATCCTAACCCAACAACGTGTTTCGCCCCAAGCCCAGCGGGCTTCCTTGCCCACAACCGCCTCTCACCTCCTGGGCCCAGTTTCCTGGCCCGCTCCTATCCCACCGACACCGTCCCCGGAGGACTACTCTTTAGGGGCGCCTCCGAACAAGAAGGGAGATTACTTTTTGGTCACTATTGATGAAGACCGCTATCAAAATCGTGTTTCAGTTTTACGAGATTCCCTTATCGTCTGTCTCCTTCAATCCAAGGGGTCAAAACCCCTTTTACTCAACGAAATCAAGGACACTTTGAAAGCCACATGGAAGATCACCAGGCCTTGGAGATTCGTTCCCCTCGGCAAAGAGTTCTTCAACATCTCATTTTCCTCTGCCGATGACAGGGCACACGCGTTTGCCAAAACCTCTTGGAAGTTCGGCACTAGCTTTATTCGGCTCTCTCCTTGGACTCCGGACCTTAATCCGAACAAAACCACCTCGGCCTCACCATAGGTTTGGATTCGTATTTATGAATTGCCTATTGAATATTGGGACCGCACTTTTATCCTGAATATCACTAGGGTTATTGGCACTCCATTACAAATTGATGAGGGCTCTTTTAATGGCACGGTTAGCCATTTCGTTCGTGTGTTGGTTGAGGTTAACCTTGATAACCCCTTTCATGAGATGGTGATGATTGAACACAAAGGTTATTGCGGGTATATTTCCATTGGATATGAAAACCTACAGGATTTCTGTTCTTTCTGTAAAATGGTTGGGCATCTTGTTGGTTCTTGCCCCTCTTATAAACCTCGTGTCGCTCAGAACGTCGATAGAGATGATTGGCATACGGTTACCACAAGATGATCTCATCGATGCTTTGATTCTCTTAAGCATCAGGTCCATAACCGTACGGTTTCCCGCTCGACTTCTGAGCCTACTAGTCCCTCTCTAACGACTTCTAACACCTTTCAAGTGTTACAAGTTGAAGCCTGCCCGGGCCCTTCGGCACCTCCTACCTCGGAGCCTATTTTGAGGTCCGAGCCGTTATCCCAAGCCCCCATGAACACGACTCCTAAAGCCGCCGCTACTCTTGATACTTCGTCTAGTTTGGAAGGGAAGGATTACCATGCCGCTTCTAAGCCGTCTAAAAGTGGCTCAGATAATGGTGAGCAACTAACTGCGCAGCTTTATAGGGAGAACCAGTCAATCGTTTGCAGATCAGCTTAGATTGTTTTTGATACCTCTCGACAGCTGGTGCTTTATGAGGAACCTGCTTCAACAATTTCTTCGAGCACGGACTATGTTGATCAGGTGGACATGGGTTCATCGGATAAGGTTTCTCCTTCGGCAAAATATACTCCAACAGCCTGTCTTGCACATGAAGAAAGCATTATAGTGGATGATTCGGATATTGACAGCCAACATCGCACATCTCTTTTTTGTAAACCTGCCACTGATCAAGAATTAACTGATATAATTAAACAATTACAACATGAGTCTTCTGCTCCTTTCATTGTTGATGATACGGAATCCTCTCTTGCCCTTTACCTTATGAGTATCGCTTCTAAACAATTTTGGGAGGATATTGCTGAAGATGCAGACTCTACTCCTATACGTAGAGTTTCAAAGAGTTTTCTTAAGCGGGGATTCCTTGTGAAGCGCTAGTATCATTGTTTTTGTTTTTCATTGATTTGCTATGCATTTGAACTCTTTTCTCCTTTTTTTTATATTAAAAGTGCCTCAAAATTTATTTAAAAAAATAAAGAAGACTAATTAAACAACTAATACTATTGTGATTTCTAGAACCAAATAATGGCTACAATTTAAGTGAATTAAATACCAATAGCAATAGTTATTTCTTTACTTAACATGTCAACAAATAAATTTTCAAGTCAGCAAATGCTATAACCAATAAAGCATTTTCAACAATTGGTATAAATAATAAAAAATCTGAAATTTACAAGATTTGATTATAAACAAGAACTATCAACATTTAAGTTAAAATCTCCGTGAAGTATGACCAAATATTTCATTATACATCACTTTTTCTAAATAATTAAATATTAGCGTTTAAGAATTCAAATAGCAAAACTAGATAATGTAGAACTAATAGATTTTTTTATTTGTAACTAAAGAGGCTCAATTATTTTTTATAATGATTGGTTATTTATTTGTCTTTTCTTTAATTACTTTTTTCAAATTTTTGAGAATTTTAATAATTGAATAGGCATTAAAATTAAAAATTAAAAATTAATTAAAAAAATTAAATCCGAGGAAAAAACCCCTCGGAAATCCCTCGGAAATTTAAAAATATAAAAAAAAATAAAAACAAAACCGAGGGGATATTCCCTCGGAAATAGAAAAATCTGAGGGGCAACAAATCCCTCGAAATTTCCCTCGAATATTTCCTATTTCCGAAGGAAACAAATCCCTCGAAATTCCGAGGGAAAAATGATCCCTCGGAATTCCGAGGGATTTGTTTCCTTCGGAAATATGAAATATTCGAGAGAAACATTCCCTCGGATTTCCCTCGGAATCCCGAGGGATTGCACGGAGATATTTCCGAGGGGAAATATCCCTTGGAATTCCCTCGGTTTCATATTTTCGAGGGAAATATTACCTCGAAACAATATTTCGAGGAGTTTTTTTTCGAGGGAAATTTTCCCTCGGTTTATCCAAAACCGAGGGATTATCCCTTAAAACCGAGGGAAAAATCCCTCGGAAATTTCGGTTTTTTTTGTAGTGTAATCATGTAAAACCAAACAATACTCACCAAGAACCCTCTGGAGACTCATGGAAGCAAGAATTTATGGGGCGGGTTTTCGATCTCGTTTGCTTATACGAAAACCCTAAATGTCAATCAATAGCTTATAACCCTAGACACACAAATAAAATTGGTAGTTAAAACAAGCTAAATCTATTATTTAAAAGAAACTCAACCAAACCATGTAAAAACCGCATATTAACAGAACTTAATCTAGTAGGTTTAGACAACATACTCTTCTCCGCAAGTTGAAAGAGAAATAGGAATAGAGACGGAGGAGAGCGAGAGGGCGTGAGACATAGAGACTCGGCGGCGGCCAAACGACAGTACCCGGTGGTCTCGATAAATTCTAGTTTGCAAAGAGAGAGAAGACGACAATCTTCTTTTATATTTGGGTCCTATTTGATGGATTGGATTCGGCGACGGAGGTGCTGCGGATTTGGGTATGACTAGTTAGGGAATTGGAGATGGGGGTGTAAGTGAGAGAACGAAGATAAGGAAAAAATATAAAACCCTGCGTTTTTCCCCTCTTATATGTGAGATCCGATATCACGGTGGGTGGGTACATGGTAGAAGATTCGTGTGATGGTCACATGAGTTTTTGCCTAATTTATAATAGAGTCCATTAAATTTAAACAAATTTTCAAAGTAGTACTCATAATATTTCCCTAAGATGGACTTGACAACTTTACGGCATGTTTAAACCGGCATTCATTAGAATTCTTAATCATTGTATTCAAGATTTCGAGGTATTTACAATTTTATCAAAAGTAAGAATTCTTATTTGTTATTAGGATTTAAACTCCTTTACTTTTTACTGTAAATATCAAATTATGTATGAAAACTGGATAATTATACATTATTATATTGTATTTGATTCAAATCATGTATAAAAGTGAATGATATTACAATATAATGAACTTCTACGGTGCCTTCACGGCACCATTTTTCACTTAGTGCGGCTTAATAAGGACCATTATATTAATTTTGGACTTTTGATATTAAGAGATCTATGGTTATAAATGCAAGAGTGGGGAGCATAATGCCTTGAAAGCATTGTAGACTTTTCCTACATTATAATATTATATTTAGTAGTATTCAATTATATATATTAATAGTATAATATGTAATAGATAAGGTGACAAAAATTATTGGTTGAGTATTTAGATTATTGAGTTTTATACAAACAAATATCCAGTATTTGAAATACCAATCCAATCCGGTATCCCAAACCCTAGGGCAAACAAGCCCTTGAGATCTATGGAATGTAAATTTTGAGTGTACAATGCTACAATCATCATCCAGCAATACTATAAATCCTTTTACACCGATTAATAATATACTGCAAAACTACAAATACAAGATTTTGAAACTTCACAATAGCGCTGTAATTATATCAAAAGATCCCAGGTCAATAAAATAGTAAATATCAAACTAAACACAAAACCTATCATTAATCCTTTTCACTCTTGACATACTATAGGATTACAACAGTCAGTCATGTCAAATATACAAGTGAACCTGTCCAAACCTAATCACACAAATCTACCAGTTTTAAGATGGGTAGTGAATTTTATGAGAAAATGTGGTCACTTTTGGCAAATCTAAGATGCTGTCGGCATGAAGGTGTCATCATCGTCCAACAAGGATTCAAAATCAATCAGATCATCGTCAAAATCAACTTCAGCATTGTTCAACGCCTTATCGTTCATAGCCTGCACGAGAATAAAGGATCAATTCACATTCCACACAAAAAAGTTGAAGTGCAATATATTACATTTACAGTTACTTTAAAGGGATAATTACC
>BMAC01000094.1:1164884-1225819 GCA_014905375.1 Phtheirospermum japonicum | reverse complement strand
TCTCTCTCTCTCTCTCTCTCTCTATATATATATATATATATATATATATATATATATATATATATATATATATATAATATATATATATATATATATAAGGAGAAGTCTAAGTTGATTAAAAAGTTTTATGTTTTCATATTATTTAATTTAAGAGTTTGAGTTTATTAAGAAGCTTTCTATGACCATTAGATCTAATGGTGGAATTATTTTGAATGTATCAACTAGCGGCATAACTTCTCATCTTCTTCTTAATGGAAGAACTGAGCACTCTAGATTTAAAGTTCCTTTTAATCCCCATGAAGATTCACCATGTTCAGTCTTTACTGAAAATCCACTTGCAGAATTAATGGTGTGTGCGCAACTCATCATTTGGGACAACACTTTGATGATGCATAAACATTGTTTTGAAGTTCTGGACAAAATATTGAAAGACGTGATGGGATCGTAAAATAATTCTATCACGCAGCTTTCATTTGGTGCCAAAATAATAGTTCTTGGTGGAGATTTTTTAAGATTTTGTCAATTATTCCAAAAGGCACCAGACCAGACATAGTTCACGCTACGATCAATTCTTTGAATTTATGGACTCATTGCATGGTTTGAGGTTAACCAAGAATATGAGGCTGCAAAATCTAAATTCAGATCCCGATTGTCAAAAAAAAATAAAAAATCATTGACTGGATAAATAGTATATGATATGGAACAATTGGAGGATCAAACATTGGTTTCATTAAAATTGAAATCCTAGATGGTCTACTATTGAAAGATGATGGTGATAATGTTGCATCGATTATGGCGAGCACATATCCATAATTTGGAAAAACTATTGAATGCTCCACTTATTTGGAGGGTCGTGCTATTCTTACCCAACACTTGATGTCGGCAGTTTGATTAATGAATATATGATGTAATAAAATGATGGAGAGTTTAAAGTATATCTGAACTCTGATAGTGCATGCAAACTCGATTTAAACATTAACATATTGAAGGACGTCTACTCACTGGAGTTTCTAAACATCGTCAAATATTTTGGATTGCCAAACCATGAGCTAAAACTGAGAATTGTACTCCACTCATGTTGCTAAGAATATCGGTTATTCCCTTGTGTTGTGTAATGGAACCAGATTGGTTGTAACAAAACTTGACGATCATATTGTACTTGCTAAGATTCTTCAAAGAAACGGTGCATGTGAATTAGTATTGATCCCTAAAATGGCTGTCACATCATCTGATACGAGGTTGCCTTTCAAGTTCTAACTACGATAACTTTTTGTGATCGTGTCATACGCTATGACAATCAACAAATGTCAAGGATAATTTATCTCTCACGTTGAGCTTTTTCTAAAGAAGTCAATTTTCAGTCATGGCCCCTTGATATGGAGGAAGTCACTGAAAGCTCTTGTACGTTGCTATATTAAGAGCGACTAATCATAAAGGTATAAAAACACTGAATATTGATGATGAGAATAAATATAGTAACAAAACTACAAATATTGTGTATAAGAGATTTTTGAGAAGTAGACGAGATTTCCCTATTGGTTGCTGATGATCTTGATCTTCAAAGTGGTAACATGGATATTGTAGTAGAAAAGATATCTGGTGATTTAAAATGTATTCACGAGTTGCATCCTCCATGCCTTACTCTAGAATATCCATTGATATTTCCAATATGCTATGAAAAATTGATGGTGATCAAGTTATCTTGATTTGTTTATTTCATTCACGTGCAATCCTAATGGCCGGAGATTGTTCGCTTTGTTGATAAAAGGAATCTAAAACTAAAAGATCATCCTGATATAATTTCAAGGACTTCCAAAACCAAGTTGGACGCTTTGATGAGAGACTTACATGATAACCAAATTTATGGATAAATTGAGTATAAAGAAGTTTTATGTTTTCATATTTTTTAATATATGAGAAATAAATTATTAATATTTTTTATTTTTTAATTTATAGTTAATTTATGTTATATCATTTTGTTTTTAGTTTACACCGTGGAGTTCCAAAAGAAAGATCTTTCTAATGTGCACATATTTCTTTTTCTATCAAAGCAAGACAATTGTAAAAATGATGGTGTTATTGATCGAATCATTTCAGCTAAAATTCCTGATAAAAAGAAGATTCAAGATACTATTTTGCTTTATTTAATTTGATGATTCATGGACCATGCAGTCATTTTCAAAAATTATCTCCTTTCATGGTTGATGGATGTTGCATAAAATATTTTCCAAAAAGGTTTGTAGATACTACTACTGTTGATAATGATGGTTACCCAGTATACGGACATATAAATATTGGAAGAACTGTTACAAAGAATGGTATTCAGCTAGATAACTGGTGGGTTATTCTATATAATCTTTATCTATTTCTTAAGTATGAAGCTCATTTGAATTTTGAATGGTGTAACCAATCCAGATGTATGAAGTATTTGTTAAGATATATCAAAAAGAAAACGACAGGATCAATGCAACGTTCTATTAGAATAAAGATGGGGATGCAGAGGAGAAAAAGATTGATGAGATTAACATGCATTATGATTATCGTTACATTTCTCCATGCGAAGCGGCCTGTAGAATATTAGGTTATGAAATCCAGTATAAAACTCAACCTATCATGCATCTGAGTTTTCATCTTCTAGGAGAGTATAATGTATTTAATAATGATAATGATCAGTTGGATATAGTAATGAAATGAAAATAAACACATCATAACATATTTTTAGGTTGGTTCGAGGTGAATAAAAATATTTGGAATCACGGAGTTTGACTTATGTTGAGTTTCCTCAATATATTATTTGGAATCCAACAACAAAAAAATGGATACCTTGGCAACCGGATTTGTTCTCATTAGCACGAACTTATTATATTCTTCTAGAATCAGGTGATAACTATTATGCACGATCTCTTCTAAATATAATCAAGGCGCCCAATGTCACGATGATATCAAATAACTAACAACACGTAATACAATACATGTCACGATGCATGCTAATCTATAGAGTTGTTGTTGGATTTGGAGAATATATTGACTGGATATCAAAAGCAAGTATTTGGGATCAGCACATTACATGGGATATTTATTCACAATCATTCTTGCATCAAAATATTTAGCACGTCCCAAAAAAGTGTGGGAGAAATAATGGGAAGATTTATCAAATGACATTTTATACAACCAACAAAACTTGAGAAAGTCCAAATGTAGCAATTATTGATATTTGTTTTTATCATGTATAAACAATTAGTTATGTTCTATTGTATTATTTTTATTACCAATATTTTTAATTCCATCTTCAATACACTTTTTCTTTATTCCGATTTACATATGACTGGCGTTAAAACTCGGAACATTACTTTACTCGAAGTTGACAATTTACTATAGAGTATGGGAAAGAGTTTAAAGGGTTTTATTCTCATACTAATTCTAAAAGTTGTCGATTTGAGTATGTATCGCTATAGATTTGTTGTTGAAGAATTAGAGTATGATCGTGAGGCACTCATTGAAGAACATGTTAAATTGGTTGCTAATTCGAATGTTGATCAGCGTCACTTTTATGATAAAGTCATGGATACAGTACATTTGACCAATGGCGTATTTTTGCCTATGGATATGGAGAGACTGGTAAAATACTTGTTTGGAGGATGCTTTATGCGGCTATTAGATCTAATGGTGTAATTATTTTGAATTTAATAATTAGCAGCATAACTTATATTCTTCTTCTAAAAGGAAGAACTGGAAATTCTAGATTTAAGGTTCCTTTTAATCTTCATTAAGATTCATCATGTTCGATTTTTACTAGAAATCCACTTGCAGAATTAATGGTGTGTGCACAATTCATTATTTGGGATGAAACTCTGATGATGCATAGACATTGTTTTTGAAACTCTGGATAAAATATTAAAAGATGTGATGAGATCACAAAATAATTCAAACAAGCAGCTTCCATTTGGTGGCAATACAATAGTTCTCGGTTGAGATTTTTTTTCAAATTTTGCTAGATATTACAAAAGTCACTAGACCAGATGTAGTTCACGCGATGATCAATTCTTTGTATTTATGGACTTATTGCACGTTTTTGAGGTTGACCAAGAATATGAGGCTGCAAAATCTCAGTTTAGATCTCGATCGTGTTGAATTAAGAAAAGATCATCGATTGGATAAATAGTATTGGATATGGAACAGCTGGAGGACCAACGACTGTGTCATTCAAATTGAAACCCCAGTTGATCTATTATTGAAAAATGATGATGACCATGTTTCGTCAATTGTGGCGAGCACATATCCACAACTTGAAAGAACTACTGAATGCTTCGCTTATTTGAAGGTCGTGCTACTCAATGTTTTGAAATCCAGACCGGACATCGAACCAGATTGATAAGTGGTTCACTGGGTCAATAGTCCGACCGATTGAACCGTTTTAAGAAAACCGAGCATCAAACCGGTTATTAGCATGTGTTTGTCTTGATTATATATATATTTAGGTAGTATTTTAGTTAGACTTGTTATTAATATCGGTATAGGTTGAATAAATTGAGTATATTTTCCTATTTATGTATCTCTGTCTTATTTTACCGTGTTTTGAGCTACGATATTGGAATTCATGTTTATATCAGGGATTTTGAAGTGTTTTGGTCTTGAGAAGGATGAGTGTAAGCATGCGAGTGAAGTTTTAACGAAATTGGGCCTCGATTTGATATTTTACCGCTGACATTGGGTCTGTTATTCACACTCGGTTACCTAGTGCCCGCACAAATTCGGGAATTAAGAGCCCTAAGCCCATAAAACGAACATGCCCACTTCCATGCCTTTAAAAGGAGAAGTTTGCAGCAGTAGCGGAACACGCCTAGCACCAAGAGAACTCTTCTCGGACCTCTTGGGAATGACAACCCAAGAGTGTTCTTTGTTTTCTTTCTTCTACCTTCCAGTTTCAAATTCTAGTTTCTTAGTTCTAGTAGATCTTAGATAGTTTCTTAGCTTTCGTAGATCTTAGATTAATTAATTAGTGGATCTTAGTTTAATTTCTCGCAGGAACGATGGTATTCTTCTCCGTTAATTAGTAAGTTTTCAATTCCTTTCTTTTATAATTCGAATTTCTTATTTGCTACTTAGTTTTTTAGAAACTTCTCATGATTTAGTTGTTTAATTCTCAAAAACTCATATGATAATATCTAATGTTCTTGATAATTCATCTTCCTTTGTGATTATGGTTCTTGGTTGTTTTGAGATTGTATTGTTAGCTTGCTTGATGATTTGTGGCTAAAATTCACGAGTCTAGTTCCTAGAATCATTTAGAACCATCAATTTGGATTATTGGGTGTTTAATCTACAAGTTGAGATTGAGAACCCTAGCTCGTAGGCTAAGTGTTCGATCAAATGCCAATGGGTTGTGGAGATGATTCTAGAGCCCTAGACCCCCATTTTCTTAAATATTTTCAAAGCTTTTGATTTCATTGTTCGTCGTTTAAATCAACGCCTTGATTCTGAGTGTTTAGATTAACTTTTCTTCGTTATTTTCTCATTCAAAAATTAAACACTAAAAGAGTTTTCGATTAGTTTTCCTCGAGAGATTCGACTCAAGTAAACTTACCAACCTACAAGTCACCTCGTACTCTTGCGAGCGAACTTTTAAGCCTGACAAACTTATTTTTAAAAGTAGGTACGGAAAGTTCGATTCAACTGGAGCATTAGATACATATATATATATATTATATATATATAATATATATATATATATATATTATATAATATATATATATATATAGGAATTGGATCCAATGGGTCCTATTTTTAAAATTATCCGTATGGCCAAATCATGGCTCTTGATTATCAAGATCTAATGGTTATGATTAAAAGTAAACCTTAATTGTTATTATAAAGGGTATTGGGGTAAAATTTACCTATTAGTGGATCTTTAATAATCTCTCTCAAATAACGATATATTTCCCAAAATCTTGCATATTCTTATACACCCCCTTTTATATAGTAAGATATTCCTGAGATCTCTCCCCTTATCGGTTTTACATTCCGTGATTATGATTTTTCCCACGATCTCTCACTTTTCTCGCAAGCCATCGTCTCTTTCATAAGATTTTATTTTCTCTTTTTATATAGACGCGGAATGACTTACTCATAGAAAACAACAACGACCTTGGTTGTTTAAAGTCAGTTATATGAAGTATCGACCTTTTATTAAGCACTAAAAAAGAGATTAGGTAAAATATCTACTTTGTTGTTCAGGCATGAAACTAGTGTGTTTAGAAATAAGTGCATATTTAGTACCATTTTCTTTCATATTTAATAATTTGTATACGTATTTTAAACAAAGATTCTGCTTGTGCTGATCGTTGACAAAAAGAATTAAATTTACGTATTTTACAACCCTTTACTACACAAGTGGCAGTTGATTCTAAATAATTAATGCATGCAGATAACTTATCTTTCGTGTGTTATTCCAGATACACATGGCTGAAAAGCAAAGAAAAGAAGAATAGCAAGTACCGGTAAAGATACTAATGTTGGAAAATAATCAATACAAAAGGGATCATACCCAAAGCTGCAAAGCAGAGTGTTAGTTGAAGCGATTAATGGTTTGAACCCAAACCAAAAGGCGGCGGTTGTTCAGTTGAGATTCAGTAGTATTTTAGATTTGAAAATTAAAGAGATTCCTACGGAACTCACCTACTAGCTTGTTGATAATTTCAACCCCGTAAGCAGTGACTTGATATTGCCGAATGGGAAATCAATTCATATAGACGCCGAAGATGTTGAGCGTGTATTGGGGTTCCCTAACGTTACTAAACTAATTGAGAAAAGTACCAAATCAGAAGAGTGTAACTACTTTGGATATGACAATATCATTTGACTAGAACGAGTTCAACATAACCACCAACGATGTCAGTGTGAAGATGTTACAGTGCACGAATGGTTGCGAATGGTTCAAGAGACATTTTATAGTGCTTATTGACTGTTTGATAATTGGAACAAACCAGTCTGGATACGTAAACCCTCTAATTAAGAAGTGCTTAGATGATGTTCAAAACATTCCAAACTTCAATTAGTGTGAGTATACGATGAAGACTTTGATTAAGCATAGAGTCCGGTGGGAGACAAGCAACAAAACACAATTTAATGGTCCTTTATTGTTTCTTGGTGTAAGTTTTTATTATTACAAAAAATATTGAATGACAAATTTCACCATATTAGAATGACCAATAACATGTTTCGATTTTCTATTCTTTCATCTAGGTGCTTTAGGTTGATAGGGTAGTTATATGCATCCGCGAATTTCCAAGGCGATTCCCTTCCATTTTAGGATGGACGTGTGAACTTCTAAAGAAAAGAACGGGAAAGGAGATAAGGTTTGGTGGGTTTGGCAAGGGTTTCATAGATAATCTACTACAAATTGAGGTAGCAATAACTAGACGATCAAATATTCTATCAATTGGAATGTTATATGTTCTTTTAAGTCCCACGTAGCACCTTTGATGATGACATCAACGTACCTAGTGCATCTCAGGTCACTAATCATCCCACTACTAGTATCAAAATTGTTTACAGATGCATGATATTTACTTAACA
Organism: Phtheirospermum japonicum; assembly: GCA_014905375.1. Classification (NCBI taxonomy): domain Eukaryota; kingdom Viridiplantae; phylum Streptophyta; class Magnoliopsida; order Lamiales; family Orobanchaceae; genus Phtheirospermum; species Phtheirospermum japonicum. The sequence continues at coordinate 1,218,244 of BMAC01000094.1, read as the reverse complement.
AATAAAATGATTAGAATATAGAGATTTACTCAAATCGTGATGATTATTTTTCTACTCTCAAAGCTTCCGCAAATTAACAACTTTTGTTGTTCGCTATAAAACAGAAGTATGCATCAAAAGTTCTATCGACACTTTCATGCCCTTCTGATGACGTTGTTGATTTAATCTCACTACTTCAAGAGGCCCAAAAGATTTTGTTGAGGATGCACAATTTTGAAGGATACAGAAAGTTGCTAAAGATCTCATATGTAGTAAAGATAATGATTTAAATTTAAGCTCAGCCCCACTTGAACTTAGTGAAACTCAGCAGATAGAAGCTTTGTGGAATAATCCAGTCACAATATATGCCCTTGACAAAGTTGATAAAGCTTTATTCAGGAGAAACGATTACATAAAGAAAATGGGTAAATATCCTTGTTTTAGTCTCGGTTTTACTCAGGATAAAGCATGGGAACCTATTATTCAAACATCACACGCATGTGCCCAAGCAACAACACCAGCCGTTGGAGTGCAGGAACCGATCGAGCATGACATCCCATGAGTAAAAAATTATGTCTGACTACATTTATTTTGTATTCTCTTTATAGGTCTTTGATGATAAAGATCTTCAAAATGTGATTACAGGAGGGACCACGAAAAAGTGTGGTTAGTGATGGTAATGCTGACATTGTTGATCAAGTTGACAAATATGAAGATGAGTCGATTGATACTACAGATCATTACAATCAACTTATCAAAAAAAAAAAAAAAGAATCCCTGTTATAATAAACTCATGCATTCTAACAGCAACTTAAAAATGAAAAGGTTGACAAGTAAGATATTATTTTTTCTTATATAATAAACTCATGCATTCTAACAGCAACTGATCAATGATGTAGTTATGCTCATCTTTGTATGCATGGTTTAGCGTTTGTTAATGCGCACATAAGAAAAAATAGATGCTTATCTAAATTTAAATAATATATCTTTGTCTTTAATATATTTAAATGTGAATGTTTTTGGTTGTCAGGAATGAATTGATCTTCAGACTTAGACAACATAGGCTACTGCGAGAAGAAATTAAGACACTGGGGCAAGCTTGTGAGTGTTGCAGTTGTCGATACATGGTCCAGAATTTTAAATCACAATGAAGAGTTTAGAATTAAAAGCTCTCCCTCAGATACTTCTCATTCACTTATCTATGTGTAAGTGATTATTTCTTTTAGGGTCTTTGCAAATTAAATGACTAATGGCCCTAAATTTTATTGATTTTATTTCAGCAATATACTGTGGTATCACCTAACGAAGCTTGGGATTTCGAAACAAAACTACAAGCATTTGGTAAGAGTTTTGAGGCAGAGTTCATTGACATGGGTGGTACTAACATGAGAGACATTGACATGGTAATATTAAAATATAATTGTATAACAATTATAAGTTAATATTCACACATTTTTATAAAAATGGTTCTTTCTTTTTCTCAGTTCTTCTTCCCGATTTGTAAAAATTTGCACTTCTTTGTCGTTTGTTTCGACATGAAGAGAAAATAATGTCACATATTAGACAACTCCGTAGAAGGTGGAACATCACTCCGTAAATATGAAAGCATACCACACGATCTGGTAATATGAGTTTTTCTTATCCATGATATTATTATGTTTGTATTTTCAGTGTAACTTGTGATCTATAAATTAAAAGACATTTACTTTATATCCAGTTAGATTAGTTATTAAATCTACAAGCTTTCATTTGCCATTTCTTAGAATATAAATTATCTAATTTAATTCTTATGATTATTTATCTTGTGATAGCGACATATATTCAGCGAGTACTTGCTTTCAAAAGGTTACGATGGCTTGGCAACGACAATTGATTTCATGAACCCAGTTAGACTATAAATGTCATGGAGAGTGAATCAAACTTTTTAAACACTTACTTTTTATAAAAAAAAGCTTGTCCGCAAGAGAACGGAGCAGTTGTAAGTGGCAAGTTGACTCGAGTCGAATCTCTCGAGGAATGATAATCGGAATTGAAAAAAGTTCGTTTAAACACAAATATTAACTAAACACTCGATCAAATCAGTTGGTTGTTTGTTTTGTTTAAAACATTAAATCTCAAGGATCAAATTGACTTTCAAATTAACTAAGCACTTGAAAGGTTCAACTGAATATCGGAAACAAAAAGAATAAACAACGAAACTCAAACAATAACTAAACGTGTTTGATCAAATGACGAGAACGATAATAAGTATAAAGTTGACTAATATCCAAAAATGGTTAATCACATAAGTACGAATGCATGAACGATCAACGATAAATTCATCAAATAGATTCAAGAATAAGAAGACAAATAAGAACAATATCAAATCATCCAATTCAACAAGACCCACAATTAACACAAATTGTATAACAAAATCCAATAATTCAAAATTCATAAAACGAGATCAAGAATCGAAACTAAGAGTTACCCAAACGTGTTAAGAAAATAGAGTTGCAGGAAAAACAAATGAACAAACTACTCCCGCTGAGTTCTGGGATCTAAACACCGGATCGTGTAAATTCGGGAATCATAAAATGCAAAAATCCAAAGTCAAAATGAATGAAAAAGAGAGGAAGATTCAAAATGTTTAAAAGATGGAAACTAGGGTTCCAAAATGGTAACTCCCAGTGTCTGGTCGGGTCTGATGTCTAGTTGAAGAGGGACATCACTTATACAGTGTTAGACGAGGAGGGCATCGTGGTAATTTTGCACAAAAATTATGATCGTCGATCGACGGTATTTTTGGCGTCGGCCACAGTCGACTTTTTAGTATTTTTGTAGGTCATTTTGTTTTTATCCCGTTTAACACCTTTTCTCTCTCGTTTCATAAGTTGTCGTTCTAATTACGCTTAATTCTCCTTTTCAATCTCAAAACGATGAAAATCGAATGAGGGACGCAAAGCTATCGTCGATCGACGCGTCGTCGTCGACGCCGACCATCGACGCAGCACTGATGCCGACATCGAAGGAAACTGTCGACCGATGTGCCGAGAATCTTTAGCATCCATCGATTGACGCCGCCCCTCGGTGCATCATCGATGGACACCACCAGCGAAGTCGACGCCTTTGGTCGATCGACACGTCGAGAGCCATGCACCACCTTCGAACGATGCCAGGCGAAGAAAAATAAAAAGAACAACAACCATAATCCGCTATAACACGCAAAACAAAATGCAAAAATACACGGAAAACACACACAAATATGTCCAAAATAACTCCCCCACACTTAGCTTTTTTCTTGGCCTAGAGAAAAATCGAATCTGGACGTAGACAAGAAAAATTTAGCCATCCGATGAACTAACACTAATGCATTCAAATGATTTGAGAAGTTAATGCATTAAGTCGACTCAAAACTCAACTAAAAGGACAACACGATACGTTGAGATAAGAAGTCTAGACTATTTTCCAAACACCTAAAAGTAATGTGTTGCCCTCCATGTACGTCCCCCATCCATATCTCGGCCAAAGTCTATTCAAGTTCAAAACGCTAAGTCGGCACCCGACTAACCCCAGTCATCTATACACCTCTTTAACAATAAAATATAAATAAAAAAAGAAAATAAAAATGGGTACAAATGTTGCACGACTTATTATAAGAACTTCACTTGTACAAGGATTTCTCTTCTTGTACTTATTTTTTTTCTATTTCTTTTTCTTCTTCTTTTGAGTACCCATAGAGGTGAGGTACTAAACGAGCATGATATTTACAATTCAAGAACAAGAGTCAATGGATGAGTTTAAAAGCGTTCAATTTTCTTAAGGAAAAGTTGACCACGGCTCCGGTGGTCGTTGCCCCAAATTGATCCCTCCCTTTTGAAATTATGTGTGATGCATCGAACGATGCAGTGGGGGCCATTTTGGGTGAACGAGCGGATAGTCTTCTCCGTGTGATTTACTACTCGAGTCTGATGTTGAATGAGGCTCAGAGAAACTATACCACCACTGAAAAAGAACTTTTAGCCTTGGTGTTTTCACTGGAAAATTTTTGGTCGTATATAATTGGGTCTAGAGTCATTGTCCATAGCGATCACGCGATTCTCCATTACCTTTTTAACAAAACTCAATGTAAGTCACGATTAATCTGATGGATACTCTTACTTCAAGAAATCGATGTCGAAATCAGAGATAGGAAGGGTTGTGAGAATGTGGTGGCGGATCATTTATCACGTCTGAGTGTTAAGGGAAATGTGCATGAGCATAAACATATAAATGATGCATTTCCTTATGAATTAACATATGCTATTTCTTCTTACCCCACCCCTTAGTTTGTTAACATTGTTAACTACCTTGCTTGTGGCCATTTGAGGGCCGATTTATCCTTCCAAGAATGGAAGAGATTTCTTTCTGTTTGCAGGAATCACTTTTGGAATGACCCATTTATTTTCTGGTTCGGGAAAGACGGCATTATTCAAAGATGCATTTTCGAGGACGAGCAAAAGAGCATATTGTCGTTTTGTCACGATCAACAATGTGGCAGCCACTTCGGAGGACAAAATACCGCTTTCAAGGTCCTCCAGTTGGGATTCTATTGGCTGACGCTATTCAATGACGCTCATGAGTTTTGCAAGTCCTGCGATCGATGCCAACGAATGGGAAACATCGGCAAGAGGAATGAGATGCCACTGACAAGGAGTCTTGTGGTGGGGATTTTTGATGTGTGGGGCATAGACTTCATGGGACCATTCCCAACATCTTTTGGGTGTAAGTACATCCTAGTTGCCGTCGACTAAGTGTCCAAATGGGTTGAAGCCATCCCCACCAAGACATGCGACGCCAAGGTCGTACTAAAATTTCTACAAGAGAATGTTTTTAGTCGGTTCGGGTTTTCGAGGGCCATTATAAGCAATGGAGGCACCCATTTCTGCAACAAATCTTTCGAAAAGTTGATGACAAGATATGGGACCAAGCATAAGGTAGACACGGCTTATCATCCTCAGACTTTAGGCCAAGTCGAGATGAGAAACAGGAAAATCAAAGCTATTCTTGATAAGACCGTCCAACCGACCTGTAAATATTGGTCGGCTAAATTCACCGATGCTCTTTAGGTGTATCGGGCGGCGTACAAGACGGTCTTGGGAACCAGCCCTTATCGGATTGTATATGGCAAGGTGTGCCACCTTCCGGTCGAGATGGAGCACCGAGCTTACTGGGCTACACGAGTGGTCAACTTCGATTTGATGCAAGCCAGCACCGTACGAGGGCTACAACTTGAAGAGCTCGACGAAATACGGAACGAGGCTTATGAGAATGCCAACATATACAAGAAGAAAGTGATGCTTCAACACGACAAGAAGTTCATCACTAAAGACCTCAGAGCCGGCATGCAAGTATTACTTTACAACTCTCATCTCCAGTTGTTTCCTAAGAAGCTCAAGTCACGATGGAGTGGCCCTTTTCTAGTTAAAGACGTGATGCCATACGGGGTGGAGAGATCTCAAGTCAACGACCATCGCGTCAAGCCGTATTTCCAAGGATCAAGAGTGATTCACGGTGAGGAGACCGAAACTATCGACGACCCATCTACTGACTAGACGGTGCGAGTTCTTCAAGCTAGTGATGTTAAACAAGTGCTTCTTGGGAGGCAGCCCAAGATTTTTGTATCCTTTTGCGATTTCTGTATATTTCCTCTCTAACATTTCTTTGTTTTTGTGTTTTGTTGTGTATTACTTTGTTTTCCTTTGTTTTTAGAACATTTGGAGGAATTCTCGCTGAAGAATGTTGATCAATCGAGCAAAAAACGAGGCGCAGGGAAGCAGCCGTCGATCGATGCCAGCGTCGACGCGGTGTCGATGCCTTTGTGCTGCCAGCGTCGATCGACCAGCTAATCGACGCAGTTGTCGACAATATCTCTGTCCCAACCATCGATGCTCTATCGATCAACAAAGGTGGTCGAAGAACTCTCTGTTGCAACCGTCGATGCTCCGTCGGTCGATGACATCTCTGTCCCAACCGTCGATCTCCTCGTCTATCGACCGCCCGTCGATGCCAACCTTGAATCGGACCGATTTGTGCTTTAAAACTCAGATTTGTTTCGACCCGCCCGCCCACATAACACCTGAACCATGGCCTCCTTTATAAAAATTCCCTTATTCCCTTCTTTCTTCCTCATTGCACTACAACACAAACAAATAACTTTAAAAAAAATGGTTATCCTTCTTTCTTCTTCCCTACCAGTCCCAAAACCTTTTTTTCCTCATATTCCGACGAAACTCACCATATTTCGGTGTCACTCCAGCTACACCCACCTAATCCCGGAGAATCACCAACACCAATTCCTTATTTCCTCACATTCTTCTCCAAGTTTACAAAAAGGGGAGGGGGTTATAATTCCAGTGATGAGTCCATTTTCGAGCTTATTTGTTCAGATAATTCGCTTAAACTGTCTTTGGGGCATTATTGTTTGCTGATTTGTTGATATTGGGGGGCTTTGGGTCCAAACTTTCTTCAAATTCTCCTTCTTTCGAACACGCACACCAAGTGTTTGACAAAAGTCCTCAAAGAACCCAAACTTCAATTTTTCAATCTTTTTGAACCGCTTTAAATCCTAAACTCGAAACCATGTCTCACGCGGGCAAAAGGAAAGATATATAGGGAAAATACGGTGCCCCATTTCCAATTTATGATAAAGAGGAGGGGAAGACTTTCATGGTGATCAACGATTGGGAATTTGCGTCCCATCGAGTCATCGACCTCGGCGGCATCGAGGCAGAGGCCCAAGTAGGGTCGGAGCACCATGCCAACATCTTTCGATACATCCAAACACTTGGTTGCGCCCGATTCGCCCGGATGGACTTACTAAGTTTTCGCGAGCTCATGCTCGAATTCTTCTCTTTGCTGAAAGCTCTTGCCGATAGTACGTTCTCGTGCCGATTGGGCGGCAATGACATTCGGTGGGCGAGCGAGATTTGAAGAAATTTCTGGGTTGTCGAGCGCAGGTGTTCACCTGATCCTCTAAGATAACGAATTGAACGACGGTCTATTTTGGGCCAACATCGCAAGTGTGCCACTGAGAAATCGCACCCTGTATCCATGTACGGGTGTTCGCGACGACACCGTGTATGTTGCCTACAAGACCTTGATCTACGTGGTGTTATGTAAACAGGAGGACACAAAGGTAACTAAGCTGAAGCTATTTGTGCTTCAATGCTTGCTCAACGGGCACCGACTCCGGCTTTATCCTCTCATCTTGAACGGACTCCACTATATCGTGGAGAAGAAGCCGAGAAACAAAACCCCATGCCTTTCTTTGCCCCGTACATCATATGACTCGCCCGTCACTTTGGGTACGACCCGACCGAAAATAATCTTGTGCCTCTCAGGACCTTGAATCTCTCGTTGACATGCGTCCTGGCGGCTTGAGCACGAAACACCGGGCAAGTCGGATCATCATCGTGCCTCATCGACGAGCATGACAAAGTGGCCCCACAAACCGAATTGAGCCCGAGCCTCTACTGGAATCGGTTTTTTGAGGAGAATCGAGCCTTTCAGATGAAGATGTTCGAGAAGCTTCAGTTGATGGACGAGAAAACTGATACTAATCATGCAAGTAGTCAATGAAGCCTTTGAAAGATCAAAGCTCGTCGCGCCTCGAGGATCATTTCTCCCAAGCCTATCCTCCTCTCGCGATATGTGTGTGTAGTGGCCTAAATACTACTCAGGGAGTGTATATATATATTGATTGAGAAATGAAGAACCGAAAGAGTAAAACTATGTTCTACGTCTTCCGAAAGATATTAATAAGTGTGTGCTTGTTTTATATTGTTCAAGTACTCTATATGAATAAGAAAAACATTTTTAACAAGTGGCCTATAAAACAAGGATTAATTGAAGATGTACTTGCAAACAAAATATTATGACAGGGATTGCCCTACACTCTGATGTCTAATTATGATGGAGACCTCCCCAATCAATACACATACTGCTAAAACTATATTCAAACCAAAAAAATCCCACCAAACATGCACATAAAATTTAGGAAGTAACTCTTTTCCATGCCATACTTGAAAATTGGAGCCGAAATTAATAGGAAGAAAAGTAGAAGAAAAAAAAGTAAAAACAAAAATAAACAAAAAATAAAAAGAATGCACATGAAGCCAAACGATGCCGTTTGGTGCACAGCACCGAATCCCAACCCCAAGAAATTATGATTCTTCAAACACCCACCGATAGTATTGCAGCTGCAACCATACTCGTGATTCATGAAATGAATCAGTTGCTGTCCAATACGATGTTAATTGATTCTAATCATGGTTTTGTTATCCTAATTGTAATTTATTTCACTTGTCTTGTTTATTTTATTCTCGAGTTGTCAGAAATGAGATGGATATATTATATGATGCTGTAGTTGTTAATTTTCTAGAGTAGGAGGGAACATTAAAGGTAACTGATGGCTTTCTAAAATAAAGGAAATTAGAAAAAGAAAATTGACATATTTTTTCTAAAATATATCTCTGTGGATTACCCCAACCTCATTACATTCCACCGTTTTCATGATCAATAAAGGCACAATAATAGCTTGTTTCACTTGTCTTCTTAAGTTCAAACCTCACTAGAAATTATAAGAAAGTCAGAAACATATACAATATTTTATTAGTAAAACACACTTCACACACAAACACATGAAACAAAAATCCACATATATATTCATCAAAAAAGCACCAAAAATTATGGAAAAAAAAACAAAAAAAAAACCCAATCATTTGGAGGATGGAGCACTATCGTAATCCTGGAGAAAGTCATCGTACGGGTCCCGACGCCCTTGAACTTGGCTAATCTGAGCATCCCAGAAAATCAGAGCGTTATGACATTCGAATGTCCAAAAACCATAGTGTCGGAGAGGTAGGGCCCACATTTCCTTAGTCTTCTCTCTCCCTTGGATCCTCCATCAATCGGAGTATCAAATTCTCAGCAATTTCCATTATGAATCCAATCTGTAACCACCAGAATTTAAAAGGGAATAAAAAACTAACACAGTATTAATTCTTACTAAGATAATCGGATATCATGAAATAAACATAAGAAACTTATTACAATAGTACAAAAGATTTATCTTCGTGTTTTTTAAAAATAAAAATAATAAAATCCTAATCTCCCATCATTAAGGACCATCAATCTTGATGTGGCCCGAATAGCCAGACCTGGATAGGGGTAGATCTAAATGATGATTATTAAGGAAAAGCCAGAAGACTTGGCCACACCAGTCTTATGGAAGGCCTTACTTGGTCTTCTCGGAAAAAGGGTGAGAGATATATCGGAAGAGGGATCAGCACAGCTCAGGAATTATCCTGACCTAGTATGCATTCTCTCATGAAATAACCTGGAGAGAACAGGATTAAGGTAAGTCTGATACCCTGACCTATGAGATAACCTGGAGAGAGCAGGATCAAGACAGGTCTGGTATCCTGATCTCCTAAAAGGGAACAGGTGGGACCACTTGTCAGAATTAGTTGCGTAATGGCCCTTGATTTGCGGCCACTGTTTCCGAGATCCCGGATGGGGTCCCCACTGAGGAAAACTATAAATACCCCAACCTCAAGGCTGGGAGAGGTATGTCATTCTTGTGCATTCTTTTCCTTGCGCACTAAAACACTCCACAACGCTTATCTGACTTAAGCATTGGAGAGGTTTCCACCGGAAAACCAACGATGGTCCTTTTATGATGTATTTTTGGGCGCAGGTCAGGCATGCACAGGACGAAGTACTGGTTTCAGGCGTTAGTATATTTTCCGGGTGAATCAATTGGCGCCACCTGTGGGAAAATTGAAAGCTTAGACGTGAGATAAAGAATGGCTTCAGACGGGCTACGACGAAATCTGGTGGGGGAACTGGGTGGTACTCCTAGTTCCGCCGCACCGTGAGGCATGCCGCAGTCGACAGGGCCGTCAACGACGAGGCCAGAGGGGGCAGAACCATCAGTAGCAACCGGACCGAGCACCGTGCAACCCCCCTATGGCGGATCCACGCCCGCCGAAGGTGGATCGCTGAACAAGAACTTCCTCAGGCAACTGTCTGAGCTCATTGGAAAAGCCGTGGAAGTGGCTGTGGAGAAGAAGTTTGTGGAGATCTCAACACCGCCGTCTAAAACACCCCCAGCCCGGACAGTTCCACTATCAGAAGCGGAACCGTCGCGTGGCCAGCGCATAGTTCAAACCCCCCTTTAGGACGGAGAGGAGAACTTTTCTACCTCCGACAGTGAAACGTCAAGTCAGGCTAATCCAGGCCTTGTCGAGCAGATGCAAAGTCTGCAGAAAGAGGTAAGAGAGTTTAAGAAGAAAATGGCGAGCATTGATACGGTCCCGACACGGAAGGGCACGCCGTTCACTGAGGAGGTCATGCGTGACGATGTGTTGGCTTCCTATAGACCTATGGGTTTCGAGTATAGTGGGACAACAGACCCATGGGATCACCTGAGCCGTTTTGAAATTGCGGTGGCTGTGCACAAGTTTTCGGACGCAGTAATGTGCTGGGTCTTCCCAATAACTTTCACTAAATCATCCCAGCTCTGGTTTAGCCAGTTGGCACCACGTTCTATCAGCAACTTTGATGAATTCAGCTTGGCATTTCTGCATCAGTTTACCAGCTGCAGGAAATACCAGAAAATGCCGTTGGAGCTGTTCAGTTTGAAGAAGAAAGAGAGTGAGAGCCTGTGTGCTTATATCAATCGGTTTACAAATGCGAAGATGGAAGTTCCGTCGGCATCGGAAGAGCTCCTAGTTAATATGTTAGCACATGGGCTCAAGAGAGGAGAATTCTTCAAGTCGTTGGTTGTGAAGCCAGACCCGAAGTTTGGAGAACTCTTAGAAAGGGCAGAGAAGTACATTCATTTGGAAGAAGCTCTAAAAATCAAGGAGGAAGGAGAGAAGAAAAGAGATAGGTATGAAAGAGAGGACAGAGTTCCGATAAAGAGGTCCAGGCCGGATCTGGATGGAGGACGACCTCGCTTTGACAAGTACACGCCCCTGGCGACCCCTCAGGGGGAGATCTTGCAGGCAATCAAGAGACATTCCGATCTCAAGTGGCCTAAAACTTACTCTCAGAATCCGAGAAAGGAAAGGTCCTCCTCCGAATGAAATCCAATGGGATCCAGAGAGACCATGTCTTCGACCGATTTTGTAGGTATCACAATGATTACGGCCATGACATAGATCAGTGCACTCATTTGAAGGATGAGCTGGAGAGGATGATACAGGCTGGGTACCTTAAAGAATATGTGAAGATGAGGAGAGAAGAGTCCAGGTCTGGCTACCACAGTCGGGATCAGCCCCAGGGGAGCAAGCGTGAACAGGATAATGGGCGGAATGGTGAAAAACGAAATGACCAGGCCTAGATCATACGAGGAGAAATTCAGATGATCACGGGTGGTGAGTGGGATGAGCACTCTAAACGAACTCAACACAGCTATGTCCGAGCTGCAAGAGATCTGATCAGGAAGACGCGAGAGGTGGGACATATATCACCAAGTCAGAGCATATGTTTCGGCTCCAAAGATGAGGATGGTATCTTGTCTCCTCACATGGATGCCTTAGTCATAACGTCCACCATTGTGAATTACAATGTGAAGCGAGTATTTGTCGAGACAGGAAGCTCTGCCGACATCCTTTTCTATGATTGTTATCGGCAGCTAAGGCCGGATGTGGAGTTGGAGGAAGTGATAACTTCATTGGTAAGGTTTGCAGGGGGAGCCTTGAAACCCTTGGGAGCAGTAAGACTTTTGGTTACACTAGGAGAAGAACCATACAAGATGACCAAGACAGTGCGATCTTTGGTGGTAGATGCGCCATCCTCGTACAATGTTATGCTGGGGAGACCATCCCTGAGCCAGTTGCAAGCAGTAATCTCAGTATATCATATGAAGTTGAAGTTTCCTGCTCAGGATAGAACAAGCGAGGTTAGGGGAGACCAGTATGCGTCCAGGCAAACGTATGTCAAATGCATCCGACGTAATGAAGAGGAAAGACAGAGCAAGAGAGATAGGGTGGAGAAAGCGAAGCCAGAGCTGGCTCAGAGAGAAGAAGGTCTGATGATGGCGAGGTGGTCCCAGGGGATGATAGTAGGGTCGTGCGTGTAGGGACGACCTTGAGCCCGAAAATCTTGGTAGACCTGGTCCAATTTTTGAGGGATAATGCTGACGTCTTTGCCTGGTCTCCACAGGACCTGGTGAGAATAGACCCGACAGTCGTCGAGCACCACCTCAACATCAGTCCTGGAGAGAAGCCTGTGAAACAGCGAAAGCGTAATTTCGGTCCAGAAAAGGAGGCAATCATCGAGGCCGAGGTTGAGAAAATGCCGAAAGTCAAGCACATTCAGGAAATACAATTTCCCGAGTGGATTTTCAACGCAGTATTAGTCCCTAAGACTCAGGATGACTGGCGCATGTGTATAAATTTTCGTGATCTTAATCGTGCCTGCCCTAAGGACCACTACCCCCTACCACGGATAGATCAGCTAGTTGACTCTACATCTGGGTGCGAGTTGTTAAGCATGATGGATGCCTCACAAGGCTACCATCAGATCAGCCTAGCAGAAGAGGATTGGAAGCGGGTTAGTTTTATAACCCCGAAAGGAACTGTTACGTCGTGATGCCGTTTGGGCTCAAGAATGCGGGTGCCATGTATCGGAGGCTGGTGGATAAGATGTTCAAAGCATAATTAGGAAGAAACATGGAGGCATACGTTGATGACATGTTAGTCAAAAGCGTGAAGGCGGCCTCGCATGTGGATGATCTGAGAAAAAGCTTCGAGACCCTGAGAAAGTATAGGATGAAGCTTAACCCCAAGAAATGCGCGTTCGGGGTCAGAGCTGGCAAATTACTGAGGTACATGGTTACTGAGAAAGGGATCGAGGCTAACCCTGGAAATGTAAGAGCTATAATGGAAATGCAGGCCTCGAGAAATGTCAAGGAAGTATAGTGCTTGGCAGGCCGAATCAATGCCCTGAGCAGATTTGTCTCCCGCTCAGCTGAGAAAAGCCTACAATTCTTCCAGGCCTTGCGTAAAAAGGCTCGTTTTCAGTGGAGTGGTAAATGTGAGCAAGCGTTCTATAGGTTGAAAGAGCACTTGGCTGGCATGACATTACTCACCAAGCCAATCCAGGGTGAACCCTTAATTTTGTATCTGTCAGTAGGCCAGCAAGCCGTCAGCTCTGTCTTGCTTAGAGAGGAGGGTAAGGTACAGAAGCCAGTGTATTATTGGAGTAAAGTTCTGCACGAGGCTGAGATTCAATATGAGGAAGTGGAGCGAGCAGTACTAGCCCTGGTTGGAACGACACGAAAGCTGCGTCCATAATTTCACTCACATAGCATAGTAGTGCGAACGAATCTACCATTGAAGGCCATCATGGACAAACCAGAGGCGTCGGGGTGGCTGGTCAAATGGATAATCGAGCTCAGCGAGTTTGACATAACCTTCGAACCTAGAACAGCCATTAAAGCCCAAGCACTGGTTGACTTTATGCAGGAGATGACAAGCTCTCCCGAGGGCAAAAAAGAGTGGATAATTTTTACAGATGGATCGGTAGGAAGTCAAGGCTGCGGTGTAGGAATAGTGTTAATCGACCCAACAAGTGTGGCTACTGAGTAAGCAGTACGAATGAACTATGCTCTGTCCAATAACGCGACTGAGTATGTGGCCCTTCTGAGAGGAGTTCAAATTGCAAAATACTTGGGGGCAGAGAAGGTATGTGCGAAGGTTGATTCTCAGCTAGTGTGTAGGCAAATAAGCGGCGATTTCGAGACGAGAGATGAACACATGCAGAGATATCTAGCTCGGTTCAAGGAGCTAGCCAAGAATATGACGGCTCTGACTGTCCTTCAAATCCCTAGAGAAGAAAACATGAGAGCATACTATTTGGCTAAGGTAGCTAGTTCAGCTGTGGATTGCCAAGAGAGAGTAATCACTTTAATGATGGCAGATCAAGAATTCGGAAAAGAGCAACTATGTTCGGTGGAGGAAGGAGAGGAATGCCGCTCTCCCATCAAGACATATCTGGAAAAAGGAGAGCTGCCAGAGGACAAGAAAGAGGGAGTGAAGGTGAGAACCAGGTCTGCGCGATTCTGTTTGATTAAGGGGACGTTGTTTCGGCGAGGATTCGGGCAGTACCTATTGCGCTGTCTAAGTTTAAAGGAGGGCACTCATTTCCTCAAAGAGATCCACGAGGGCTGCTGTGGCAATCATATGGGGGCAAGGGCCTTGGCTAGTAAAGTAATGCGAGCTGGTTATTTTTGGCCATCACTAAGGAAAGAGGCTGAGGACTTTGTTAAGAAATGTGAGAAATGTCAGAAAATGTCTCCCTCGACTCACCAACCAGCGGAAGAGCTCATGACAATGAGCTCTCCCTGCCCCTTTGCAAAGTGGGGGATAGACTTGGTCGGCGCATTCCCAATGGCTCCAGCCCAGAAGAGATTTTCGATCGTGGCCATTGACTACTTTAGCAAGTGGGTTGAGGCTGAAGCTCTGGCAAAAATCATGGAAGAGGCAGTAATGGGGTTTATCTGGAAAAATATTGTATGTCGGTTTGGAGTTCCAAGGTTCATGATCTCAGATAATGGTACCCAGTTCATGGGAGCCAAAATTAGGGCTTGGTGCGCCAAAATGAAAATCCAACAACACTTCACATCTGTTTACCACCCGCAAGAAAATGGACAAGTCGAGGTGACCAATCGCATCCTTGTCCAGGGAATCAAGTCACAATTAGAGAGATCAGGGGGTAAATGGGTGGAAGAACTAAGTGCAATACTCTAGGCCTACCACACTAATCCTAAGGAAAGCACGGGTGAAACCCCCTTCAGCTTGGTTTATGGCATGGATGCCGTCATCCCCACGGAGATCAGCCTTGAAACCCACCAAATACAAAACTTCGATGAAAATCACAATAACGCATTGGTGTAAGACGCGCTAGATCTAATCGAAGAGAAAAGGGAGCAGGCAGCGATTAGGATGGAGCATGTGCGAGGAAGAATTCGGGCAGCTTATAACAAGACAGTTCGAAAGAGGTATTTTCAGGTGGGAGACCTGGTCTTACGAAGGGCTGACCTGGGAAAGGCCAAGGGAAAGCTGGATGCTACATGGCAAGGGCCATTTCGGGTCACACAGGTCTTGGCAGGCATTGCTTACAAGTTAGAGGAATTAGATGGGGCCGAGATACCCCGAGCATGGAATGTCTCGAATTTGCGTAAATTTTATGTGTAATATTATTCTTACAAAGTCTATTTATGTATATAATGATAATGCAGGTTTATCCTTGTTTTACAATAAATGGATTTCTCTAAAGCCAGGATTGGCTAAGGGCGGATGCCCATGAAAATTCCTGACCTGATTGTTAGTTTAAGCCAGGATTGGCTAAGGACGGATGCCCCATTTGCCTGACCTGATTGTCAGTTTAAGCCAGAATTGGTTAAGGGTGGATGCCCCATTTGCCTGACCTGATTGTCAGTTTAAGCCAGGATTGGCTAAGGGCGGATGCCCCATTTGCCTGACCTGATTGTCAGTTTAAGCCAGGATTGGCTAAGGGCGGATGCCCTTGAATATTCCTGACCTGATTGACAGAAGCCAAGATTGGCTAAGGGAGGATACCTATGAAGGTACCTGACCTGGTTATCGACCTAAGACAGGAGTAGCTACAGGTGGATGTCCATGTAAATGCTTGATTTTAATGATAATTTAAGCCAGATCTGGCCAAAGGTGGATGCCTCAATTTTCCAGACCTGACGGTAAGTTCTTAAGCCAGGATTGGCTAAGCTTGAAAGCCCTAACTCACTTGATTTGATTGAACATATATAATAAGAAGTAGCTAAAAATGGGCAAAAATTCTTAAAGAACACACTTTCTCATCCATCACAAAAAACTCTACCAATACAATAAAGATTTGCACACGCCTTCTATAAAAACGGGCAAAGTTGATTACAAATGCAGAAAATGAACAGAAGAAATAGAAAAATCAAAAAAGCCCCCGAAATATTCAGCCATGAGAGGCAGAAGCCCTCCGATCAGATGCCAGAATATGGCGAACACGCCATAGCTCGCGCTCAGTTTTGTGGTAGAGCTGGCGATATTTGTCGGCCGGCTCAGAGATAGCGTGAGCCTCGCTGGCGGCAACAGTCAACCAGTTCACTGATTCTGTCAAATCAACTTTCTCTTCTTGCAGTTGATGGTTCAGCTGACGAAGCTTGGCCCACTCTCGCTTGTAGTAGCGCTTCTTCTGCCTTTTCCTCTCCAGGAGCCGGCACATGTAGTTGATTTTCTCCCGGAGAGCGGATAGTTTGTCGGAGAGTTTGAAACTTTCGACGATCAGAGAAATATTTTTTTGCTTCACAGTGTCAAGTTCTTCAAGTAGGGAAGGAGAAGCCATTTTGAAAATTGAAGGATAATAACGCTTAAGTATACATATATAAAAGAAAAGGAAGCACGTGCCAAGGAATAAAAAGTACTAGGTTTCCGGAAAACCAGGAAACCCTAGAATCCCAAGAGTCAGTACAAGACGAAAATCATTTAATATCACTAAAGGTTGTTCAGCGTACAATCCAGAAAATATAAAAATAGACCAGCCACACCGGCAAACAATAGGTCTGACCAAGGAAAAAAAAAAGGAGCTACCCTAAACCTAACTCTTCGCATCCAGCTCCTTGGCCAATTGCTCCACAACATCCTCAGCTAAGGCGCTCGGTGAAGCCCCACCTGGCATCTCACCCAGACCTGCGAAGGTTGGGGAGGGAGAAGAGGCAGAAAGGGCCAAGGTGAGAGCCTGGTCTTGTTGAGGCTGCTCTGGTGTAGGAGAATGGAAGAGGGTGAGAATGTGCTCAGCAAACTCGGCTGGCCCGGTGGTATGCAGGCGGTTTCGCTCCTGAGCAAAAGTGAATGAGGTGGGCTCGGGGGGAGTATCTAGAGGCAGCTCTCGATCAAAAGGAACCCCAGGATGCTCTGAAGCCCACTTGGCTTGCTCGTCCAGGGCAAAGTGATAATAGCCCATGGCCTCTGGAACAAGCAGTGAATAAAGCTCCTTGGACCCCAGAAAAGCTTGCCGGGTCTCCTCCCTGGCAAGCTGGACCAATTTCAAACCCTCTTCAGAGTTCAAGAACTCGGTGTTCCACCCTTCTCTGGCTTTAGCCAGGGCCTCGTCAGCCAGGCTCCTCGCCTCCGCCAGAGTCTCGTCCCAGGCCTCAGAACAATCCATCTCCACCATCTTGTCCTTGGCCTTCTTCACCTCGGCCAGCTCACTTCTTAACTTTTTCAGCTCATTTCCTTGCTCCTTAGCCAGATCATGAAAACGTCGCTCTTTCTCGCGCAGCTCCTTGTTTTCCTTAATCACGTCAAAATGTATCATAGATCTTGTGGCCCGAGTGGCCAAGATAGCCCTCTTGGAAAGAGCCTAATTATAAGAGAAGGGATTAATACTTAGACAAAGGATATAAAAAGAAGAAGAAAAGGAAGGAAGAATTTACTCGAGCCTCATCCTGGCACCATGAATCCAAAAGCTCGCGGTCGCTCATCTTCTCCAGGACCTGATGGTCCACGGATAAACATTGCCCGTGCATATACCGAAGAGCCACCTCCCCTGGGCAATTCAGGATAGTGCTAAAAGAGGGGTTGGCGCTGCGGGTGACCAGAGCTGAGACTGTTGGGGCACGCCTGCCCTAAGTGGTGCGGGGCCTCTTGGACAATGGGGTATCATCCTCCTCGGACTCGGAGGTAGGGCTCCTTGCCGCTGTAGAGCGAGGGGGCATCCGAGGAGGGCTGGAGCTCGGCACCCGCAAAGGAAGGGAGCCCTGGATTTGGGGGGAGGAGGAGGAACCTACTTCCTATCCTGGAGTAGCCTTCGTCCCTTGTTTACGGGAAGCAATCATTTAGCACATCATCCTTGATGAAAAGAAAAAAGAGAAGATAATAAGACTTATGAAATATAAGTATAAAAAAGACAGACCAGGATAAAAGAGATTTTACCAATTTCCCTGGTTAAAGGGCCCGTTTCTAGCCACTCATTGAAAAAATCCAAAACAAAGGGGAGGAGGAGCTCAGTTACGTGAAGAGGATTTCCGTTGAGGGTGGAAATGATTTTTTGCAAACGGGGAGACCTGTCTGCAGTGGATAGGTAATTATATGAGGGTAGCTTCTCAATGGGTTTAGGGTCAAAACCCCAGTCTCCATCACAATAGACAAAGAATAATTTCTTCCTCCAAGCTTTGTTGGAAGAATGGAGTCCATGCAAGCAGGTCTGGCGCTGAGATATAAGCAGCCAAGGTAGGAGCTCTTAGCCTGGTAGAGCTGGTAGAAGGTCTGAGCTGTGGGATCCTGACTAGCATACCGCATGGATAGATTATAACTCACTATGTATCTAAAGGAGTTGGGGGTAAATTGAAAAATGGGTATTTTGTACATCGCAGCGTTTCCAGTATCAAAGGGTTTACGGGGAGGCGCAAGCCCGTCTGAAACTAATCGACGTAGAAAGTTAGCCAGCTAGCCGGTTCTTGGCATGTTAGAATACCCCCCGGAGGGCTATAAGGGTCAATTGTTTGGAAAATTTGTATTTATGGCGGATTCCTTCAATAGATCTATCACATTTGGCATGGAAAGCTCCTCCTCCTCGGACGGCGGGGCAACTTTATTATCAACCACCCTACCACTTCGAAGGATCATGACCGCGTGGGCATGTGATGGTTGACTCGGTAATTCCTCTTTCTCATTGGCTTGCTTGAGCATATTCACATCGGTAGCCAGTTGCCCAATTTTTGTGTCCATAGCATTGAATCGAGCATCAAATGAAGATATCGTGACGGAAAGTGATTATAATTATTGCATGATCATCATTAGAGTCAGATCGGAGGCCGGCGTTGGAGCATTCATTGGAGGAGATGGACCCATATAAGGATTCGTATGGCCAAAACCCGAATTCATGCGGTTGCTCGGATGATACGGAGGATTGTTATTTGGCGGATGGGCTAAAGCCGACTTAGCAACACCGGGCCCCTCTTGATACCCTTGAACCCCACAAATGTCCTCCGATTGAGGCACCGGCATGTAATAAGAGGGATTCAAAGGAAAATAAGTGGTATCATGACCAATCATTCCACATGACCCACACAGGGGATCCGGACTTGGGCTTGACAATTTAGCCATTTGAGCCTTCATAGCCGCTACTTCTTTTTCCAACTCAAGCTCTCTAGGAAAAGAAGCTTCACTCACTTCATTAGCATTAGAATACAACGCCCAAGAAGATTTTTGTTGAGAATTTTTGGCTGGAGTGGTGAAAACCTTGAGAAGCACTTTGGGAGGATGAATTGTCATATTACCCCCCGCCGTCGTGTCCACAATGTATTAGAATTGTGGGTCCAATGCTTCATAAATAGTTTGAATTAAAAGCTCCTTCGGAAATCGATGATGCGGACAACTATCGAGAAGGTCTTTGAAACGATACCAAGCGGAATGAAATGGCTCGTTATTCATTTGCTTGAACGAAACAATCTTAACCCTCAAATAGGACATCTTTTCCATGTAATAGTAATGATTGAAGAAAGTTTTCGAGAGCTCGTCCCATGTATGAATGGATTTGGGAGGAATACCCATGAACCACGATAATGCTTTATCTTGAAGAGCATATGAGAAACAATGGAGTTGAAGATGCTCCAAACTCATCATATTCGGGCGTTGGAAACTCGAGACATGCCATAAAAATTGCCGGATGAATTGGAGTAGATCCTCTTTAGCAAACCCGTGAAAGATCAGAAGTCGAGCAAAATTAAGCGAACGGATATCGATAGCCATCACCTCTGGGGAAAGAGATATACAAGATGAAATAGTAGCCCCCACAAAGGCTTGGCTCACTTCTTTCATAGCGAGTATCGAGGAGGAGGGGGGGGGGGGGGGGGGGGTTATTCTGGGCAATCGGAGTCATACCCCCAAACAAAGCATATGCATCGGGAGTTTCTTCTTGAGCCTCATGAACGGCACATCCATAACCGGGACCACCACCATAACCAATCGGAGTCATATTCAATCGTGGTGGACATTATAAATGGGCGGAACTCCATACGGGACGGGATTTAGGTTTGGCATATTCGGAAAACGTTGAGGAGCTCCATAACCATATGGACCAGAAATCGGGGCTCCAAAACCACCAACGGAACCATTAAACCCGACATAGTTTGCACCATGCCCTCCCATGCTGGGTTGACCAAAGCCATGAGAACCGGGGGCAACGTGGTTTGCACCTTGCCCTCCCACATTGCCAAATCCACTCATACCAAACCAATTCCCAACATGGTTTGCACCATGCCCTCCAACATTGGGAACAAAGCCACCATCACTATAAGTGTTAGGATAAGAGGCAATACCTTAGTGTTGGCCCAATGGCGTGCCCTTGAGTGGTAAAACCACTCCCTTAAAATCCAATGGCTTGCTCGGAAGGAGGTGGGGGAACGGGGGTTGACGGCCCGAGCTTATTGTTCATAGTGGACTCAACTTGGACTCCTGGCTCGGGAGTATGAGAACATTGAGGATTAACCCAAGGAGATTTCTCGTTAGGGTCGAGAAATGGGCCGGTGTTTGGAAGATTGTTTTCCATATTGTGATTAAAATGCAAGGGGTGTCTCAAGCGTCGTAATCGCTCGGGATAAGAAATGTAAGGTGCTAAATCGTGTCCGAGTGCTCGATGACCTTGCATACACTCAAAGAAATCATCAAATAACAAAGAAAGCTAAAAACACAAAGAAGAAACAATCAAATTGAAAGCCTTAACCAAGCCGAGTTGCAACATCGCCATTTTGAAGTGTAGTTTTTCGTGGTTTTGGAAATCAAAGGTTCATTTGGCTCGGTATTATCGGAATTCAATTCAATTGTAAGTTTCAATGTGTTTCAAGCTTTGAAAAGTAAAGGAAAATGAAAATAAAGCATTTAAACTAACTAAACTAAGCTAAGAAATGAAAGAGCAAGTTGGTCGGATGCCTCGTTCATGTGCCTTAATTGAAAATGCGATCAAAAAATGGAAATCAAGCAAGAACAAGCCATGTTTCACCAAGTACAATTATGAAAGCACAAGGTACAACCATGCTTACATGAACATAAAAACTTGAAGAATGAAAATTAGCACAAATTGAAAGCATTGATAGAAAAAGCAATGAAATTTGACGTCAAAGTTTAAAACTTTACGTAAAATAACAAGCAACAAAGTATAGATCTAAGATTTAGCATGAAACAATGCATTAAAATAAAAATCAACATAAAGCATATGAAAGACTTGAAATAAATATGATCAAGGACTCGATCAATGTCCTACATGTGTCACTCATCTAGACTCTATAGTCAATTCACAAGATCAAGCAAGAAATCAAAGATCTAAGGCAAGAAGCATAAATTGAAGAACAAGCATGAAATTGAAGAACAAATCATAAAAATAAAAGAAAGCTTACTTGAATTAAAAGAGAAGAGCACAAACTTGAATTAAATTGCATCAAAGTAAAAATCCAAGGGAGTACTTGGATTCATCTTGAGCTTACAAACCCAAGAAATTGCTTGAAATTAAAATCTAAGAACTAGAGAGAGAAGATATTCCACAACTTAGGCAAGAATTTGGGAAATTTGAGTGATCTACCACAAAAAAGAGAGTTGTGTCCTATTTATACTAGGTTTAATTGGGTTTACATGGGCCAAATTAGCCAAAAAGGCTTGAAAATCCCAGGTTTGACCAAAATTTGTCCGTGTTGACCGAGATGGCTCAGTGTGGTTCGACCATGGGTGAGGCGGTTCGAACTTGGGCGAACCGTGGCCGGTGCACGGGCGCGTTAGGTGCGACGCTAGGCGAGAATAGGCGCCGCTTGGCGAGGCAGGTTGGGCAAAGATCTTGGCGCCACGCAGACTGGGCGAAGCTTGGCGAGGCAAGGCACCGCGCGGGCGGGATGTTGGGCATGATTCTCGGCGCCGTGCAGACTGAGCGAAGTTTGGCTAGGAAAAGTGCCGCATGGACGGCCTGGGCTAGGCAACGCCAGGTGAAGTAGGGCGCCGACTTAGGCAAGAAGTTGGGCCTCAGCGTGGGCGCCGGGCGCTGGATGGCGAGGCAGGGCGCCGCGCGGCGAGAACTTGGGCGAGGTTGGGCTTGGCTAGGCCACCATTCCAGAATGTTAGCCACTTGAAGCTTGCTCTTGGCACAATTTTGGGCATGCAATTATACAAGGCTAGGCTTGGATTTTTAGCTTCCATGACTTAGCTTGAATTCCAATCATTTAGCCACCTATTAAATGAGAATTTTAAATATCGAAACCCAAGAAATACACCAAAACTCCAATTATTTGAAGCCATTTAACCCAATTAAATATAAAATTAACAAAACAAGTGAAGAAAAAAAAACAAGAAAAACAAACGAAATGAAACTCGACTAAAAGCCAATAAAATGACACTAAAACCTAATTACAAGCATAAGGAAAACACCACAATTACATGCAAAAGACCTAGCCTGATAGAACTGGCCATGACTTGACCTGTATTCCTAGATAAGGCTTCGAGCGTATCAGGTCAGGGATCCAAGTAGACAATTGGCTGAGCTCATACGAGGAAACCTCTTGACATGGTCTCTCTAAAAATGGAATAGCCTGGTCAGGTCGTTTTGAGTAACGGCCCAAGATTTGCGGATTTTCTGTTTCTAAAATCTCGAAAAGGCTCCACCTAATGAGGGTTATAAATATCTCAGCGTCAAGGCTCGAAAATGTATGATATTCTGAACATTCTAACTTGAAATATTCTGATACAAAACCTGCTTAACTGACTTAAGCATCGTAGAGGTTTCCACCGGAAATCCCCCGGTGGTCCTTTCTAATGTATTTTTGGTGGAGCAGGCCAGGAAACTCAAAGAAGAAGCAAGTGTTTGTGGTTCCATTATTTTTATGGTGAAACATAATGTTTTGGGTTTTTCTTGTGTGTTTTTGTTTTCTTTTATTTCAGGATCCCCCCGACTTCGAAGCCCATTGAACGTTCTTAGATGCTTGACTCATCACCACAAGCACGATAATAGGGATCTCTCTCTCTCTCTCTCTCTCGCTCTCTCTTTCTCTCTCTTTCTTTTTACCATACCTCGTTGAGTTTACTTGTTTTTCAATGTGGACATTGTATGGTTTAGGCGTAGGGACGTTTGTCCTTGTTTATTAACTTTTTTACATGCTTTTTGTGTATTTGATGTGAGTCGTGTTTATTAATATTGATCGGAACCTTGATGAAGTGACGTGGTTAGATGCTTTGGTTAGGTTGTTTAGACTTTGGTTTGAACAATAGTGTAATTGTGGGGAATGAAGTGTGAAAAACCTATGAAGTGTTTTGTTTTTTGTTCTATTCATATTTTTTTTCCAAAAAGTCGAATACTCTCTACTAGCCCCGTTTTCAAATACCCTCTATAGAAATTTGTGTAATTTTTCTTCTTATTTTTGGAGACATCAAAAACTCCATGTGCGTAGTCAAAATATGTAATGATTTGCACTTAGCAACGTAAGATCGGAGTCAATGGACTCTCATTTTTGAATTGTAAATATCATGCTCGTTTAGTACCTCACCTCTATGGGTACTCAAAAAAAAAAAAAAGAAGACGACGAAAAAAAATAAGTACAAGAAGAGAAATCCTTGTACAAGTGAAGTTATTATAATAAGTCGTGCAACCTTTGTACGCATTTTCATTTCCTTTTTTTAGATTTTATTGTTAAAGAGGTGTATAGATGACTGGGTTAGTCGGGTGTCGACTTAGCGATTTGAACTTGAATAGACTTTGGCCTAGACATGGATGGGGGACGTACATAGAGGGCAACACATTAATTTTAGGTGTTCAGAAAATAGTCTAGATTTCTTATCTCAACATATCATGTCATCCTTTTAGTTGAGTTTTTAATCGATTTATTGCTTTAACTTCTCAAATCATTTGAATGCATTAGTGTTAGTTCATCGGGTGGCTAGATTTTTTTTGTCTAAGTCTAGATTCAATTTTACTTGAGGGCAAGCAAAAAGCTAAGTCTTGGGGAGTTGATTTGTACATATTTGTGTGTGTTTTCCATGTGTTTTTATATTTTATTTTGCGTGTTATGACGGGTTTTGGGTCGTTGTTCTTTTCATTTTTCTTCACCTAGCGATGGTCGACGGTGGCGTCTGGCTCTCGACATGTCGATCGACCAAGGGCGTCGACTCCATTGGTGGTGCCCATCGATGACGCGTCGTCGGGCGGCATTGATCGACGGATGCTGAAAATTCTTGGCATGTCGGTCGACAGTTGCCTTCGACATCAACGTCGGTCCTGCGTGTCGATGGTCGGCGTCGATGATACATCATCGACGATAGCTTTGCATCTCTCGTCCAGTTTTCGTCGTTTCAAAACTAAAAAGGAGAATTCAGTGTAATTAGAACGACAACTTACGAAACGAGAGAGAAAAAGTGTTAAATGGGATAAAAACGAAATGACCTACAAAAATACTAAAAAGAGAAAAATGAAAAGAACAACGACCTAAAACCCATTATAACACGCAAAACAAAATGCAAAAACACATGAAAAACACACACAAATATGTACAAATCAGAGAGATACTGATGACAAGGTGGACTGTTCCATTCTTACAATGCGCCACATGGAAAGATATATGGGTGGAGGCATAAAAGGATGGGAAAGTGGTTTGGTTAAGATTAGAGAATCACAAATCCTTATGATACATAACAAGTATTGTGTAGCTATTGCCCTCAATGAGATTAATGAATTAAGAGACAAAAACACGGAAGAGGCAAATAAATTTCCACAAGACAGAGAGTATAAGAGATAAATCTTTTAGGTTCATCAAACTTAATTTTTTCAATGCATTTTTATAAGGTACATTTTCACATATTTTCTATATTTTCCATGCATATTTATTAGCTTTTCATGCAAATTTATTATCTTTTCATGCATACTTAAAACAACTTTGTTCCTCTGACAAAAATATATCTACTAATTATGACAATATTGTCGGCTAACTTAACGTTTGTGAGTGTTTACTTTGTTATTTGGACATATGTACAACGTCTTGTCGCTTGAATTAATATATGTGAAATATCATATACACAGACTTTTAGGTTTGTGAGCACTTAAATACTTAATTTACATAATTATTGGATGCGGCATTTAATCTGTAGGCATTAATAAATCTGAACATATTGCTTATTCATTTATTTTCTTCATGCATATTTGACAATGCCGCTATTGCACAATGAGAATAATGTAATAATATAGGTCGATTGCTCGGATAACTTTCAGGTTTGTGTTTATTTAGAAACTTCAAATGTAAAATTACTTGACTTGAACCACATGAAGCACACAATAATTCTTGTGTTTAACTAGAATTTCTGCGATTTAGAGATAAAGAAAGAAATTTACTTTTTTACAATAATATTTCAACTAATTTCAAAAGGATTCCCTATTAAGCGAGTACTGGGGTTTCCAAATGGTGCAAAGAAAATGCACAACTTTCAAATTTAAATTCCCGTAAAAAAAAAATGGGAGTATTGCCACACTTTCATAAAATGGTCATAACTCATTGTAAAAATACTTTTTTTGTGATACAATTTTTGCATTGGAAAGTAGACTTATTTGGCTTTAAAATGATATATGATTTGTATTTTTAATTCTTATATATTAAAGCAGTTTATTAGTTAATATCGACCCAAAAATCTAAATTTCTGTATCAGTTTATTGAATTATCCACCCGAGTTATTTTGTAAATATGCATAAGAGATAAGGTAAAAAAAATGCATATAGACAAAAAGCTATCACTCCATGTTTACTATGAATAAGCGGCGTGGTAAATATGCACACAAAATTGAGTAAATATGCTTCAGTTTCTATCAAGTTAATGATAGGTTATCATATTTATCAGCAGTGTCATTGTGTTACATGGAGAATGAAGTAAATATCCATGTAACACCTGTCAAGTATGCACGCAAATTCTAAAAAGTCTGTGTTAAGTTCTCTTCATATTTAATAGATATACTTTCATTTAAGCGACGCCATTGTCGTAAATATGCATGAATAATCTAATAACCATGCATTTGAAGACTACAAAATATGTGGATTCTCAGTAAATAAGTACTCATAAAAAAACAATGACAAAATTAAATAGATCTACCAAAAGAAGAACATCCAACTATTTTCATTACGCGTAAATGGTGTTATATATATGCACTATTAAACCCAGTAAGTATGCATGCTAATTCTTGTGAGAGATGCAGGCAAGCTACGGCGCGTAGATAATGATCATTACAAGACAAACAACCTTAACCTGCATGCTGATGTGGAAAACAGGAGCTGTGCATCAAGACAAAAGGAAGACAACGAGCAAAAGGAATGCAGTGGCGACTATGATGACACTTGTCCCTAGATGAATGACTGGATGATCACATGATAGCTGCCATGCAGCAGCAAACCCTAGTTGTAGGTGTATATAAGGATGTTGTTATTTGTTATTTTCATTCATTCAAAAACTGTATGTCCAAAACTAGATAATATTAATGGCTTTTCGGCTTATTATCTAGCTTTCCTTTTCCAGCTTTAGCTTTGCATTTAATGCATATTTTATCATTTCTTTTCATGGTATCAGAGCCATGTGATCTTGTCTCCACATATATAAATCTGATATTTTTTCTTTGAATCGTCATTATATCTGAAACGGACACCTTAAACACACAACACACCAGTACATCAAACCAGAGTCCACTTATTCAACCAAACAGTCAGCTCATATCTACTAAACTTGATGAATCAAACATCCTCATTTGGAATCAACAAGTCATAACAGCCATCAGAGGATATGGTGTTGAAAATTTCATCAATGGAACCTCTGTGGCTCCAGAAAAATTCATCCTTGATGAACAAATAGGACAAGCAATACCGAATCCTGAATATCTGCAATGGATGAGACAAGATCAACTCTTAGCCTCTTGGCTAATGTCATCTCTGTCTGAAGGTATTATGATTTTAATGGTGGGATTGAGCACAACAAGAGAGATCTGGGAGACTATAGAAGGAAATTTGGCAGTCAATCTGCTGCCAAGGTCATGCAATACAGGTTAAAGCTGCAAACTTTGAAGAAGGGAACTCTATCCATGAGAGAGTATCTGAATAAAATAAAAGGATGCTGTGATTTGCTTCCAGCTGTTGGAGAAAAGGTGTCTGAGCAGAACCAAATCCTACATGTTCTAACTGGTTTTGGGCCAGAATAGGACTCAGTTGTGGTGAATGTGACATCCAGATATCCTCCTCATTCTCTTTCTGAAATCCACTCCTTGCTCCTCACATATGAATCTAGAATGGAGATGAATCAAGGCTCAGCTGTCAATTCTGAAGGATCACAGCACTTTGCTAATGTTGTTAATTAGAATAATAGAGGATATAGTCCTGGTTTTGGCCAAGGAAGAGGAGGCAGATATAACAATCAATCCACTAGAGGAAGGAATGGCTATAGAGGAAGAGGCAGAGGTAAAAATCAAAGCAACAGGCCTCTCTGTCAGATTTGTCAAGGAGTTAGCCACACTGCTGATAAGTGTTGGTACAGATATGATAATCAAGGCAACAACAATCCATCTTCCTCTCAGTAAGTGAATCAATCTGTGTAAAGGAATTCTACACTTAACTTTGTTCAAATGCCTGCAGCTGGTGAATATTCTGATGTTGGATCTGAAATGAGTTGGTTCCCTAATTCAGGAGCTTCAAACCATATCCCAAATGAGCTGGAGAACCTGAATATTGCTTCTGAGTATCATGGCAACAACAAGCTGTAAATGGGGAATGGTGAAGGAGCAAATATTGCTCACTTTGGTAATTCCTTTCTCAAAAACTCTGATGAGTTCATTAGACCTAAAATTTTCATTCTTAAAAATCTCCTCCATGTTCCTAATATTACTAGAAACCTATTATCTGTTTCTCAATTTGCTAAGGATAATAGAGTGTTTTTTGAATTCCATCCAACCTTTTGTCTTGTCAAGGACCTAGCAACTCAAGAAATCCTACTCAAGGGCACACTTAGGGAAGGGCTGTACCAGTTCAATCTCCAAAGCCACAAGGTTGCTAATAAAGTCTCAGCTGAACCATCTCCTCAGCCTTTCTGTTTTTCGGTTAAAATAAATGAGTGTTCCAACCTTGATCTTTGGCATCAAAGTCTTGGACACATCAATTTAGTTAATGATGAAAAAGCCCTAAAAGGATTGTAATATACCTTTTCAAGTTAATAAAAGTTCCAGTTTGTGTCAGCCTTGTGCTCTTGCTAAAAGTCATTAACTTCCCTTTTCTAGTTCTGATTCTATCTATAGTAATCCTTTTGAACTTGTTCATAGTGATTTATGGGGTCCTTGTCATGTTAAGTCTGCTAATTATTGTAGCTACTATGTGAGTTTTATTGATCATTATTCTAGATTTACATGTATATATTTGCTCAAAGCCAAGTCTGATGTGTATGAGGCCTTTGTTAGTTTTAAGGGATTAGTTGAGAACCAATTCAGTAAAAAGACCAAAATGGTGCAGAGTGATGGTGGAGGAGAGTACATTGCACTCAAAAAGTATTTTCAGGATAAAGGTATAGGACACAGAATGTCTTGTGCCTATACATCTCAGCAAAATGGCTTGGCATAGAGAAGGCATAAGAATATTGTGAATATGGGATTGTCCCTGCTAGCTCAATCAGTTTTACCTCTAAATTTTTGGGCAGATGCTTTTGTGACAGCCACTTATCTTTTAAACAGAGTTCCTAGTAAGCCACTGCAATTCAAAACACCACTTGAGATCCTTTATGGACACAACCCTGATTACAAGATATTGAGAGTCTTTGGCTGCCTGTGCTACCCTCATCTAAGGCCTTACAATAGGCACAAGATGGAATACAGATCATGTGAAGGAGTGTTCATTGGTTATAGCAATCAGTACAAGGGATATAAGGTTTTGCTGCCAAATAAGAGGATCATAATCACTTGGAATGCGATATTTGATGAAGGGGTTTTTCCTTATAAAGAGAAGCTGAGTGTGCAGAAAGTTCTGAACCATAAGGTGTAAATGTTGTAGTGAACAAGAATATTGCAGGTGAAAGCTGTCCTGTACATGGACATAGAGCTATCAATCATAAACCCTCATCACTTTCTGCCAGTAAATCAATCAGCTCATAAAGCCCAGCCAGCTCAAGAAGTAGTATTCCAGCCATACCATTGTTTGTTCAAATGCCTCCAATCAATAATGATTCAGGAGGCTCAGCTGCACAGGAAGTTCCTTTAAGGCATCCCATGATCACAAGGTCAAAGATATGAATTTACAAACCTAAGGCATATAAAACTACTGTCACTAAGGAGACTGAACCTTATTCCCTCACTGAGGCTCTTAACTCAAAGAAATGGAAGCAAGCCATGCAGGAAGAAATAGATGCACTGATTAAGAACAACACCTGGCAGCTAGTTGAATTACCAAAGGGAAGGAACATTGTTGGAAGCAAATAGATTTTCAAAATAAAAAGGCATGCATATGGAAGGATTTCCAAGTACAAGGCAAGACTAGTGGCTCAAGGAAGCATAACACTATAAGGATCATACTTACCTTGGATGTGAATTACTCTTGGAAAGTCAGACAATTAGATGTGAGCAATACTTTTCTGAATGGGGAATTAAGTGAGGAAATATACATGAAGCAGCCACCAGGATTTGAGAAGGGAAATAATCAAATGGCCTGCAAGTTATCAAAGGCCTTGTATGGTCTGAAACAAGCCTCAAGAGCATGGTTCAGCAAGATTAAATCTGTTTTGATCAGAATGGGATTCAGAGACTCCAAGGCTGATTGTTCTCTGTTCTGGAAGATTAAAGATCAAGATTGCCTTTTTGTGTTGATCTATGTAGATGATATTCTTGTTACAGGATCTAATACCTTATTAATTGATCAGTTTGTCAAAGTGTTTGGCCAGAATATTTCCATTAAGGATCTTGGAGAGATTAGTCATTTCCTTGGGATTGAAATCACCAGAAAAAGTTATGGAATGCACTTATGTCAAGAAAAATACATCAAGGAGCTGCTTGAGAAATGGAATATGGAGTTAGCTAAACCTACTCCTACACAAATGGTATCATCCCTACATCTATCCAAACTTCAGGGAATGCCCACAGTGGATGGAACTAAATATAGAAGTGTTGTTGGAGCTTTGCAGTATGTGACCTTAACAAGACCTTAATTTAGTTACTGTGTGAACAAAGTTTGTCAATACATGTCAGCTCCTTTAGACACACATTGGAAGGCTGTTAAAAGAATTTTGAGGTATTTGGCAGGAACAAGGAACTATGGGCTTCACATCAGGAAATCTGCACATCTCAATCTAAGTGCTTTCTCTGATTCAGACTGGGGGGCTGATGTAGATGATAGAAGGTAAACCAGTGGATACTGTGTCTATTTTGGAGATAGCTAGATATCATGGTGCTCAAAGAAACAACCCTCTGTGTCTAGGTCCAGCACTGAAGCAGAGTACAAAAGTTTGGCCAATGCTGCATGTGAAGTGACATGGATCAGCTCCTTGCTTAAAGAGATAGGATTATCTCCTTCGAGAGTGCCTCTGATTTGGGTTGATAACCTAAGTGCTATAGCTCTAGCAACTAATCCTAATCTGCATGCTAGAAAAAAACATGTGGCCATTGATTATCACTTTATAAGAGAGAAAATCACAGCAGGAAAACTAAAGGTTCAACACATTCCAGCCTTTGAACAAATTGCAGATGCTTTAACATAATTAGCAAGAGCACGTTTGAATTGAGGGGGCATGTGAGAGATGCAGGCAAGCTAGGGCGCGTGGATAATGATCACTACAAGCCAAACAACCTTAACCTGCATGCTGATGTGGAAAACAGAAGCTGTGCATCAAGACAAAAGGAAGACAACAAGAAAAATTAAGGCAGTGGCGACTATGATGACACTTGTCCCTAGATGAACGGCTGGATGATCACAAGACAGCTGCCATGCAGCTACAAACCCTAGTTGTAGGTGTATATAAGGATGTTGTTGTTTGTTGCTTTCATTCATTCAAAAACTGTATGTCCAAAACCAAATAATATTAATGGCTTTTTGGCTTATGATCAAGCTTTCCTTTTCCATCTTTAGCTTTGCATTTAATGCATATTTTATCATTTATTTTCAATTCTATCATGTTTGCGCCATGTTTATAAAAAATGGGAGCATTGTCACACTTTCGTAAAATGGTCATAACTCATTGTTATACTTTTTTTGAGATCCGATTTTTGCATTGGAAAGTAGACTTTCAAGGATTTAAAATGATATTAGGTTTGTATTTTAACTCCTCATATATTAAAGAAGTTTATTAGTTAAAATCGACCCAAATATCTGAATTTATATATCAGTTTATTGAATTATCCACCTGACTTTTTTTGTTTGCTACTTTTATATTATAAAGTAACAAAAAAAAATTTTACACGTGGTCTTATTCACTTACTTGTTTCCCGTGTATATTTACAATGTTGTTGTTGCATAATCGGATAAAGTATTAAATCTGGTCGATTGCTCGGATAATTTTCAGGTTGTGCACATTTAGAATAGTTTCAGGTTGGCATGATAGATAAAACTAAAAAGAACACATTTAAGTTAATGAGGTGTCTTCTAAAATATCATTATAAGTATTCTTCTGCTACTAATGATGGGGCTTTTAAAAAACTACTCCTAAATGAACTTAATACAATATTAATTGTTCAGTTTAACTTAACGAGCCTCACATTTAAAAACAACAACATCAAA
This sequence comes from Phtheirospermum japonicum, assembly GCA_014905375.1. Lineage (NCBI taxonomy): Eukaryota > Viridiplantae > Streptophyta > Magnoliopsida > Lamiales > Orobanchaceae > Phtheirospermum > Phtheirospermum japonicum. The sequence continues at coordinate 1,186,486 of BMAC01000094.1, read as the reverse complement.
TTGTCATGCACTTTATCTACCATTGAGTTTCACATATATGATGAACTTAATACATACTTATAACATAAACAAAAAAAATAAATCGATTCAACTGAAATTGCGTCGCTATTATAAACAATCCATCACAAAAGAAAAGCAAAAGTTTTTGATTAACAAATAGATAAAAAAAAAACTTCACTTTCTATTGGGGCATGTCCTGATGTTATGTTTACCGACAACTCCACTTGTTCCACATCGCCTTTCTAACTTTTTATTCGACCTGATAGCATATTCTCTCAGACTTTGAATATGAATTTTCTTTTGTGGCTACCACTCCCTTTGTTATATGCTTGTCTAGGAGGTAAGACACTAATATTCAAATGCAAAGTGGATCCCATAAATGACTCAATAATCGACTGTTTTCCTAAAACTGTTGTGCCACCAGCCTTTTTAGCTAATAGCATCTACTTTTGTTCAGTGATGACATGTGATAATTCAGCCAACTGATCTTCACTTCCCTGTGCAAGGCCAATGGAACAATGAAAATCTGACCACAACTTGTTCAAATTATACTTTCATGCATAGGTTGTTTATCGAATACTACACCGTTAAGGTCTAGATTCAATGATGCAACCTTTGTCCATCTATTCAGCAAATACTCATCTAGAATGCAATTAAGATCCTTAAAAGGCATTAATATATGATGACATAATAATCCAACTCTTTCAAACATTTTGCAACATTTTGCAACTACATTGTACATTCTGCATTCAGAAATTTGAACCTCACATTCACTATTTAACTTTTTCACGGCATTTCTTTGTTCATCCATTGCACTATCAAAGTACATAAAAAACTCAACCAAACTAGATTGAGGAATCGTGAAATGTCCGAACCAACTATTCGCACTTTCAGATCTAGAGGTTGTTCCAAGCATCCCACCCAATTTCACATCCCTAAAATAAGCAGGAATCCATAAACTCCTAATCTCAAATAAGGATGCAAACCATTGATCTGTTGATAAGACAAATTCATTCATAATTTCTTTCCATTTCTCATCTAATTCAGGAGGCTCTATATAATCATTCCACACAACCCCATTAAGTCTCCTCATGAGATTGTCATCATTAAACAATATATGACCAACTTTTTTACTTACCTTATCCATGATATGCCACATGCATAATTGTTGCCTTCCCATTTTGAAAACTTTATTAATTGCATTTTTCATCGTTGGATCTTGATCAGTAACAATGTAATACGTTTCTTGACCCATTGCTTTCAAAAAATTTGTGAACAACCAAGTAAATGACTCTTCATCTTCTTTGACCATCAACCCTGCTCCAAACGTAATGCACCGCTTGTGATTATCCACACCAGTAAATGGAGCAAACACCATTTTGTACCTACACATATTAATATATATATATATATATATATATATATATAAAATCTATTAAGAAATAATAAAATAAATGTGCAAAACTAGGTAACAAATAAAGAATACCTATTTGTGTTGTATGTAGCGTCAAAAGAAATAACATCGACGAACATGGTATAGTTCTTCTTTGCAGTTGGATCGGCCCAAAATAGCCTTGTTAACCGACCATTATTATCCATTGCATAATCAAATGCCATTTCTGGACACACATTGACTTTCTTGAAAAACCTATCTATAATTAACTATGCATCCGCTCCACAGATGTAAGCCTTTAGCTCCCTTTTAAAATTTTTAAAATCTATTTACAAAGCCCCAACATTATCGTAGCCCTAAACCATCTCTTTATACAGTAGATGTGTTTTGGATGGTCCAACATTTGCCCTCACATAGTTGATGATAAACTGTTGATAGGAAAAATTGAGACTTCTATTTACTTTTAAAAACTTTCTATACATCATGGATGACAAACAATGATTATGTTGCTCTTCAAAAGACTTCAAAGTGTAACCTGTGCTGTCAAAAAATTCAAGTTCCAAGTGAGCTTTGCAACCAACCCTTTTCGAGACTCTATTTCTCTGAATTGTATTATCTTCAGATCATTCTGGAACATTCTCCTTGGATTGTGAGGATTTAGAAGCATTGTTAGACCCCTCTTTGTTGCAAACAAGTTTTTGCACGCGAATGATACCACTACGAAACCTTTTTGTAGTATTAATCCACACATCGAAACCACTATGGGAGCCATAAGTTTTGTAAAATCGGATACCCTGTTTAAGATCCTTGAACATCATCCCAGTATGAGGCCTTATCTCTTCCTCACATTCTGGGATCCAATATTTGCTTGAACGGGGCGATATCACCATACGTTGTAAACAATCATTCACTATTAGTTTCTGCAATTAACTATGCATGTTAAGTACTCAAAATATAATGGGATGGGACACTAAAAGATGCAATACCATCAATTTTAATTATTTCATAGTACATAGCAATTGCATCTGTAGGGAACGCCACTTAATATAACCATTGGTGTCAAGTATTCTAAATGGGCAATACACTTAACATATATCCAGGAAGTGCTACAAACATATATATATATATATATATATATATATATATATATATATTCATCAAAGTGACACCAATATTGTAAATATGCATAAGAGATCAGGTAAAAAAGTGCCAACGCATACAGACAAAATGTTATCACTTCATGTTTACTATGCATAAGCGGCATGGTAAATATGCACACAAAATTTAGTAAGTAGTGCAATTTCTATCAAGTTAACGACAGGTTATCTTCATTTATCAGCAGCGTCATTGTGTTGCATGGAAAATGAAGTAAATATGCAGGTAACACCTGTCAAGTATGCATTTAAATTCTAACAAGTCTGTGTTAGGTTCTCTTCCTATTTAATAGATATACTTTCATTAAAGCGACGTCATTGTCATAAATATGCATGAATAATCTAATAGCCATGCATTAGAAGACTACAAAATATGAGAATTTCTATTAAATAAGTACCCATAAAAAAACAATGACAAAATTAAATATATCTACCAAAATAAGAACATCCATCAAACTATTTCCATTATGTGTAAATGGTGTTATATATATGCACGGAAAACCCAGTAAGTATGCATGTTAATTCTATCATGTCGCGCCATATTTTTTCAATTATCAAAAGCACCCTTGTACAAATGCAAAAAATATTTAAAATAATATGCATGGAAAAACACGTAAGAATGCATGCAAAATCTATTAAATGTGCTTTATGTTACAGATATGCACGAAGAAATTGGTATATGTGCATGCGACCTCTGTTAAATGCAAAAAAAGGAACATAAAAGTCATTGTAAATATGCACGAACATATATGTAAATACACATGTGAATGTAATGAAGAAAACTGTTATAATATATCAGCATTGTCATAGGCACTAAAACACCAAAAACAAGTGATAAGCATGGTTTTTCCAAAGCAAAATGAAGATCTGACATCATAACAAAGTTTGCAAATAACACATCCATTCAAAGTCGATCTCATTTTGTATGAATTTATTATAATAACAAAATTTTAGAATCATTTAAAAGAATCTTGAAATAGAAAGTTTGCAAATAATAAATCTTGGTCATTTAAAACTTTAAGGATCACTTAAAACAATCTTGATACCAAGTTGATATTTAGAATAATTGATACTACCTATTTTTATTTTATTTTTGACTAAAAAAAAAGGAAAAATATTAGAATCGGTTTTTACCAGTTCACTTGTTCACCGGTTTTACCGGTTTTACTTGGTCTTCCTGGATATCACTAGGTCATTAGCCACCCGCACCATGTAAAAAACCGGATCAGACTTGAGACCGGTTCCCGGTTAACCCGGTCAGACCGGCTGATCTGATCCGGTTTTCGAAACACTAGTGCTACTCTTGTCCCAACACTTGATGACGTCGATTTGATTAATAATATATGATGTCATAAAATGATGGAGACTATAAATTATATCTTAACTCTGATAATGCATACAAGTCTGACTCAAACATTGACATCTTATAGGACATCCACTCGCCGGGTTTCTAGACACTATCAAAGATTTTAGATTGTCGAACCATGAGCTAAAAACTGATAATTAGAACTTCACTCATGTTGTTGAGAAATATAGATCATTCCCTTGTGTTGTGTAATGGAACTAGATTGGTTATTAAAAAACTTGGCAGTCATGTTGTACACGCTAAGATTCTTCAAGGAAACAGTACATGTAAATAAATGTTGATCCTAAGAATGATTGTCACACCATCTTATACGATATTGCCTTTCAGGTTCCAACGATGATAATATTTTGTGATTGTGTTATATGCCATGACGATCAACAAAATTTAAAGACAATCTCTCTCTCTCTCTCTCTCTCTCTCTCTCTCTCTCTCATGTTAGACTTTTCCTAGAGAAGCCCTTTTTTCAATCATGGCCAATTGTACGTTACAATATTGTGTGACCAATCGTAAGGGATATAAATATTGATCGTTGATAATAAAAATAAATATAGTAAAAAAAACTAAAAATGTTGTGTATAAGGAAGTTTTTCATAGTTTGTGAAGTACATTTCATCTAATAGCAATCCTTTTATAAGTCATGTTATACCATTTTCAATACTATTTGATTTTTGAATAATAATTATGTTATATATATATATATATATATATATATATATATATATATAGACCCACACACACCTTAAGTATACATATATAAAACAAATAATTTAAAAATCTTAATAGATTCAAACTTAATTATTTCTATTTTTGAGATAAAAATAAAATAAAAAAATTACCGTACAATGCACGGGTACATTACTAATTAGATGTCATTTTTTAGACATGATTTTGTTATAAATTAATTATCATTTTAATTTTTTATTATTTTACTCCATTTTTTCTCGGATTATTTTAAATAATATAAACAAATTTATTGTAGTTCCTGTAAATATTTATTATGAATATTACTGTAAGTTTCATAAACTACAGTTAATATGTACAATATTAATTGAACTTTTAATTTTGTCATCTATCTATACACACACACACACATATATATATATTTATATAAGTGTGTGTGTGTGTATTCAAAAGATATTATTATTTACAATATTAATTCTTATTAATTTTAATATTAATCAAGGTATCTATTCTAATTATGATAAGAAAGTTCCTACATAATTAAAAAAATAAACTAATCCTATGTTATATATATATATATATAGGATTGAATTCAAATGAGAACCCCGTCCTTATATGTGAACCTAGGGACTAATCTTGATCTTAGATCTAATCATGTATGTGGACAAGATTTTTTCTATTTTCTTAATTATCATTAAATCAATATAATTTTAGAATTTTAAATTTTAGATTTAAAATTTCAATTATTTGTGATGATATGTACAAGTTATATGTGATGATATATATCAGTTATATGCGATAATAAATTAAATTACAGGGTGCACCTGGGTCCACGATATACTCTCTCCTCATTTTAACCCTTGCTCTAATACATACATATATATCACCCCTATATATTAATCCAAAATCCTCCTAACCTATGTGTCTGCTTCGTATGCTTCGTTTAACAAATAAAAAATTCTGGTGCTTCGTTTACTTATGTGTCATCCGAGCCTAATATTTACCTAATTTAATACTTTTTTTTATTGTATCTTACCTAATTTAATTCTTTTAATTATATTTTTCCTTATACAGTACTTTTCTTTGATTCTCCTAATATAAAAATAGAAATAAATCATATATAATTAGTAGATAAGATCTAAATTAGTTATTTTAATTAAAAGAAGAACTACATATGAAATAATTTTAATTAAAAAAACTTTATTATGAAAAATAGTTAAATAAATTTTATTGATAATATAATTTAAAATAATTTTGTTTTTCAAGTTTTTAATATTCTATATAGGTAAAATATAAGTTATATACAATAATATAAGTATATAACTAAATATTAGTAATGTATCCAATCTAAATATAAAAATATTAATATACTAATAATTTATAAACATTGATTAGACACGACACGGGTTGATAGTGCGATATCTTTTGAATATCTCAAAGTATGTAAATAATAATTATTAACGAATTTATTGTAAACAATAATATATAAAAAAATTTAATAATAATAATAATTAATAAAATAGATATTAGACACGGGTTTAGAATGTGACGCCTTTTGAATTTTTGTAAGTATATAACTAAGATTTAATGAATTTAATTTAAACATCAAATAAAAAATTATTTAATATTTATAATAATTAATAAATAGATTAGACATGTACAAGGTACGGTTGGGAATAATTATTTTAATTTTTTTATTTTAAATTTAAAATTCAGTAATTATCACTAATATTTTATATATTTATCTTTTGATAAGTTCCGTGTAATACACGGGTGTTAAACAAGTATATATTAATACAAAATCATCTTAATCAATGTGTCTGTTTCGTATGTTTTGTTGGATAATAAAAAATCTTGGTGCTTCGTTTGCTTATGTGTCACCCGAGCCTAATATATACCTAATTTAATATTTTGCTTTTACTATATCTTGCCTAATTAATATTTTTTTATTATATTTATTCTAATTTAATAGTTTTCTTTTATTATATTTTGTCTAATTCAATAATTTTCTTTTATACTCCTAATATAAAAATATAAATAATTCATATGTAATTAGTAGAAAAAAGTCTAGATTAATTATTTTAATTAAAAGACAAATTACATATTAAATAATTTCAATTACAAAAAATTATATATGAAAATAATTAATACATTGTATTTATAATAAAAGTTTAAATAATTTGATTTTAAAATTTTAAATATTCCGTATAGGTAATTATGATATATTTGCAATAATTGGAGTATGTAGCTAAATATTAGTAATGAACTCAATCTAAGTATAAGAAAATAAAATTATATAATAATAATTAATTAATATTTATTAGACGATGACACATCGCGAGAGGCTTGAGAGTATGACACCTTTTGAATTTTTCAAAGTACGTAACTATAATTACTAACAAAATTAATTTAAACATAATAATATAATATGAGTTATTAATAATTAATTAATATAGATTAGAGACGGGTTGAAAATGTATTATCTTTTGAATTTTTATAAGTATGCAAATATATTATTAATGAATTTAATCTGAATATTAAAATATAATATTAATCAATAATTATAATAATTAATAAGGTGAACACAGCACGGGTTGGGATACACATCCTTTCAATTTTTTATTTTAAATTTAAAACCTTATAATTTCTACACATATTTTTTATATTTAGTTTTTTATAAATCCCGTGTAATACACGGGTGTTAAACTAGTATATATATATATATATGATTAGTTTCAAATGAGAATCATGTCTCTATATGTGAACCTAGGGTCAATAATGGATCTTCGATCTAATTAAATGAGTGGATCAGATGTTTTGTGTTTTTTCTTTATTTAATTAAAAGCATTTGAATTATATAATAAAAACACTACTGGTGTATATAACTGAAATATTAATAAAGCACTGTGATTGTATAATAAAAGCACTAGTTCATAGGTTCGCATATAAGGACATGGTTCTCATTTGAACCCACCCCTATATATATATATATATATATATATATATATATAAAACTAGTGTAAACCCCGCAATTTTCGCGGGCAAATATAAAAAATATAAAATAATCATAAATTTTATTTAAAAAAATTTATAAGATATTCAAATTTTGAACTTTTAATATGAGAAAGGAAAAAAAACATTTTTCATTTTGAATTTCGAAAAGTCTCCTTGTACACTACATTAAATGTATTTAGGATTTTCTACCGTTCTTAAAATTGCAACATAAAGTTGACCCGTGTGTGAAATCGGAATTATAAAATTGTAATTTTTAAAACATTGTGATAGTTATATGATAAGAAATTTAGAAATGTAGGTATTTCACAAATAAATATGAATATCGTATTTTCAACATGTGTCGTATTGTATTTGTGGCATATACCAATATAAATATTTTAATATCTAAAATAATAATTATTTGTGTTCTGAAATTATAATAAACATAAAGCATAAGTGTTAAATCCTATCTGAATTGTTTTCATAAAGTAAATAGTAAATAAAGTAGTAAATGATTTAAGATATTTAAATTAAATTAAAAACATAGAAGAAGCAGATACATAAAAATAGATACAGTACATTAGTATAATATGAAAATAGCTCAAAATCTCAGACTACCATAGAGTTTTCTTGAGCAGCCCTTGTAAATACTCTAAAAAAATCCACCAAAACAATGAGTTTAAATGAATTAGCAATCACAATTCACTTTTAACATACAATAGAGGATTAAAAAAAAAAAGACTATGCATCATTCTAACCTGAGAAATGTTTTAGTTGTGGGAATACTCATCTCGAACTCAAAGAATTTTAGTACATGTCTCTCCATATGTACAACCTATTTGTAACACAAACATAAATGCACATAACACAACATGCTTGAAACTAAAAAAAAAATGATATAATTATAGACACAAAGCGTACCTCATTATACATAAAACAGTTCCTATATATATATAAATCAGGGTAGAGTCACTCTTCGCCTCGCCCTAAAACCTATGGCCAATTACCCAAATTCAAGTCTGAGTCAACTCAGCTTAGAATCAACTCAGACTCAAACCTAATACTTTGAAATCCGACCAAACCCGGAAAAAAAAAGAAACACCGCCATGATCCAACCACAAGTTTCTTTCATCTTATAAAACACACAAAACCAATTTCTCGATTCTAGTCATGTACAAAAATCCCAAAAACAAATAATTAAATCAGGCGTCTCGACATTATTGATAGAAAAACATCACTTAATAAACATATAAATACTTGTTACTTCGTATAAATACTTGTTACTCTGTATAGGCATACACGAACAACATATGAATGTTAAAATTAAGTAATAACATATGTATGCACTTAATGAACTTATAAACACTTGTTACTCCGTATAGGCATACATGACTAGACATGTTAATTCGGTTATTAACCGGCCAGTTATTTAACCGGAGATTAATTTAACCGGTTTTGGCTTAACCGTAACCTAACCGGCTAAGAACCAGTTAAGGTTACGATTAAACCGGTTAACCGAACCGGCGGTTAACCGCCGGTTTTTATATTTTCTTAATTTCTTTTAAATTAAATTTAAAAGCTTAAGTAAAAATTAAATAATTGAAACTTAAATGGAATTAGAATGAGATAAGTAAAATTTGAATAACTGAAATTTTAAAGTAAGAAGTTTTTATTTATTTTGAAAAAAATAAAATAGAAAGGACTTGATTTAATGTTAATATATATAAACAAACAACTTAACAAGATGATGGCATTTATTTCAAAATAACCCAACAAATTCAGATTACATATTAAATTGTAAGATTTTTTTGAAGTAAAGACTTGATTTTAATTCTAATATTAAAAATAAAAAATTTAACTTTTAATATTAGAATTAACTTGCCTACGTATCCTCGTAAAAGAATCAAAGTCCACGTGAAAATATGTTTAAAAAAAGGACTTGATTTTAATTCTAATATTAGAAATTAAAATTAAATTTTAACTTTTAATATTGGAATTAAATTGGCTACGTATCCTCGAAAAGGAATCAAAGTCCACGTAGTTCTTATACTTACCTCACTTACCTACTTACCTATTCGTCATTGTCGTTGCTTGCCGAAGTGGTATCGTAATAGTCGCTCTCACCTTCATCCAATTTCATTTCTTGTTCTCGCGATTCGGCTTTCACCCAATCGTTCATCAACATTTGATTTTCAAGATTTTTGGATGTTAAGATAGACTGACGCTCATCTACCATATAGCCTCGCATGCTGAAGGCATGTTCAACAAAAACTGTTGAAACAGGAATGGCAAGAACCTCCTTGGCAATCCTAGAGAGTGTGGGAAAAATACTCGCCACTTTCGACCAAAACTGCACAAGATCGTTAGTAATACCATCGGGATTTTTTAGAACCGAAGTCGGTTCAAAAGCCCCTAAATAACTGTCTAATTCCATTGACCGACTAGCACTAGCCCTTTGCCGTTTTCATTTAGTATCTTCAATCAATCTCAAATATGGGGCTAGAGCTCCTTGAGGGTCGTTGGGTCTTGTATTAGAAGTGGTGGGGGAAGGGGAATGAGACACATTAACATCATCACTAGAAGATTCATTGTAATCTTTAAAAAGTTGAACTAAAGAATGTTGTGCTTGGTGAGCAACACTAAGAGGGCTAGGAATTTCAATATTTGAAGTTTGTAAAAAAGGTCCTAATGCATCGTAATAAATTTAAGTAAATTTTCTAAACCCTTCATCCGATAATCCTGGTCTAGAATTTTTGCAATCAAAAAAACGTTGGGAATGTACATAAAATATTTGACCCATTTACTCAACATACTAGCAATACATTCACCTAATTCAGATTTATCGAGCAAAGCAGTACTAACAAGTACTATTTTAATACATTGATCAACAAGTATTGAGGAGGTAGGATAATAAACACCTGATAAAGTCACGGTGACGTCGTTAAAAGTTTTTAAAAGCGACATCATATTATTACAATCATCCCACATATGCGAATACAAAGCGAAATCGAAATCTTCATTATTATATAATGCACACAATGGTTCTCTATATTCAAAAGTATCATTAAGTAATTTATAAGTAGAGTTCCAACGACTTCGCACATCACTTGAAAATTTTTTTGGATGCTATTGATTGGCTCGGCAAAATCTTTGCCATTTTTTACGAAGCGAATCGTGAGAACGTAGATAATATATTTCACTCTTAATCGGTTGAACTTTAGATTTAAAAAGATTTAAACCATCTTGAACACATAAATTCAAAACATGACAAATGCATCTAACATGAAAAAATTTGCCGCCAATAGCGGGTTGACAAGAAGCTTTTAACATATTTAAACTAGCCATATTAGAGGCGTCATTATCAAATGAAATTGAAAAATGTTTGTTACCTAAATGATACTCGGACAAAACAGTGTCTATTTTGCGCGGAATATTCACTGCAGTATGCTTAATATAAAACTCTCTATATGCAATTAAGCATTTTTGTAAAGTCTAAGAATTATCAATCCAATGGCAAGTAATTCCCATATAATTATGATTATGAAAGGAAACCGTCCAAATATCCGAACATATAGAGACACTATGAGGCAAACTATCAAATATTGTATTCAAATTAAATTTATACTCACCGGCCGTTTTTCCAATATCGCGAGTCAATTTATTTCGTGAAATCCTAGTGCTAGATGGATTAAATGCCCCCTAGTATAATTTTCATAATGATTACTATGCGCATGATTAAAAGGAAGATTCATAACGAAAATGAATTTTGCAAGAAACTTTCTATGACCACTTTTGGTATATTGAAATAAATTAGAAAAATTCGTACCTTGGCCGCTGATCCCGATGCCGGCGGTAGATGAATATGAGAAGTTTAGTTGTGTTTGAGAGCTTTCCACACCATACTTGTCGGGATGCTTCTTCTTCATGTGGTATTTGAGCGACCCGTAGCCTCTATTATTTCTAGAACCGAAGGCGTAATGAGAATTGCAATAATTGAATTGCGTTCGAGATTCGCCGTTGATCGTCTTTTTGGTGAAATACAACCGAAAGATGGAGGAAACAAATTCCCCCAGTTTCGATTTAGGTGGTGGCATATCATCCGCTCCATACTCATCTTCATCCAAATTGACGGTGGCCGGCGATTCGGCTTCATCGGAGCTAGGTAAATCCTCTTCCAAATTGTGTTGATTTTGCGAGTCGAAGTTGATTTGATTATAGAGGTTCTCAACTTCTTCCGCCGTCATCTCATCGAAAACATAATCTCCGGCAACGGGCGAAGATTCTCATCAAGATCCTCAACCTTGATCTCGACGAGAAGAGGTTGGAGTGTTGGTATTGACATTACGGGAAGAGCTTGCCATAGTGACATTATTAAAGAGAATTAAGTAAAACAAGATTAGGAAGAATAAGAATATTATTGATATTATTTCTTGCACAAACTAGAAACTTGACTTTAAGCTTGAAAATATAAGAGAAGAAGAAGAATAGTAGAGATGAAATGGTGTGAGGATTAGTATTGGAGAGTGGGGTATTTATAGGTGTCAAATTCTAAAAAAAATAAAAAAAAGTAGCCGTTATAACCGGTAAACCGCGGTTAAACTGGTTAACCAAGATTAAACCGCCATTAGCTACTTTTGGTTTGGATTTGAGCCGTTGATTTTCAACGGCTAGTTGATCTCAGCCGTTGATTATCAACGGCTATCAACCGCTGCGATTAAATCGCCGGTGATTTTCTTTTTTTTAAAAAATCCCAGTTAACCGGCGGTTAACCACGGCGGTTAAGGCTAAACGGTCAGGTTAACCGTAACCTATCCGTCGGTGACCGGTTGACGGTTACGGTTATAACCGTGACCACCAGTCAATGGTTAACCGTAACCGGTCAACTGGTTAACCGAAACCGTTTGGGCACCTCTATACATGACAATTAATTAAGTTCAAACAGTGAGCACAAAAGAACACAAAATAGTGAGCTCTTTATATGTATAAAAGATATCCAACAATCAAAAAGATTAGACGGAGATTAAAAGACCATGATAACAATGAAATTATCACATGTATTATCTTAAAAAAAATCATCTAAAAGCTTAACTTTTCTTAATTTGTTGTAAAAACTCAGTTATTCTGTATTCACATACATGTCCGGAAATGGTTGTAACCTAAAAAACAAAATGTTAAACATCATGCAAGACCAGCTTGAAATGAGGGGAAGTTTAAAACAAAAAATAAAAACGGAGAACCGAAATTGTCACGGTTTTCGTGAGAACCAAGCTCAATCAAGATTTTCTTTATATGCTTCTTGTTGAAAAAGAAATGTGCATTTTCATTAAGTTATTTTTGTTCTTAATACACAAATAAGATTCTTGAATTCTGTTAAGACTTGACATGAGTGGCACAACTGAGATCAACAACTAAGTCCCGCCTTGAAAAAAAAGGAATAAATTCTTTACATAAAACAAACCAAGAAACAAAAGACATTATTGAAATACAACCCCAGTTGATTAAAAAAAAGAAGCAACTTAAACAAAAAAGTTATTTAAAACTAAAACGCAAAAGAGATGATCGGAGATCTAACCTCTCTCATGATCACTACTCCATTTGGACGATCATGGCATAATGATAAACATATCATTTTTCCAATCAAATTATCGTGAGTTTTCATCACAAATATCCGAATAAACAAATTCTAGCTAGAAGGTGTATCGTGTCTCATTAAAGTCATCAAGCTGAAGAGGAAATATATCATGACACATCAAGAAAAATCAGATAATTAATCTGAACCTTCACATGAAGAGTAACTACTCCGCATGTTTCTTTACACTTGGGAAATGCGTAATAATAGTACGAATTGAATCAAGTCTCAACTCGATATAACATATTATATTCATTTCTCTAAAGTAACTTTCTTGTGATTACGTTTCAAAAACTCATCTCTCACGCATTTTTATCAAACACAAACTGACCATCATTTTAAAGAATATTCAGAACCATTGTCAAAATACAACTCAACCTTATAAAAAAAACTCAACAATTTCAGCAATAAAACTCGGGTTTAGCCGACGTACCTGAAAAATGGGAATTCAACTATTTCAAGTGATGGCAAGAAACACACACACATACACACACACTTGCAAAAAAACCTATTTGACAAAAAAAACCAAGGACAAAACATACTAAACAATACCAAATTTGAAAACATTCAGCATTTTACTACTATTATTAGTGGTAGTGTTATTGTGATTATAAAAATAATAACTATTATTAAAATGGAACCTGAGTATGCCCGTTCTCTCTTATCCCATTCTCAATAGTTCTGATCCATCCTTGGTTGCACAATTGTCAACAGTCAGTTGATGTTGCTGCAGAATGATAAAAGGTTTCTTAACTCCAGTTCAACACTTTAAATAAATAAATAAGCAGTTCAATGTAAGGGCAACGTAACTTCAGCACGATATTAGTTTTTTTCAAGCCAACCATTCTAATAACATTTCAATGCTTGTGATCCCTAATTACAATTATATTATATTGGCCTGCCGTAATAATTTCTTGAATATAAACTCAAAAATACATCAAGGGAATAAGAAATTCAAAAATTACTTAAGAAAAGGAAATAAGAAATATTAGGTAATGACATCAACAAATTGAACAAAGAGGGGAAAATTGAACCAATTGAACAATCAAAAATCACGAAATGAATCAATGAAGAAAAATGAACAAAAAGATATTGGTCACGAACTCCGAAGATAAACATAAGATGATCCCCAAAATCAAATTCCAAAGAACACGGACTCGATTTACTTCTGAAAAGGATTGAACAAAACAAATCAAAAATTCTGCCAAACCTTACAACTGATGCCCCAATTTATTACAACCATATAAATTATTCCCAAAAAACTGTGTGAAACCAAAAGCATAAGAATCAAAGAAGGAGAACCCATGAATCCGCCAGTCTGCCTCAATCTAATATCAAACATAATTTATCAAAAAGAAAACAGGGGGTGCGAGAATAAATCGACGAAACCAAGAACAACTCGACCAACCAAATCAAATACAAACGATTAATAGCAAGCAAAAATTATCGAATTGATCAAAAATCAACAATTTCCAAATTCATTCAAAAAAGGAGGGCTCTAATGTGCCCTTTCGAAAAAAAAAAGTGAAATCCATTCAAAAGTATTTGTCCAATAACTACAAATTGAAATTCATAAAGAATCAAAACTTCTTTAATCGAGTCCTTACCTTAGTTCTGAGAATAGAATATTGGCCTAAAAGAAACCTTAGTTTTGACAAAAACAACCAATTAAAGTTATCATATTGACAGTTTATGACCCAAAAATAAACTAATCTTAAACTTTGTTTCACGAAATAAACATTTTTGCATCAAAAAGTTAAGAATCCACGAAACAAAACTCAAAAACCAAATGAAAACCTTTTTAAGGTTATTCTTAGTTGCTTGTGTATCGGAACTCCAAAAAATTTACCTCACAAAACAAATTGCTGAATCGTTCGAATTTTTTTTCTTAATTGAACAATTTTAGAATACACTCAGAACTTACGAAATTAATATCAAAAAAGCTGAACAGAAACAGAGCAAAAACAGAACAAAAAGGGAACATTGAAAAGATCGAACAATTACCATAAATAATTTTGACAGAATTTCAATCCCTATGAGTTGGAGTTGCAGCAGAAACTGATGAGCAAGTTTGGGTAGATGATAATAACAATGAATCTAGTTTTTTTGAAATAAACAACTTATTAAAGTCCAAAAAGCATTTCGTCACCTATTTTTTTATGTCATATATAAATATTTGTAATTTATATTTTTAGGTGTATTGGTGTGTACCACTAGGAATGCTCAAAGTTGGTTCTTCAAACTTCATTTCTGAACAATTAGATAATGTAGTCAGAAATAATTAATATCAATAAATAATAAAATAAAAAATGAACAAAAAGGGAAAATTGGACAAATTAAACAATTATCAAGAAAATAACTTCGAACCAACAATTTTGTTAAGAAAATTTCTGATATGAGAAATCGATGAGGAACCTGACGAGAAGAAAGAGAAAGGAGCTAAACCTATAAATTTTAGAAGCAATATGATTTCGGCGACTGAATTCCAATCCCTGCAAAAAAATCAAAAAAAAAAAAAACAACTGGGCAGGTAAGTTTTTATGCCTTTAGGCTTTGTAATCAATTTCAGATCTCTTAGAATTATGAAAACATTCAATCCATTAGACAGAGGAAAAAAATTGATTACCGATCTGGAAACACAAATACAAAATTTTCTAATTGAATTTGGAAACACAAATTGAATTACATGGAATTTCAGATCTCATAAAATTATGAAAATTCTCAAATCAAATCCCTTTCCAGATCTCGTATAAAAGGAAACAACAATAAAAAAAAATACAGATATCATCAAAAATATGATGTAGAAGAATAGCTTATATAGAAAAAGAAATTGAATAAATATATCCACTTATATTTAAAAACATAACTCGGAAGATTGCAGAAAAAAGAATTAAAGAAAAGTCATACAATCGCACATGGTTCAACAGATGATTTACAACTTCCAAAGATTTTGAAATCATCTTCGAGGATTAATAATTTAGTTTGATGTTAAAAATTATAGGTTTGTTTGATTTGGTTTTGGCTGTTGTGGTTTCTGATTGAAGAAAAAAAAATTGAAGAAGTTGTTTAACGGGGGGTGGGAGCAATCGGCTGAGTACAAAACCCTAGTTCCTTTAATGAGGAGAATAAATGAGAAAAAAATGCTTATTTAAACCTAGGCAAAAAAACACCCTTGTCCCAAATATAGATCCCAACAAACTACAATTCGACACCTTAACATAGGAGATACCACAAGCTGCCACATGTGCCCCGGAATGCTCTCCACGCGACACGTTACCACTAATAGTTAACGTTATTAACAAGTGTGGTGGATGGTTCAAAGAACCTCTCCCTTATTCGAGTATCTAAAATAAATTGTGGGCCTTAGATCTTATTAAGTAGATGGACAATTTTTTTTGTATATTTTCTTATTTGATAAAAACACTAAGAAAAATACGGCTAATATATAATAAAAGCACTAGTTGTGAGGTTCTCATTGGAAATTAACGACACACACATGTGTGTGTATTAGTTTAACACCCGTGTGTTACATGAGATTTATCAAAATACAAATATAAAAATATTTGTGATAGTAACAGAGTTTTTTAAATTTAAAATTAAAAATTCAAAAGATAATGTATTCTGAACTCGTGCCTTGAACTGATATTTAATCACTATTATAAACTATTATTTTTTATAATAAAATAACTTTATATTCTAATATTTGGATTAAAGTTAATAGTCTTATTTTTAGAAAAATTCAAATGTTGTCACATTTTCAACCCATGTTTAATTTCTATCAATTAACTATTAAATACTTTTATATTTAAATATTTTGATTAAATTTATTAATACATTTTATTTACATACTTAGAAAAATTCAAAAGATGTCATATTCTTAACACGTGTCGCATTGTACCCGTGTCTCAATATTTATGAATTATTATTATAAAAATTTATATTTTTTATGTTTATATTCAATTTGTTAATAATATTTAACTACATACTCAAATTATTTCAAATAACTCGTAATTTACTTATATTTATATGTGAAATTCTAAGAATAAAAATATTTTAACTTTTATTATAAATATAATTTTTATATTATTTTAATTTTTTTAATTAAAACTATCTTATAAGTAATTTATCTTTTAATTAAGATAATTAATTTAAAAAAATTCTAATTATACGAGTTTTTATATTAGAGGAATAAATATAAATGTTGACTTAAGGCAAAATATAATAAAAGAAAAATAATAAATTAGGCAAAATATAATTAAAGAAAATATATTAAATTAGACATTGCACTTCTATATTTTAGTAAGTTTCCAAACTTACAAAATTCGTCAAGTAAGCATTCGAATTAATAAAAAATTACATTTTCACCCAACAACTTCCTAGGCAAACACGTGGAATATGAATTTTTTTTTCATTTAGTGTATAGGTAAGACTAGGAAACAAGGGCCGTGCAACGCACGGCCGAGGCCCACCGAGAATTTGAAATCTTCTAAAGAATGATTAGTTCGTTAATAAATTACTTCAATTTGTATTGGTCAAAATAGTAAATAAATAAAATTCATATTTGTTAAATGATAGAGTGATGCTTTCTACACAACTTAAAAAGATTTACGTTATATCAACAGAGGAGAAACAAACCTCCCAGCAATGGGGAGAGAGCTCGCAACTGATTGTAGCAAAATAGCTTCAACAAGAATATATAATTTTAGACATTCACTCATATGGTTTAATTCTCAAACGTAGTTTCTTTGAACCATGGAAGAATTGAATATTAAGCTTATTTCCTTCCTCCAGCTACACAATGCAGCGTCATGTTCATTACTGGCCCATGCTTCACCTGAATGTTAACAAACAAAAGCCACAAAAATATAAGCTCCTACCAATACCAATATTCAGTGAAACATTATGTGCAATAACATCCAAGATGATATAAATAATACACATGAAGTGAAATAAATATTTCATCAAGCACAAACGAGAAGTTTTAAAAAAAGAGGATTCATCAAAATAAGATTCATAACAGTTTAAACCAGTTCCATCTGACCAATTAACTACATAGCAAAATGACATATCTATGGAGCTTACCGTGACTCCTACAAAGACATGATAAACAAAAAGAACAATGTCTTTTTAATATCAGGTACTCCAGAACCGTAGAATTCTGAAAAGATGTACAAGCACAGTACTATTAATAGCAGGAAAAGCTCTAAGAATTTTCAATGGGCATGCGACGTCACACGCCAAACACTATTTTTTTCATGTGTTTTCAGGAACATAACCAAACATCGGAAGAAAACATTGATTATTATATAGATAAGTCTAACAAAGCAAATCAAGTTCATATTTTTTCATAAATATCATGAAATTTGACAGTTGTGGAAAAATAAAATAATAAAAGCTTATGTAAAAATTGAATATCTTTAAAACTCTATACAACCATTTTTTTGTATAGTTATTTTTCATACTGTTATAAAAATTAAAGCCCCTGAAAGATATTTTTTTTTTTAAATGAGGGGCCAACTCGGGCGGTTAAAATCTTGGAACACCTATTTTTCTGGTTAAAGAATCCATTATCTATTGTTTTTAAAAGGAGAAAAACAAATAAACAAATATAGCATATCAATATATATATATATATATATATATATATATATATATATATGTGTGTGTGTGTGTGTGTGTGTGTGTGTTAATAAGGGGTATTATGTGCGTGTAGTTTCACCTGTGATTGGAGAGGAGGTTTGTGCTAATTCTTCATCAGTATACAGTTTAACGATGTTGTACTATCATCTCTCTGCCCCTGATATTCTGAGTCGAAATGGCGTACAGAACAGAGAAGCTGGCGGTCGTTAATCGAAGAGGCTAGTTCAGTCGATACATCTAAATCGTGAATTTTGTATGCAATGTAGTATAAATTTTAAAAAAATTCATATCAGCAAAAAGAAAATAGACTCTAAGTGACTATAGCATAAAGAGAATCAAGCTTACAAGTTGCTCAACTTTGCTAAGTTTAACTCCAGAATATGGTATCAGTTTCTCAGCATCCAACCCAAACACAATGGCATTAACTGAMGCTGTCCCATCATTAATCACAATCCCAATACGACATCTATTATACAGAATAGAAAGCAAAGGCAGTTTATGTTATAAGTTTAAATTGACTAAATATTGTGTGTGTGTGTGTGTGTGTATATATATATATATATGTATGTATGTATATGTATATATAATAATATTTGTATACAAATCGCAAAAGAATTATTTAACTAAAAATGTAAATCAAATATTTATATATAATTTATGTGTAACTCTAGAAGATGATATCAGTTTCTCGACATCTATTCCAAACAAAATGGCATTAACTATCCAGTCAGCTTCGCCCCCGCATTGAAACTGAAAGTTCTCTTAATTATCGAAACCACCTCAGATGTTTAGCAAAATTGTTCATTCTAAGTTTTCCCCCCTTATTAATTATAATACACACATATTTGAAATTTTAAATTTAAACCATAACCAGTTTCAAAACTCTAATCGGAAACACTAAACAAAAAGATAGTCGAAAAACCAATGCATTATTATTTCAGATTCAAATTGAAACTCCAATCATAAACACTGATTGAATACCATTGTCGAAAAAATGATGCATTGTTTTTTCGGATTTAACATAGATAACCTAATCAAGAAAGAAAAACTGAAGGAAATTGAAAACTGAAAAAAGATACTAGACTATCATCTTTCCATCCCCCATCCCTTAGGTGAAGACAGTGCGATGGATCCACGAAATCTGCCAAAAACAAAGTGATTCAAATCAAAAGGGGTCTGGAAAATACAAAACAAAAAATTAATTATACTAAAAACAAAACAAAATAAAATATATTAGCACACCAACTACGAAATATAACTCTCAATCATACTCAAAGCAACATATAATTAATAGGCAAACAATCCTTGAATACCAAACGGGAATAGCAGATTAATAATAAGAATTATAATATTCGAATAAGATAGTGAAAATTAATAAGCATATCAAAACAAAACATTATTCACTATAACACCATCATGAATATAATAAGTTTCGTTTGTGTTTTAAAATCACAAATACCATTCTTTTTAGTGTGCACTTTTATAACATATCAAATCGTGGAGGTATTTTTTATTTTTAAAGATAACAAACTTTTTATAATTAAGCTAGAACCTCGTGAGTCCGTATACCATGGACCCGGGACCATCTAATAAGGTACACCGGGTCCTCAATTTCATTATAGTTGGGTAAACAATTGGACGCGCCTTTCTCCGTGCACGCGCCTTTCTTTCATTCTCCCATAACCTTTCTTTTCACCTCCAAGCGGCCACTCCATTCTCCCCAGAAGTTACAATTTTCATCAACCTTTCTTTTCTGCTGCGATTTTCTGCAGATTCGAATTCAATATTTTTCGGAAATTTGAGCTTAACGTCGATTTTGAATTTTTTTTTTTTTGGATTTGTTCAAAATTTTCGCATCTAAAGTGGTTTGAATTTTTGTTGTCATTGAAATTTCCGTTCATGAAGCTTTAATATATTTTGGTACAAAATTACAATACTGCATATCACCTGTTTGTAAAAATGCCTGAATGAGAATTTTCTTTTTGGGATTACTGCTGAATAAATGTGCAGTTTGATGATATGTTCATGCTGTGTGTGATGATATGTGCATGATCTGTGTGATGATATGTGAATATCTTATTCGTTTTTCCTGGGACTGATATATATATAGTTTGTGATGATATGTGCATGACCTGTGTGATGATATGTGAATATCTTATTCGTTTTCCCTGGGACGAGTATATATATATATATGTAGTTTGTGATGATATATGCATGTTCTGTGTGATGATATGTGCGTTTTCTATGTGATGATATGTGCATGACCTGTGTGATGATATGTGAATATCTTATTCGTTTTCCCTGGGATTGGTATATATATATGTAGTTTGTGATGATATATGCATATTTCGTGTGATGATATGTGCGTGTTTCTATGTGATGATATGTGCATGATCTGTGTGATGATATGTGAATATCTTATTCGTTTTTCCTGGGACTGATATATATGTAGTTTGTGATGATATGTGCATGTTTTGTGTGATGATATGTGCATGTTCTATTTGATGATATGTGCATGATTTTTGTGATGGTATATGATATATCTTATTCTTTTTTTTTTCATAGGAACGATATATTTTCATGTTATGTGTGATGATATATTCATGATTTGTGTGATGATATATGAATATCTTATATTATGACTTAATTACCCTTAATCTATATTTTTTATTATTCATGTTATTTGTATTTGACTCGATTTTGACTCCAAATTGTTCAATTCCTATGTGTATTTATTTCATGGGA